>VWZP01001589.1:1802749-1998307 GCA_013396995.1 Dicaeum eximium
TTTTTTTTCTTTTTTCCTTAAGGCTATACAACACAAAGAAATAAAGCATGGAAGAACACCTCATCACACTCCATTCTTCTGGCTCTGGAGTGAGCCTTTGACAAAGAGATTCTGTGGTCCGAGTTATTCGTTTCATTGGGACAACAACAAGAGAAAGAAAAAGAGGAAAAAAATGAAAGAGAGGAAAAAATAAAAAGAATAAGAAAGTCAATGATCCCAACAATAAAATCCAAAATTGACTTTACAATCACAGGTACAAATTGCTCAGGTCGATAATTTCATTTCTCCTAAAGATCACTGTCGTCTAAAACTAATTAGAGGCGCAGATTCCAAGGAATTGTCAATATTCAAAGCAAAAGTTGGAGTTTAGAAGGTTATCATTCTTCTACTGTGACAGTCTGACGGGGTGACTGAAAATATTGTCATGTGCTGCCAAGTTCAGGGTGTCATTAACAATTGAATCCTTGCTCCAGCTCATGGATCTGTCTCCTATTTGGCCTTCTTTTATAGTGGAAAGACTAAGAAGCCAGAAAAGGTTGAATATTTCCACCCTCCCATGAGGTTACCCCTTTCCAGTTTGAGATGCACTTTGTCTTCTCTTTCCATGAGGAGCAAGACCCCATTGCTGGCTGCTTCTCTGGTGACGTCCTGATCCCCTGCAAAAGCTGAAATCACTGGGTAGTTGTTTTGCATTAAACTTACCTAAAAAGTGCAAAGAGACAGAATCTGAGTTTTCTCAACACTCTCAATGATTTTTTTGCCCTGTGCACATCACTAAACTTTTCTACAGATTAGAATCTTAGTTGAAATAAGCTAAAGAAATAGGCAAAGCGTGATTTCTGTCATGTATACAGACCCCTTTAAAAATAACCCACAATCTCATTCTTCAACTTCTGGTTTTGTTTTAGTCTTTTTTTAATATGAGTCTAGAAATGAGCATTTAAAGAAAAAAAAAAGAAATAAAATAAAAGGAAAGAAAAGGAAAGACAGCATCGTCTTTCAATTAGAACCCACCTGGATGGTTTGTCTGTTATAGACCTTGACCACGTGGAAACTGAAACTATATATCCCTTTTCTTGGTGCTACAAATATACTGGAAGTTAGATCAAAATGGTTGCCAATATTAACTAATACCTGGAATGTAAACAAATAGAACAAAGAAAAGGAGAGAGAGAAAGAGAGAAATCAGAGAAATCAGACTCCACCTTAGAGAAGCACCAGCAAAAATCTGACATGAGCTCAATGACCAACATAAAGCATAGTCAAAATGGCATTTGCAGCACAATTAAAAGTGTGTGTCAGGGGAATAGAGTGAAGTTACAGAGGCATTTAAAAGGCATAAGAGTTAATAAAGCAATTCAGTTACAAAAAAATTATCTCCAAAGCCTGTTAGATGAAGTGCAAATGTCCACACTAAGGTGTCAATAAATCAAAGGTGGCAGAAGGAGGAGGGGGAGGAGTGTGAAATGGAGGGAAGAAGGGAGGGGAAAAAAGGTAGGAAAAAATACCAAAAGTCATTAGCTCATAATGAAAACGTATGTTTTTTAGATAGCAAAACTGAAATCAGAGCTTGCCCCGAGATTAACAGGTTATAGAACTAAAACTGCACTGCAGAGAGGGGCAAAGGAGGAAAGGGGATGCTCAGCAGCAGCAACATCTGCCAGCTCTTGTCTCCCTGTCCCTCTGGAGGGCTGTGCCACTTGGCCCACACTCTCCCTAGGAAGCTAGGGTGGGCCTGTTCCTACTTCCCGGCAACAACCGGGAATTTTTCATATATTTAAATGGTTTTTTGAAACAAAACAAAACAAATAAAAAAAGAAAAAAGAGGAAGAGTTGAGCACTCGGGCAGATGTGCAAAGCCTCATTTGGAAGCGGCAGCCGCACCCTGCCGATCCCGCCGATCAGACGGGGACCTGTGCAGGCTCTGTGAGGATGGGAACATGATTTGGCTCAAAAGGCACGGGCGGCGGGCACAGAAGAACCGACGGGTCGGTGGCCACGCTCCGAGCCGGCTGCTCCGCCGTGCCCACCCCCGGGGCACGCCCGTCACGCTCAGTTTGCGGGCTAAAACTCTGCTTTAATGAAGAAATACAAAGCAGGAGAAAAAGAAAACCACCATCGCCCCCCAGCCCCCAAACCGCAAGCATTTCCTCCCAAACAGCCAAAGTCTTTAGTTCCCAAAAAAAAGGAAAAAAAATATTAAAAACCCTTCTTGTGGGAGCACCGAGAAAACGCCTTCAAACTTATAGGAACTGCACACTGCCGGGTAAAGCATCTAAAATATGCTATATATTTAGCAAGTTGGGGGTTTGATTTTTTTTTTTTGTGTTTTTTTTTTTTCTCTACTGATCGGATTTTATGAGTTCTTGTATGCGACGAATGGCTGTGCAAACTCATTAGGAGGGACAGGTGGACAGATAAATGACAACCAGAGAGACAGGTTAAAAAAAAAAAAAAAAAACAAACCAAAAAACCAACAAGCAGACAAGCCAACAGAAAATTGTCTGGTATGCTAATTTTGGCTGACTCTGCAATACTACTTCAGGAGTCAGAAGCGGTAGGAAAAAAGGAAATTTCACGGCAAAAATAAAGTCGATGGACGGGGTTTGGTCTCCGGGAGGCGAGCGGTGCGACGAGCCAGGGACTTTTTTTTGACACGCAGGTAGGGCTGTTCGCTGCTCTACCCGGCGTGTGCCGTGCGGGATAACACCATTCCGATAAAGCCCACCGGGGACACCGTTTGCCTCGTCTGATAACGCGGGAAACACCCTCTTCTTCCTCATCCCTCCCTCCCTCTGAGAGATGCTGTGACATTGCCAAATGCGCTCCGAACAGGCAGATCCGGCGACTCCTCATCGCTATATTTCTGAATTTGCACCGAAAGAGGGATGCGCACCCCTCCCCCGGGTCGCTCCCGGCTGGCCGAGGCAATCCTTGGC
This sequence comes from Dicaeum eximium, assembly GCA_013396995.1. Taxonomy (NCBI): domain Eukaryota; kingdom Metazoa; phylum Chordata; class Aves; order Passeriformes; family Dicaeidae; genus Dicaeum; species Dicaeum eximium. Next base: position 1,805,689 of record VWZP01001589.1, read on the forward strand.
TGCAAGGCGCCCCCGCACGCGTCCGAGGCACAGATTTTCGCCTTAGAGCTCTTCCCGCACTAGCGACTGTGGCCGGACAAGAAGCCAGCGTGCTCATTCCCGCTACCACCCTAGGAAAGCCCCGCAGCTACCTAAGAGAACTTTCCAAAGTCTTTCTGGGGAGTTGAGACGTGAAGTTGCTATTGAGCGGGTGGGTAGGGATTAAAAATGGAACGGGAACCAGAAGGAGAATACGCGTGCAGCCGTGGGAAGCAGGGGCGGGGGATGCCCGCGCGGGGCTCGGGGAAAAGGGGTACGAAGGCGAAGCAGGCGGCGGCTGACCTGGTCGAAGTAGATGGTCATGGTGCGGTTGCTCATCTCGGAGGGCTCGTGGTTGGTGCTGCGGGTGGCCGAGAAAGCCACCTTGGCGCTGCCCGAGCGCACCGAGATCCCCAGGGAGGAGGTGATGGCGCCGTCGGCCGAGGGGCTGGAGTCGCAGACCACCAGGCACTTCCCCTCCAGGACGATGGGCTCCGTGTCNCGCCCTGCGGCCAGCGCTCTGCGGGACGGCGGCTGGACAGCGGCGGCGGCGGCCGCGCCTTCCTCCCCTTCTTCTCCTCCTCCGCCTCCTCCTCTGCGCGGGGCGAAGGAGCCTCCTCAGAGGGCGGGCGGCACGCAGCAGCCTGCCGAGGGGAAAGGCGGCGGTGAAGCACAGCAGCGGGCAGGCGGGAGCCGGCACCGCGCCGCCCGGCGGGCTGCCCCTCCCCGCCCCCGGCGCCCCAGAGAGTACAACAGGTCTGGGAGACACCTGGCTGCCCGGTGTTCCCTCTTTCTCCGGTTCCCCAGCAGCCTGCCCTACTCCGAGGGGGGACGAGGGGGCAGCGCGGCAGATTGCATCCCCAAACCCCCGGCTGAGCATCCTGCGGGCGCCTCGGGCAGTCCCTTTCCTGCCTCACAACCAGTGGGGTCTCCAAAACCCGGCTCCACTTCTTCCCACAGCCCCACTATTCACTACATCTGCGAGCCTGGTTTGTATCCGTCTCCTAACGCCCCAGATACCGCGGAAGGTGATTTTATTCTTGTTATAAGTAACGCACCCTCTCTCCCCTCGATGGAGCTGCCCCGCTATCTGCACAGTTCGCTGGCGGCCGGGGTGCCCCGAACCCCGCGCTCCCGCCCCGGCGCTGCCCCGGCCGGGCTCTGGAAGCCGCCGCCGCCCTTCTCCCCGCCTGGGGGCTGCCGCGCTCGGGCACCGATTCGTACTTCCCAACCTTCTGTGCCCCAGGCCGGGCTACCACCACTGCTGCCGACCCCGGCGACTCCCTAAACTCGCGAAAAGGAAGCAGTTGGGTCAGATATTCCCCGGTTCCCACTCCGGCATGCACACATATTGCAGGAGTCAAAGCCTCACCCTGCTTCTCCCTCGGAAGTTGCATCTCAGTTTTTCCCGTTCACCAGAGCACTCGGAGATCTCGCTCCTGGGAGATCGCCCCTACACTTCGCCAGAGGCATCTCTACTGCTGCTCTAACCCCGCACCTTATTTTTGCTATCATTTAAAATGATGTTTTGCAAAAAGAACAGCCGGCGGGGAGGAGAACGGCCTTTTTACCTGGGAGGTCCATGACGGGAGAGGCGGGCTGGCTAGATAGCTCGTCCGTGAACTTGTATAGCTTAGAGAAAATGAGCCGAGATTGCGCTGGCAGAAAGAAAAGGAAACAGGAGTCGCCTCTTTCTCTCCCGCCCATTGCCAATAATCATCCCCCTCCCGCCAGCCGCTACCACCACCACCCCTCTTCCTCCCTCCTCCCCTCTTCTCCGGCACACACACACACACACACACACGCACAGGCACTCGGCAGGGATTCAGACACCGGGGCCAGAGCGGAGCGCTGCCACGGCACCGCCGGCGATGCCGCACTCCAGTCCTTGCCCCGGCCGGGCACCCCCGCGCCTTGGAGCCACACCCCGGCACATGGCGAGCAGCAGCGACAAGCCGCGATGATCCCACTGGGACGGCCTCTCCGGTGTCACCGGAGGCAGGGAAGAGCCGTGCCGCCTCGCCGCCCCCATTATTTCTACTTGAACCCGTCGTGCTATACGCCCCTGTTCCAACATGCCACCGACACGTTAGCGCTCACGGGCCGCTGCTGCTGCCGAACCACGCAGCATCACTCGCTGGGAGCTATTCGGAATTCACGCTTTAATTCTGACAACAGTAATCACTACAAAGGACGTGTTGTTCGGGGCACTTCGGGCAGCCAGGCTGAGCCCCGCACACCGCAAGGCCCCATTCCCACCCTCGTACCCGCACACCTCGGCGCCCAAAGTTAGGCGGCGGCTCCCCCTTTATAAAAATATTTCTTCCCAGGGGCGTCCTGATTCCCGGACCGTTCCCAGGCCCGATCCCGAGCCGGTACCCTCTCCCTGACCCACTTCAGAACTCCGGGACTTGCTCCCCGACCCGCTCCCGAACTGAACCCGTTCCCAAGCCCGCTCCCGTCCCAGGGCTCGCTCCCGGCCCCACTCCTGGTCCCTGTCCGAGCCCTTCTCCCGCTCCTCTCCCGCTCCCGGTCGCACCCGCGGCTCCGCTCCAAGCGCGGTCGCGAGGCGCCACCTGGCGGCGGCGTGGGACGGCGGGAGCGGGGCGGGGGTCGCACCCCGGCAGCGGAGGGAGGGAAATTCCCAAAGGGCAGGCAGAACCTTCGGATGAGCAACTGAGGCGCCGTCCCCTCTCGCTGTCTGCAGGGTCGGGGTGCGCTGGCTTGTAGGTCGCCCCTGCCTCGCGGAGCGGTGGCGATGATGTCTGTCACAGCCAAGGTTATCATCAGATGTTGCTTTCTGCAAATGTTTCACGCTCCCCAGCTCGTGGGGCTGCTGCTGAGACGTTATCAGCAATGCGAGTGAGGGTAAGGCAGAGCTCTGGCAATTCAGTTTTGAGAACCACCATTGCATTTTGATACATTTCTCTAAATTGTAAACTGGGTTTCTCATTGCATATGGCGTTTTCATAGAGATCCTGAAACAGACTTCGGCATCTGAAAGGAGCTTACCAGAAAACTGTGTTTACACCTAAGTGGTAGCTCCTGATATAGAGAAAATTTGCAGGTGTATGCCAACAGTAAAATTACAATCTCTTCTATGAATGAGCTCTCCTCTCTTTCAATCTTCTGCTTTAAGCAGAAGCAAGGAACCCCTGAGGGTGTCTGCCTGGTGATTTGCACCGAGAAATTAATCATGCCCTGAAATTACAGCTAAGCACTGTGCAGGGAATTCCTAACCTATAGGTCCTTATTTCAAATGAGAAATTTATGCTAAGCCTGAAATACTCATGTTTAATGGCCTTTTTTCTGAGTTCAAGCATGGAGCGATGAGAGTAGAAAGCTGAAAAGTGTAGTGCATTAAAATTATCAGAAATCAGAGCAGGAACAAGTCTGTGGCTGTAAGGCAGTACCTATGCTGCAAGACAGTGAAAAGGACGACAGAAGTTCCTTTAGAAGATATCGACACTCAGTCTTACCTGTGTCTGGTACACTAGGGAGCTGCTATTATTTCTCTTTAGATCACACTGCTGATTGATTATGACTGTGTTGTATAAATGAGGAATGAAAGCAGAGCCAAAGGATTTGTACCTTGTTCTATATGACTTAGAACATAAGGCCCAGTGCTGAGGGAATGATGGCATGTTATCAGTTCTGCCTGCAACTTTCAAGGAAGATGAGCATAAGAACTAAAGGGAACTGAAAAGCCATTAAATCCAATGTGCACCCACAGCGAAAAAAAAAAGAGATTAAATCTTGCTCTTTTTAGTACAAGAAATGGATCCCAATGTACAGAAACTCCCTTCTTCTTAGAAAGGTAACTAGTAAAAGACCTGTAAGTAAAAATAATTTCAAAAATCATCAGTATGAATAGAGGGAGGGGGAGTAACAATAGAATATTTACTTCTAATAAAATATTGAATTATATGACATTTATAGTGTTTATTAGAAAACAGTTCTGTGCATTATTTCTCATTAAATATTGTCCTTAATGGAATAAAACTGCAGTCTTCATGGAGCTATGTAGCTGGTGGATTTACTGAAGCATCTTTTTTTTTTTTCTTTTTTTTGTCAGTTGGAAGGCTGAAAATACAGGACATTTAATTTTTTATGTCAGAAAATGCACATCAGTTATAAAGTGACTTCAGAAAGTATAGCTTCTAAAGTAAATTAGCAGGTAAGTTATTGGTAAAGTTCTCTTTCTTGAGTTCAAAAAGTGGGTTGTAGTTGGAAAAGAATAGTGTGTAATCAAGCTCATGTCATTTTTCATCACTTTGCCAAGAACACAAACATTTCTACCAGGGATGTGTTGAACTTGATGGTGGGGAAGTTACACAAGAAATAAAACTGCTCATTTCTTTGGAACCATTCCTAAGCTAGCCCTCACCTTGAACTCATTTAATCCAACAGCTTCAAGGGGAAAAGCTTTTTGTCTTATCTACTAAATCACGTTATCAACAGAAAGGTATTTTGATCGGTAACTCCCAAGTGTTTCCCATACATTATTTACAATAATGCCAAACAAAATAGGACACTCCTTTCCAAAAGAAAACGCTGTCTTTTCCTGAAATTATTTCACAGATATTTGCATATATTATATCATTGTTACACATGTAAAAAATGAGAAAGAAGAAATGTTCATTTAATGTTAAACATTCTTTTATCTACCTGAAATATTAGAACAAGTTTGTAGCAGGGACACAAAAACACTTCCATGATCAGCCAAGGTGATGATTTCTGAGTCTTCATTTATTAAATAGGTTACCATTTAAATAGCTAAACTGTGTCTTCGTGGATTACTTGGCCTTTAAAAAACAACTTTACTGTAAATTGTAAAAAATGGGATTTAACAAATCTGATTATTTTTTCTTACAAGCACACCCGTGAAATATAATCTGATGGTAGAGAAAGTGCAGTCTTCTGTACCCAGTGATGACCTCTGTATTAACCACAAGTTGTCAGTAAGCCAGCTGAGGTATACCCACCCTCTGTGAGAGAAATCTTTGCTAAATTCAGCTATCAGCATGACTAAAAGAATGTTTTGTAAATTCAAATCAGTGTTTAATTCTCTATTCTATTGGGACTCCAGGGCTTTTAGCTTATAGCTGTCAGCTATGGCCAGGTATATATAACTCTGTGTTGATAAGATGCACAACATTCTCAAATATAAGCAATATAGAGAAAAATTACATAATAAATTAGAATTCATTCACAGGAATACCTAAACTTTATTTCTAATCCCTGTGTCTTAGTTTTTCACACATCAACCAAGGCAGTTAGATTTTTTCCCTGCATAAGAAAATTCACCATAAGTTTTTATCAGGTTACAGTTCTCAAGTGCAAAGGTTTTCCCTTCATTGGAAGGTGAAGAAAATGGAGGATGGATGGAGGAATTTACCCATTCTCATAAAGAACATCATGTCTGATAGAATTTCAGGAATATCTTCATAAGATTTTACACATTGAAAGAAGTAAGTGTAATTTCTCAAGAACATTTGGTTCATATAAAAATATCAGAACAACCCTAACATCATGTTCTGACTCTCTCATCAGCCTTTCCGACCAAGACATTATTCAGTAATTCAGGTTTGCTTGGGAAAATTTTGAGATGGAGATGTCATATAATTATTCAAAAAATGGTGCTTTTTTGCCCCCTAAATATATACCAATTAGAAATGCTCAGACAATGTGCATCAGTCACCAGTGTGTTCTGCAGGTTCAACACTTATGCCCAGTTTTTAACATTTGATGCAACCTCAGAACAAACAATTTACAGTGATGTGGAGCAGCTCTGCTATTCTCTGGATTCCCTCTTCACAGAGCTTTTAAGTAGATAAATGATGACAGCAACCCAGTGTGCCTTCCAAAGACTGCACATTTTTTGTCTAAAAAAGAAAAGGTATTTGTGAGAAATGTTTACCACAACAACAGCCAGACACTGGTCTTGGCAAGCACAAATAATTATTTTTCTTTTATATGTAGCACTGAACATTTTGTGTCTAGGTTTTGGGCACTATTCACTCATACAAACTCACAACTTGACCTTGTAAATAAATAAACCTCACATATTTTAAAAATGTAGCTCCTACCTAACAAAAGTAAAGACCTTATTTATTCTCTTTCACTTGCAAAAATGTAGGTGGCCATCCAATATCCTTTCTCTGAGCCTCTCAACTGAGTTCAGAAACTGAAGAGCTTACATGAAATTTATAATGAAAACATTGCTATAAACATAGCATGATTGCAAGTTTCATTACAGGAGATCCCTTAGGGCTCATAGCCAATATATATAAACTTCAAAGACGTTAATATGTGTTAGATAATAGATCTATCTATCTATCTATCTATCTATCTATCTATCTATCTATCTATCTATCTATCTATCTAATCTACCTATTTTACATTTCTTACAGATATTACCTACTTTCTTATATACATATATATTTATATATATAAAAGATACCATAGGTGTATATATTAGGTACATACAGATATTATGTGTTAATGACATGTGAAAGTTGGGAAGAACTGGTGGTGTGAAACTATATTTTTGTATAAATTTTCTTGCTGCAGGTGAGATGCTGCTGTACAATGTCACACATATGTGAAATTCAAGAGATGCAGACTATTTATTTTCAGAAGAGAAAATCTTGAAACAGGGCTTTGAAATACAACAAAGAAATGCCACAGCCTTCAACTGCTTTACTTAGTTCATTGCTTCACTTGTTCATTCAGCTAGATTTCAAAGGAGGCCTTCCAGTTCTAATTGGAAAACAAAGTTATACTGAATCACGTGTTTTTAATGATTCATGATAATTTGTATTAGCAGAGAAGACTTTGGCATTTCTGAAAACAATCCAAAGAAATAAAAATACATGGCATAGATGGAAGATCACATTATTAATGATTTCTTTTAGTTAGTTCTGAGTTTAGCATTTCAGGATGCAAATCAGGTTTGAAAGCAATACTGTAGAAGACAGTCTCATTAATGACATACATAGAAGGAAATCTATAACTTTATAATTCATATATTTTTTGATGCTTTTTTAAAAATTTTGCTTTAAAGATTCATCCTTTTATTTTGACAAAGTAACTGCTCTGCAAACAGGCTTCTGTACATTGCTCCAAGTTTTACACTCACAAAGTAGGAATACAAAAAAAGCTACTTGCTATAGAAATCTTAGGTATTATAGAGAGCTGTGACCATCTTGGTAGGGAGCAAAACCGGTTAAGTTTAGTCCTTTTAAAATTAATTTTTCTTCTGAAATAAATATATCTGTGTTGCAACCAAGAGACTCTAGCTTCAGAGAGTGGGAACAGATGTATTTGGTCACTTTTATATGCTAATTCCAACTCATCACATGGCTGCTGAGAACTCTGATGATATTTGAGAGACCCAAAAGATTTGAGTCTTAGTTTCCCTCACTGAAATTAATGAAGATCATCTCTGGTTGTTGTTAACTCACTTGTGTATTTCTTTCAGCTTTTATTTGTATTAGGTTTTTTTTTCACTTTTTCTACATCAGAACTCTTAATTTGCACCAATAATTAGACTAATATACTGCTGAGATTTTTTGTCATACTTTTTTTTTTTTGTGGATCTGTCTATGGATCTGTCTGTAGAATTTCCTTTATTTGAAATGGGAAAGACTGAACTTCCTGATCCAAAGAACGCTTACAATGTGATCCCAACCTACTAAACTGGTATTTCATCTAAGGTGGGTGTAGACAAAATCCAAAGTAGTCCATGGCTGTTGAAATGTTGTCTAGGATGCAGGAAGATTTACATCCATCTAAGGAGGTCACATCCTTGATCTGAGTTCCAGACACCTCACTTCAGTCTCAGCTCTCTGCTGCTGTAGGTTTCAGCTCCACCGCTTATGACAAAATTTCACGCTGCTTTAGCTTTCTCAGGTCTGTGGAGACTTCTGTTCTTGCCTCATCTGAAACAGTCCTGAATAGCAATCTTTGTATCCTTTGAAAGCATCAGGAAACTTATAGCCAGTGCAGATCCCATCACTGTGCATCAGTACAGCATTAGGTTCTTCTCTTCCAAAATCTAAGGCTCTTATCGAAAGAAGGTTTTAGCTACTATAACTGCAGCAATAGCCTCACAAACCAGGGTGATGCATGCAATGGCAGCTCTCCACTACCTGTAAGCATTTGCATTATGAGGTAATGATCCCATTAATCTCAGTGACTGCTAAATTGGGGGTCCCTGAAAACACTTGTGACATGTCACATCTTCTCGTAGTCCTCACCAAAGCAGGTAGGAAAGGAGGTGAAACATTATCTGTTGAACTTTTGCACAGTCCACTGTGAATGAAAGCTCATTTGGTCTGGATAAGGACATCTGGGAACAACAGTACTTATCTCTCCTTACAATCAAGAACTCAAAGCCAGATCCAGTTAATGTCTTGAATTCTTAAAGGAAGAGAGAGAGGAAGACACTGAGGCAAAGCTGACATATCCAATGTCAAAGATCTTGAGAGCCAAGCCCATGGGTCTGGGGAAGGAAGGTATGAAAAGGAGTATCTGGATAGTTACCAGTTTTACTTTTAACAGCTTCATTGGAAGAAGAACTGAAAATAAATTTTCTATGCTAAGCTGAACCTTGGGCATATATTAGTTTAGACATTCCCTGTTCTCCTAGGAAGTACTGCAACAGGTGAGAGAGATGTTTATGCAAAGTTGTTGCGCTATTTTGAAGGATCTTTACGTATGTTTGTACCATACCTCTGGGAAACCACATACACCTCTGATCTCATCATTTGATACAGCCAGAACTCTCAGGATAGTAGACACAGGTAATCTTTTACCATAAAATCTCATATAGCCTGATTCACACCTGTCCCAAACACTGAACACCCAACATGCTTTATTGCATGTGACTGCATAGAAAAATAGTGGTGCCTGAAGGCACAAACAAAAAGAGATGACAGAGAAGCAGTCATTCCCATCACCTTGTAATTCCTCCTTCTGGGGAAAACTTGAAACATTCAGTATAGAAAGAAAATGTACTAAATTTCAGACATTTGCATTAGGGACTTTGAGGCAGACATAGCATTTCCAATTCTAATACTGAGGCCTTCACAAGGGATTTCACATCTGAAGCTTTTTCATTGTATTGAACTGAATGATACTAAATCCAATTTAAAATAAATGACGAGCCAGAGCTCTGATACACCTTTGACGAATACAAGAATAATGTGTTGTAAAAATAATATAAAATTCATATTGCAAATAATTCCTTTACATAGCAGTTTATACACACACACACACACACACACATATATATACACTATATATGTATTAGAGAAATTGATGTGCAGAGAGCCTGAACTGAAAGTCTCAGGCCTACAAAGACTTAGCCTGTATTTTACTCAAGGCACATGAGTATTCCCGCTGTGCTTTGCTCTTTATGTACATAAACCTTTGTAGGCCTGGAGCCACAGCACAGGAGGCAAAAATACCAAAAGCATTTCATAGCATTTCTTTTCATGACTTTGTGCTTGTGATGCTCTCAAATCAGTATCATTATTACTTTATTGTGTTTTGTCATTGTGGTGACACAAAGGGTTTTAGTGTAGCTCTGTAGAGACTCTTGTGCCACGGACACATGTTTCAGTGTCAGTTCTGTTCTGTTTAAAGGCTGAAACAGATTCTGGAGGTGGGATTTGAAATGGCCACAAAGCATCTGGCATCTCTGTAACTGTCCCTTCTCAAGACCAAGGAAAATTCCTTGATATCGTTTACTGCTCTGATTAAATGCTGCATGTGCCAATGACAGATGTGTTTAAAGCTACTTACCTTTTTAAGCTATAGTGTTTTATCTGTGTAGAACTTTCCACCAAAAGGGGATAGGGGCAATGACTTTAAGCTGAAAAGGGGCAGGTTTAGGTTAGATATAAGGAAGAAATTCTTTGCTGTAAGGCTGATGAGGCACTGGAACAGTGGAACACAGCTTCCAGAGAAGCTGTGGATGCCCCATCCCCATGAAAGTGTTCAAGGCCAGGTTGGGCAGGGCTCTGAGTACACTGGTGAAGTGAAAGGTGTCCCTGTCTATGGCAAGGGGGGCCAGAATTAGGTGGTCTTTAAAGTCTTTTCCAGTCCAAGCCATTGTGTGATCCTATGATTCTGTGATAACAATGGGCAGGGTTTTTCATGGAAGAGAACTGATAACGATGTATCTATCCAAGGGAGTGTCTCTCTATGCACTGTCTGTACAAACAGAATAGATATTTAATTTTTTTTTTTTGTCTCATGTGCTTTCTTTTTTCTGTTTTATAAGGTCTTTTTGGCATTTTATAATTTAAAATATATAGGACTTAACATTAAATTTAAGGCTACACTAGCACTATCTCCAGGACAGTTTTAAGCCCATGCTTATATTAAACTCTGTTTCACATCCACACAGTCTGGTTACTAGTATTTAAGGACTTGGCTGCACACTGGTAGTTAGTTAGGTCTAGAAACACACTAGTCAGAGCAAAGTCACCTGGCTGTGCTGGGCACTGGAAGATGGTACTGCCGAACTGGCAAGTCACAGCTGGGAGTCAGGGATTTCACCTCTTAAGATCAATCTTGAGAAAAACAAGAACTCAACAAACTATGTGCCTGAAAAAGCAATATGTAAGTGATTCACCTTAAATTGTCCAAAAGCAAATTGAAATATCAGCATAAGCAAAGGTAATGTATCCTTGTCAATCTTTTTAAGGAAATAACTCTTGATCTGCTGGAAATTATGAACTCACTCAAATTGTCACAATCCAGCTGATGGCTTTTTGCTTAGTGTAACTTGCTAAAGAACAAACAGTAAATGCTATAAATAACTTCAACATTACTTCCAAGTGATATTTGGGCTGAGGAATAACTCCTCTATTTCCTCCCCATTATTTTTTTCCCCCCATACAGGCTTGAATTACATGGAAATTCATGCAAATGAGCATTGATTTTCAAATATGAAAATATTGTGTCCACTTTTGCACTGTTTCCACTTGAAACACAATTGATGACAGTCAAATCTCCCCTTCAAATGTTTCATTCTGACAATTTGCATCATCCTGCTTTTATAGATTTTCCCCAATTATAATCAGGTGAATTACCTCAGAATGCCATAAATGTTCCTTACTAGTATGCCATGGCTTCTCACAGGGAAAAAAATGCAAGGTAAATTATGTTGTTATGCTCCCATTTTATAAAAGTAAGCAGATAAATACTCAGTTGAATTCCAATTCAACCAGAAGCCTAAACAAAGATTTTCTGACTCATGATGACACCTTCAATCAATATTTTCCTAAGCAATCAACATAAAATGTAAACAGGATAACTGCAGTGTTGGTATGCAAGAAGCAGGCTTCCTGAAGAGGAGCAATAGCCTTGTATCAAAGGACATGCAAAGATTAAAGGAACATGGCCTAAGTTCAAATTCAGTTAATCAGTTCATCGCATGCTGAACACTGAGCAACTCAGCAGACTGAACAAAGCTAAAAAGCTGACTGAGGGGAGTTGGACTGCCCACACTTGACTTTCTTTAAGCAGTCTTTGATATAGTTTGGAGCTCCTTGGGTTCCTTGGGCCCTAGCTTATATTCCTCCACCCATCCATCCTTCCATCCATGCTATAGCTGGCACCACTACAACCCTTAAACTGTGAGGACTGAATTGTCACACTCTGCAGCTGACCCTGTATGAAATAGAACCCCTCTTCCTCTGTGTGCTCACACACAAGTCTTGAGTAAAAGAAAGATCTCTAATCTCTTTTCACTGCATCTTCCTACAGATATAACAAGAATACTGGGAAAAACTTAGTTCACTCATGCTGCAGAGTTAGCCTTGGTGTTTGGAGCAGCTGAATATTTGCACATAATTTTGTGGTTTGTGCAGAGTTTCTGGGAGTGTATACTAGTTTTCAGGATTTTTATGTTTTTTGTAGTAAAAAAGACTGTCCAATACAATGGGAAATTAAAAATACCTGAAGAAAACCTGGAAGATTTCTTGAATTTTATTTTCATTGATTCATCTGTTTTACTTTTAAAATGTTACTGTTTCTCATCCCATTTATGATCTATTATATATATAAATCAAGTGGAGCATTGCTACATCTGTCTTAAAAGCTGCCATGACACAGGATAAAATTCATCTTCTTGCTACCCTGAGTATGGATACAGCTAATGGTCAAAACAGCTAATAGATTAGACCCTCTTTTGGGTTACCTTGTGCCTATAAAGAAAAGAAAGTCATTAGGAAGATAATTATGATGTGTTTGCAACTGCTGGAAACTTCATGACAAACTCCAGTTGTGTATTATGGAGGCTTAACCACCTTAGCAGTGGGATAAAATTCCACAGCAGGATACTGATATTTGTATTTGAGTTTTAAGATACTGAAGATCAAGTTCTGTGCAGAAAACCACAACATTAGGCTTTTTAAACAAATCCTTGCAAGTGATAATATTTACGTTTAGATCCTCACAAGGGAAAATTTCTTACAAATTTTTCAGTACCTTTCAAGTGGACAGAACATGAAAATCTCACTCTTTCAGATTTTCAAGTAATTTAGGATCCAGAATAGACTGAATGCTGAAGGGAAGAGGCTGTGTTGAAAAAAACCCAACAAACAGAAAAACACAGCAAATATGTTTGGGTCATGCAGAAGTCTAGAAATAGAGTCTTCTGAAAGCTGGTTATTCACTGAATCATCACTCCTTCAGTAGTTCACATTTTTTGTGTTGTCAGAAAGAATGTTGACTCACAAGGGTACAGACAATTTATACAAATGTTAAACACACCTTTTTATACTATCATTTGAAATTTTCTCTTGGAATGAAACAGAATTTCAGAATATTTTAGAGCTTTTTATGCCATTAAAATAAGCTTTCCAAAGAGAACACATGTCAATAAGCCTTTTCTAGATCGAAACCTACTAAACCTACCTTTCTCTTTCAGAAAATTTATCAATATTACTGAAGGCAGAAGTATATTTCCCTCCATTGAAGCCATTTCAGTTGTCGATTGCACTGAAATCTCTAGTCCTCCTTTGGAGCTGGCCAGTTTCACATACATGATGAAATAATCCCTGGAACACATGGAAAAATTAATTGAGTTATTCATACCTAAATTCAAGCCTGCTCAGAGTAATAAAGGCATCCCTCACTATAATTGTAACATTTAAAAAAATGAAACACTCCAGTGGTTTGGAATGGAAGAATCTTTTCTTTCTAATCCTTAGAAACTTCACCCAATTACCACACATTGTTACATATCCAATCATTAATTTTAAGAGTTATGATGGGTGTCTAAAAATTAAAGCTAATCAAAGTGCAAGCTCTAATTTCTAATATGTAATCTCACACTGGTCCATCGTGGTTCTCTTTAGGATTTCTTTTACAAGTGATTAGTTACAAGTGATACAGAATTTTTCTTGCTTCAGAGCACATAACCTTAATCTTGTCATTCTCCCAAGACCTAATGGATATTTCATAGAAATGGATGACTGGATATTTCAAAAGAATGATCGTGAAGTTTCAACCAGTTCTGAGGTTAATTGTTATCTTGGGGTTTGGACTAGATGATTACAGAGGTCCCTTCCAACCCAAACCTTTCTTTGATTCTATGATCTTCAAACCCAGAGCTGACTCATGTACAAAGGAATCATTATCACTTGGATATCACTAGTCTCCAGCTAGATTCTTTTAAGTAGTTTTCAGGCTGAAGTCAGCCATCTTAAAATATCTTTCTCCATCTCGTTCTTGTGTAAAGAAATCTTTTTTGTCTGCAGAACCCATTTTCCTAAAAACACATTTCAGATGAAGCAGAAAAAATATGATCCCTTTTTCAGAGGAAATATTTATAATAGAGGACCATAGCATAATTCCATAGCATTAACTACTCAAATGCATTTCTGCAGATAAAATGAGTTAAAGGAAAGTTTTCTCTTAAAATTAGATACTTTACATGAATAACTACATTGTAAGAACTGCCTTTTTTAATTCTGTAATATAATGTTATATGTGCATACACAGTAAGTAGCTGGAATATCTGGTGTTCTTGAAAACCAAAAGTGAAAAAAGAAAAAGCAAAATGAACAATTATGATGACGACTTGCTGCAATTTCAGGCAAAAGTGATGCTGTGGTAACTAAATAAGATACAGATAATACTGCCAGTTGTGTCTGTATTTGGTTTTGGTTAGTCTATACTTCTTGCATAGGTATGAGAGGATGGTAGTCATGCAAAAATGAATGTATCTGCTGTTAAAAATTCTCTCAGCTTTTGTAAAGAGAATAGAATGGGAATGTAATTTTAAATAAAGTAGGAAAACATTTTTTTTTCCAAATTCCAGATAAGGTGTGCTTCCTTGCATTGTATTTACACTTTTTAAAAGATACATTCTCTCCTCCATGTCTGCTGGCCTTGGTATTAAGAGATGCTGTCTTCTGAACAAAAAGAGCTGGTAACCCTAAATTAAGAGGAGAATGAAATGCTTGTGAATGTACCAGTTGACAGCCTCCTAATTCTGCAAAGAGCTGGAAAGATCATTCTTCCGTATATAATTCTACCAAGTTTCAAGTACCAGCAGCATTTGCTACAAACATCTTACAGGGAAGTCATTAGCCTGGCTTGAAGAGGTACCAACTCCAAGGGTCAAGCCAGGTTACTAAGGTCTGAATTTGAGCACACTGGTCCCAAACAAATGAGGAATTAGGTCACTGAAACGGAGATGGAGATGGAGATGGAGATGGAGATGGAGATGGAGATGGAGATGGAAATGGAAATTGAAATTGAAATGGAAATAAAGAACTTAAAAGGGCTTATTTTAACCTTGCCACATGAAGGATCAGAGTACCTGTACTCAAGTGGATTCAGTTGTGGTATTTCTTATAATGAATAAATAACAACTGGATTTACAAGAATAGTATTTTTTTTTTTGAAGCAAATAGAGCAACAGTCAAACTAAAAAGTATAAATTAGTTACACATTCTCATATTGATCATCTTCTTATCTGAAATCAGTATCAATGATAAACATTATCAGTTGTACTACAAGAACATAATAAAAATCCCTTATTACAACCCCAAATTTCTGCTTAGGCTATGTGCTGAAGCTTCTCAAAACACAGGACAGAGTATCTGACATGATTGACATATCCATTGCAAATTTTGAAAAGCATGTCTAAGTTTCAAATTTTTATTTTCCCTGGGCAGACTAAGATTCTTCTGGTCTCTGAATGACTATTTAGAAATTCTAAAAATTTTAATTATTTTAGTCTAAAAATATATTACATTTATTTCACAAATATATAAATAATATTTTAATACTCTCTTCCCCATAGCTTCTGATTACCTAGAAAATGCTTTGGTAGTCAAACAAATAGTTTGAATATAGAGTTTGAGGCAAGGGCCTTGTAGGACTATTAGTCAGAGATTAATTTGACTTTTTTTCTCTTTTGTTACATCAGATGTTCTGCCAAATTTGCCAACAGTAATACAGACATCCATGGAAACAACCCACAGTCCTAATCTCCTGTTTGGAGCTTTGATACCTCACATTTACTTCAAGTCTCATAAAAAGCAAGCCCATTTTGGACTTTGGGGGAATAAAGTGCCTTAAGTAGCATGCCAAAGCTCAGTTTGGGTTTTCTCTGTTGTTTGGTTATGCTTTGTTTTTCTTTTTCTACTGGACAGCATAGTTAAGAAAATCAAACTCTAGAATTCTCACTTTGGCACAAGTAAACTTGGCATGTGCTTAAAATTTTAATAAAATATGTAGAGGTATTTTCTTTCTAAGTCTCTTAGGACCAGTGAGTAACAAGTTGAAATTTCCACCTATCTAGGGAACAATTCTTTGAAAGAACTAATGAAGAACTTGTTAATAAAAGTATTTTGAAAAGGTTACATCCTTGACAGTCTTTAACAGTTTAATTTGGAAAGAAGACGAGTCAGTATATTATGTCTGCTGTGTAGAAGTGGCTTATGTCATATAAATGGCTGTTAAAAATTAAGAAGTTATTTAGGTTTCTTGTACAGCTTAAGCAAATTCCTTACTATAATTAAGAATTTAGAAGAAATCTTTCCAGATAAAGACAGGAGTATACAGAGACTCCTTTGATGATAATTAAGCTTTAAAACATTCTTCTTATGAATTGTGCTAGAAATAAAGATGATTCTCAGAACCAAAAACTTTCTTTCTGTGGGATGTAATAACATTTGAACTTCCTCATAATATAATTCCAAATGTCATTAGACTATGGTGACATTAGAAGTCCTTCCAAAGATGACAAAAAAAAAAACCTCCAACAATGTGGATCACAAACGTGTTCCGAGATTCCCTGAACTCAAGAGCAGAAGCAATTAGCTGCCTGTTGCGTATTTATTAAGGGTGTCTCACCAGCTACAAAAGCAACACACCACAGCCTGCATCAGTGACAGGAGGATTGAAAGTATGTCCAGGCAAACTCTGAGTATTTGTGTGGTGCAGCTTCAGCCAGACTCTGGAGGGCACCATCACTGGTGGGTTCACGGGATCTGGTGGCTTAGCTGACCTGCCCTGGCTGTGGCTACACACCCTCTGCATGTGCCTCAAGAGGGAATCTTGGGGAGCATTAGCTCATGTTGAGACCTACACAACAGACAGAATGTTAACTTGGGGATGAATGTGAGTAAAACCTGCAAAAACACTGATTGCAGTGGAAACTGTAGCCATTCTGGTGTAGACAGTGACATATTCTTCTTCCAGTTTCTGTAGTGCTTCTGTCTCTGAGACTTAATTTTGTTTCTAAACATCCCTCCACCTCAACCAAGTACATAACACCATATGGCTTCAATTCTACTGTGTAAAGATAGTACAAAGGACTAGTACAAATGTCATGAAAATAGTTTTGTCATTCTCTAAATGGATGCTTAAATCCTTTTGTTATTTAAAAGGTAGCAACTCCCCATCTTACAGGGTTTTTACTGTTTAAATTTCAAATTCTAGAGGTGGTACTTTCTTGTAAATAGACAGAAATAGTTACATTTATCTGAAATTGATATCTCTAATTTCTACCAATTTATCTGTTTTTAGATGAGATCATCAGGAGCTTAAGATTTTCCTTTGTTTTGAAATGCATTGTTATTTAAATAGTGTATAAAAAGTTAGTATAAAGTCCTACAAAATTGACTACTCTTATAATGAAAACTCTTGACCTATTGATGACATTCAAGGAGAATTGACTTCTAATTCTGCAAAGAATATACTTTGTCTTTGGATTTGTTGATGGAGAGCTTCACCACGATGATTTCAAAGATTTTATCATTGTCCAAATTCTCTAAAAGAAGAATATAGAAAAGGTATTCTGACTGAGATTACCGTTTTTGTTTGCTTGTGTCCTTAACTTTTTTCCACTCAGATTTGCTTTTCTTTAATTTATAATTTCATTATGACACTTCAGAATTGCAATATTTTGATTGATTTTTTAATTTAAATATTCTTTGTGGAGCAAATACACTTGTAAAACGAGAAATCCCAAGAGGCATTAAGAGAAGAGACAAGGAGAATTGGTCTACTAATTATTGTGCTCTAGATTTGTACAAGTTAGTTATTTCTGGAATAAATTTATGTAGTATTCAGTAACTGAAAACACCCCTTTCTTTTCTAGGACTGATCTTTTGAAGCTAACTGAAGTGTAGTTTGTACATTAAGGAAGTTATTTTGAAGGATGAAATCATTATACTCCAGATCTGTAGGAATTCAGGGACAGCAGGTCTAGTTTAACAAATCTATTTGACTTTTCTGGGGATAATAAAGGGAGAAAGGGAGGTAGTTGGCATTGTTTTGTTTAGACTTCTAAAGAACATGTTACATGGCATGACAGATAAAAGTAATTTTGAAAATAAAATCTGTTTGGTTTATAGAAGGAATAAAAAATTGGAATGTGGCTAGAGGAAAAAAAGCAAAGATCTATAATTTAAGCAGTAAACCTGGGCTAAAAGATAGCAATTTGTTTGGTTCATTACACCATATTTGTTAATGTTTGTTGTGCAGCTCCTGACTTTTCTAGCAGTAAGCTATAGATGTCTTGAAATTATATTAATTTGTTATTCATTCCCACAAACATTATGTAATTATACATTTGTAACCTAGTTCTAAAGCCTGGTGAACCTGGGTAACCAAATTCAACATAAGCTAGTTAGGTGCTGAGTGTTAATTAATTTGATCTTTTTTACAAATTCTTATTTTAATGCATTTCTACAATACTAATGGAGAAAAAAAAATTTACCTTCTAACTGCTCATCTTTATCTGCTTGTGTTAAAATTGTGCTAAAAATTTTGTAATAAAAATTGTTAAATCCTTTCCGGCTGCTAGTCACTGCTTCAGTTTAAAGCTGTGCAATCAACTTGTATTCTATTAGTGTTGAATGAATTGGAGTACACCAATCATGTTTCACATGTCCAGAAAGAAATGTACCTTTCTGTAAATAAGAAGGAGGCAGGAAGAGAAGCTGCAGAAAAAAAATCCTTTTGTTTAATAAAATCCTACTTCAGCAGAGCTCTTCCAATTTTTTTAAGCATGCTCACAGTCTAGTTAAACATATTCTTAATTTTGCTGCTTTGACAAATTGGTTCTAGGCTGCCTTCCTTTGAAGGAAGGCTGCGTCTGACTCTTTACTTGACTGATTTAGAGCACATAGCATTTCAGCCCCAAAATAAATACACTGTGGGAACAGAGGGTGGAAGAATGAAAATGAGGTTCTATTGGATGTTGGCTCCTTGTGCTAACACTGCATCTTCAGCTATATAAATGGGAGGATTTACAAGAGGAAATGTAGTCAAAGGTTCAAGCCACGTGCTTTCTCCCTCAGTCATAAAATCATAGACTATCTTGAGTTGGAAGGGACCCATAAGGATCATTGTGTCTCTTTCCTGTTTATTACATATTATTATAATAAGCATGGCATTTTAAATATCTTTTGCAGCAGTATGATTCAAAAACATTAGGAATTATTTAGGAAAAAGATGTTATTTAAAAGAAAAGCATATATATTAAATGATTAAGTCAGGTTTACAGTATTCACTGAGAATCAAGTGCTTATGACAGTCCAAGGACACTCTGAGTAAACATAAAGGACTGTAACTCAACATGACTTTTTTGGCTTTTTCATTACCAAGTCTGGAGGACTTGGCACAACATAGTTTTACAACAGGAACATCAGATTTTAGATCTATTAACAGCAAGTAAATTATTTATCAACTTACAGGATATCAGGACTTATTTGGCAGCTGGCAGGCATCAGTGAGCCATAGATTAACAGAATACCACTATTGTGTAAAATATCTTCTAAGCAATCTATTTCAGAACAGAATTCTTTAATAGATACTCTTATTAAGGATATAAATACCCTTAAGCTGCTTTTATCACTTGCTATTGCTCTGTCTGTAGGCATAATACTATGTTTTATAGTGACTGAGAGACTGAATACATTGCCAGTTGTTTCTGAAAGCGACACTTATGTACAGCTACTTAACAGAGGCAAGGATTTGCACTGTGATTTGCACATGTGAAAATCAGTAGCAAGACATAGGCACATTCTGGAACAGTTTTTGGTATCGTTACAATGGGAGGAAAAGTGGCAATAATAGAAAGACACAGTTGAAGATAGCAAGAGCCATTTCTTCGGAATGATCTCATCAGGAAGCACACCCTGGGCTGCATCAAAAACAGAGTGTCCAGCAGAATGAGGGAGGTGATTCTGCTCAGCCCTAGCACTATCTACCACCTGAAGAATAACCATGTCCAGCTCTGGACATCATTTTCTGCTCTGTCCTCAGCATAAGAAAGACATGGACCTGTTGGAACAAGTTCAGAGTAGGACACAGAAATGACCGAAGGGCTGGAGCACCTCTTCTACGAAGACAAGCTGAGATAAGTTTGGGTCATTCAGTCTCGAGAAGAGAAGGTTGTGGGGAGACCTTCTTGTGGCCTTCCAGTACTTAAAGAGGGCTCATAAAAAGAGGGAGAGCAACTTTGCACATAGGCAGAGAGTGACAGGACAAGGGACAACTGCTTTTGACTAAAAGAAGGTAGGTTTAGATTATATGTAGGAATAAATTCTTTACTGTGAGTGTGGGGAGGCACTGTAACAAGTTGCTCAGAGAATTTTGGATATTCCATCCCTGGAAACACTCAAATTCAGATTGGATGGGGACTGAGCATCCTGAGCTAGTGTTTGGCATCTCTGCTCATCATGAGGGAATGAAACTAGACAAACTTCAAAGTCCTGTCCACTGCTGGCTATTCTATGACTCTCATTGGGGGGGCCATTCTCATCCCAGAGGAGTGGCTTGTTTCCCAAAGGGCTTGTTCCAGGCAAAACTTAGCAGATAGACAATTTTCCTGTGGTAAAAGATTTTCCTATTCTAATACTCTGCACTTTTACTCCATATCATGCAATAGTGAACAAAATAGCATTTTGTTGCCCTCTCTAGTTGCAGCTGCTTTTCCTCTGTAAAATAACTGAAAACACAGAAGCTTTTGCAGCTTCTGCTGCTTTCTGAAGTGCCTCGAACTTTCTAAGCTACCTGTCATTTCAGTATCTCTGATACTCCTTGAATTTTATCTTGTCATACTGGATCAAGAGCTTAGAAAAAACCAACAAACCCTAGGCATTTGCCTTTTCAGATGTTTCAATGGAAAAGAAAGGCTTCAGCGAGAGGCGATTCATCCCAAAATAGGAGCTTTCAAAAATTCTCCTGTAAACTTCAAAATAAGCCCTCCTCCTACCTAGGATCCCAGGAGAAGCCAGGTGAGGGGGACAGAGGATGATAAGTAGGCCATTTTATTTAGGTGAACTAACAGTTATAACATATTAAGTTAGAAATGCTTATTAGTGTGTTTTCAGTTGCTTAAAATACTTGTATATTTACATTTTTCCATGAAAACATTAAAAGGAGTAATCACCTGCAAATAACAAGTTCTGTGTGAGAAGTGAATCTCTTGAACTACCATTGAATTTAGAAAATAATATCTCAGAAATTGTTCATATAGTTTTCCCAATTAAAATTACAGTGGTGAATAAACCATTTTTTTTTCCACAGGAAAATGTCACTTATAGCAAAATAAAACATGGAAATGCCAAAGTTGTTTTTCTTTTTATCGACTTTTCAAGAACAAACACAAGAATGTTGATTTAGTATAAAATTTTATATTAAAAAATAAATAATAATGTCCCCACTATAACTTTTGTAACAAGTAATAAACAGTCATTAAAAATGGTGATAAACTATTACATTCTTATTAGCAATACTTTAAAGGTCAAAACAAACCACAAAACCAAACAAAAACCCCAAAAAAACTCCACTGCCCTCAAAAAACCCCAAAGAACAAATCAACAAAAAAATCTCCAGAAAACCCAACCCCAAACCTTAAAAAACAGGATGAAAACCAGCCCTGCCAATATCTGCATATAATGAACAAGGGATACTCAAATGGAATAAGATACATTAATAAAAAGGGTAAACCCTGAGAACTTTGTCAGCATAGAAGATAGGTTAGGTTAATTAACCCTACAGTGATGGCCACTCCTACCAGATGATGGATGCCAATTATGTGCTGTTAGTGACCTCATAATATACAATTCTTCATCTAAAAAGAGAGCTAGCAAATAACTAGTCCTCAGAGACAGGCCAAACCAGTTTGAGAAGTACTTAGTAACATTCAATTCTCATTAAAAAATCCAGTTATTTTAATAACATTTGTAATTTTATACATTCACACACTGACCACGCAGTTTCTGTCACCCATCCCAAAACATGAAAATCTTGATATTTGTGGGTTAAGCTGAGTGATCTTTTCAAGTTGAATATATATTTTGATAATTTTCAGAGAAGGACTATTACACCAAAAAATGATGTGCTAAAGGAAAAATTGTGATAACCAGATAATCCGAGTTCACTTACATGATAAGTACAGCTAAATATTTAGGTTAATATGCTGGAAAATAGCAAGGAATTAATTCAGGAATTAATTAGCATCGAGCTAATTTGTATGTAGAAATGTAGCTGTTTTCAGAGTCCTCCTCCCCTTTTCTAAAATTCTGTTAATATAATAAAACCTGTAATATTTCTGATCATGTACAAGTCACTTTTTTTCTTACATTACAATCGTTTTTCCCTCATATTTCATGGTATATCAGCTAACTAGTTTTACGACACATAATGTTTGTTGTTACAGAGTCTGTGCAGACACACCACCACTCCAGGGTATGAAACAGTACATAAATGTTTGAAAAAGTGTTCCTGCCCCATTGGTTTTCAGACTATATCACTGCTCCACACACGAAAAGACCATCCATTTCTTATGACCCTACAGTGCATGACTGCTGAGCACCACATGGAAACACATAACCTTAATTTAGCAAAGTTATTTCTAAACTCTATTTGCATTAAAAAATCTGTGTTGGTTTTGGGAGTTAGGATTTTTTTATTTTCATCTCAAAGTATGCACATATAGCAGGTATATTATTAATTACTATTTAAAAAAAAAAAAGCCCTTAAAGCAGGCATCTGGGAATCTGACACATAAATGAAAGAATAAAGATATTTCTGCATTTTTTGTGGAAGCAAATGACATTACATAAAATTCTACCATCAATTTTAAGTCATAGTTTTTATGGTTTTTTCCCCCTTTTTTTTTCAGTTTTCTGTTCCCCACTATTATCATAAACAGTGTCTCAGATTATGGTAATAAGATGAGGTAAGAAGGAAAAAGCCATCATTCCACAGCAAAAAATGCATGTATTTAGGTAGGCATCACACAAAGTTATTTTTTAACACTTTACACTCATCTGATCTGATTTATTGTCCCTCCACATACCACAGAAGATCCAGAGGGTTGAATAATACTTGCAAAACAGATGTACTGATAAAGGAAACGTATATATGTATATAAATCCTTATCTAAATATGTACGTTAGACTTAAGTTATCAGTGGCTGTGGCTTGATTTCCCAGTAGCTGTTGGATGGCATTCAATTTGTTCCTAGAAAGCATCATCCAGAATAGATTAATTTGAAAGAAATAGAGCTCATGATCTTCCAAACTGCTCTACTCCTAGAACAAAAGCATTTCAAGCACAGCTTTCAAACAGCCTAAGCACAGCTCTTCCAGCTAAAATATTAATGTAGGTGAACCTAGCTTATTTAAGACACTCAGTGTCACTGCAGTCTCACTTTGAGGGAAAACATATGATTTCCACAAAATATCCTGATTTGAAAGGGAATCAATTTGACAAGGATCATCTAAGTCCAACTCCTGGCCCAGCACCGGATAACCCAAAATCTAAGAATCACACCATGTGCCTGAGCTCGCTGCCCAAATGCTTCTTGAAGTCTGTCAGACTTGGTGCTGTGACCACTGCCTGTTCCAATCCCTAACCATCAACCAGGTTAAAAACTTTTTTCTCATATCCAGGCTGTACCTCTCCTGACACAGCTTCAGGACATTCGCTCTGGTGCTGTCATTGGTCACCAGAGAGAAGAGGCCAGTGCCTGCCCCTCCTCTTCCCCTCGTGAGGACACTGAAGACTGCACTGAGGTGTCCCCTCAGTCTCCTTTTCTCCAGGCTGAACAGACCAAGTGAGCTCAGCCACTCCACACACAGCTTCCCCTCAAGGCCCTTCACCATCCTCGAGGCTCTCCTTTGGATGCTCTCTGGTACCTTAATGTCTCTTTTATGATGTGGTGACCAAAACTGCACAGAGGACTTGAGGTGAAAACAAAATCTATTGCAGACTGAATACCCTGTCTTGGGAGTTTAGTACTTTCTAAGAGCTTAATACTTTTCAAATGTTGCTGCTTATGTTTTTTAGCTCAACAATGAAGACAGTTGTACCAAGAAATGCTGTTCTGTATTTATTTCAGTGTTTCTGAATATATTTCTATTTCTGCTTTTCATGAATATCCACAAGTAATATGAAAAGAAATTTAAAATATAAAACCATGGAATATTTTAGGCCTCAAGAAGCATGTGAAAATAATCCTATAACCACCCATGCCTTATTTTCCTGTGCAAAACTTCTGCTCTGTTAGACTATAACAAGCAGAACACAGATATCATGCCTGAAAGCAGTTTTTTTTCCCCTGTGAAAGTGCAAGGAGATGACCTAGGACTTTTTCTTTAATGTTTTGAAATGAGATATCATTTGCATAACTAAAATATTTCTGCCTAAATACTGCTCTGAAAAAGCATTTTGAGGTGACATTGAGAAAGTTCTTCAATATTTTACCTCTGGGAATGAAATTTTGACTCCACCAAAGTCGAACCTTAAACTCACAATATCAAGGTTGAAGATGAACTATTCTTTTTCAAAAGTTTGCATCAGGAGAGAAATATGTATTTCCACATATATACTAAGGATCTATCTGTTACATGCTCCTGGGAAAATACTAAAAATACTAAGTCATGTTATTGACCAAATGCAAATCTTGTCATAACTGAATGACTACTCTTTCTACTGCAAATGAAAAAAAATCTGAGTATAAAAACCTATATACCTTGCCTATAGAAACACATATATCTAAAAATATTCAGTGTAAGAGTAATGTTCAGATATAATATTAAAAAACCCCCAACAATCAGCAATGACATATTTCTTCAAAACATGTAACACTGTGGAATGTAGAACCAGAAAATCTTTCTCCAACCCCAATTTCTCTTCTGCAATAGACTTGCAGTATACCTACCACTCTGTGTGCCACTGAGTGTTTAAAATTTGATAAAGCTATTGTTTCTGAAAAGGAAAAAATCACCTGAGAATTTTTCTCTCACATCTCATTTTTATGTCAGGATGCACTTCATTTTGAGGAGAAAAGGAGTTGTCATTCAAGTAAAAGAGACAAAAAACCAAGGTAGACTTTAGTACTAATAGTTCTAACTGGAGGAGACACAGGGTGCTGGAGCACAAGAGTGACTAACGAGAGGTGTATGTGCATGTCATAAAAGTGTTTGAGATGCAGTAGGTTTTCCAGCCTTTACGGTCCAACTAGGAGATTCCTATATAATACAATTTTATTGCAGAATATGAATCAGACATTCAAGTACAAACAGAGAGGAATGAACTACATAAAGAAAAGGGAAATGTATAGTTATGCACAAGTGATCATAAAAAATGCTCAATAAATTATGTTTATTAAAGTATGTTACACTCTAAATAATTATCATATTTGGAGCTATATGCCAGGAAGCAAAGAAAAATGTAGCTAAAATTGTTTCAGTTCACCTATTTATTTTTAAAATTTTTTTAGAGTATACATAAGTATACCAGCAAAAAGTAAGAAAACCTAAGATTAATCTAGATGTTCCTTATTTTATGGTGGCTTTACAAACATTTTGTCCACAAAGAGATTGTTTATATCTTAAAATAAGAAAGAAATGCCTGAATGTTTCCTTGGTGGGCTTTTTGTGTCACTAAATTCTGAAAGCTGGTAGCATTTTAAAACAACTCAAATGACGCCAGAAAAAACCCCAAACTAACAAACACAACAACTTCTTACTGAAGTACAGACTTATACTTCTATTGTATTATTATAGAGGTTGTTGATGACTTTACACAACCATATCTTTCATTTCTGAGCATTACAGATTTTGACAGAACTTCTTGATGTTATGTCTGGAATAAATACAAATTTATGGTTTAAAATATGCTTATCACAATAAGGAAACACATCCACAGTGAAATTTCCATGTTGTGAAATAATTTTGACACAATGGTAAGTCAACTCCCTGTCTGAAGGGCTCTTATTATTTTCACATCTTCCAGCGAGAATGTCAATTTTTCCATAAGGAAATCACACAGTTACGAAATGTCAAGGCTTGAAGTTTCATCTAAATTATGATAATTTCTCTTGCACCCAATCTTGAAATAGGTTATGTTTTCTAGACAGGCAGTTGTGTTGCAAATATCACTTAACTTTCTTTTTGCCTAAAAAAATAATTAAAAAACCCCCAAACCAAACTCCTCAAGAAATAAACAAAAATACCAACATTTCAAGCGTACAAGAAAATCCTTGAACAAACCAAAAACACTTTAGAGATTATGAGATATAAGACAGGCCACTGTTCATAGCACATGAAACCTGGAGCAAGGGCCAGCTCAAACTAACTGTTGGTTTCTTCAGAAAGGATTGGGAAAGCAAAAGTGGCACATCAGCTGGAGTGTGCTGAATACAAAATCCCCTAGAGAAATTGGGTGAAGAGGAACTGTAGCATGGTAACCACGAGGAAGATGGAGATTTTTTTTTTATCAGAGATGGATAGAAAAGAAAATCTCAACTGTGGAGCTTAGCTCTCTGGTATTTGTCCCTGATGGGTTAGAAGAAATAATATATTCTCTCTGCATCTTCTGCCTAAATAAACAAACCTGTACTAATAAATACCCAGATACTGTCATCTAACATCTATCTTAATGACTTTGAATATTATTAAAGTAGTTGTACAGAAGGGAAAATCTGTTTTAGCATTCAATCTCTGAATAATTTAGGTTGGAGTGACCTCTGGAGGTTATTAGGTTCAACTTTCTTCTCACAGCAGGGAAAATTTAGATCAGGCAACTAATCATCTGTACTGTACTGTGTCACATTAAACCATTTTCCTGATATATAATTTTACATGTTATAGATGGTGTGTCTTGCTTCTCATCCTGTCACTGAGCCCTTCTGGGATAAGTCTATATCTTTTATCAGGATATATATATTTGAAGACTAGATTCCCCCCAGCCTTCTCTTTTTAGATTGAACAAAACCAGCTCTCTCAGCCTTTTTTTTTGTTCTTCTTGTGCTGCTCTGCCTTGAGCCCCCTCAGGCCTCATGGGTCCTCTCCAACAATGTCCAACGTTGTCTTTCTTCATCTGCAGAGCCCCACACTGGGCACAGGGCTCCAGACTCAGTCTCATAAGCATTGGCTAGAGGAGAATAATTACTTCTAGCCTGCTGGTTAAATTTTTAAAAATACAGCCCAGAATGCACCTAGGAAATGTCACCACAAGGACAATACTGACTCATGTTTAGCTTGTGGGCCACCTGGGTGCCTGAGATCTTTTCCACAGAGCTGCTCTATGCCCCAGTCTATATGGTTGTATGGATAGACACTGGATTTTTCCTACACATTTTTCATGTGTAGGATTGTTCATCTCTTTTTGTGGAAGTTCTTGACATTATTGTCTGCCCACTTCTTCATTTGAGATCACTCTGAACAGCAGCTCTGCACTCCAAAATATTGTACGCTGTCCTCAGTTTGGTTCTGTAGCACAGTGAAAAATGCCTCTTGTAACCAATTTCCCATGGACTTAGTAGCTTTGATCCCAACTTTTTCAGCCCAGGGCTTCTGAAAATTTTCCATCAGTCTTCTTATTGATTGTATTTAATACACATCTCCTCAATTTGCCCATAAGTAGACTACGGAAGAACATGTCAAAAGCCTTGAAGAAATCAAAGTCAGCATTCAGAGCTCTCCCCTTGTATAGTGCCAGTAATCCCTTCAGCAGAAGGCACTCATGTTGGGAGTGTCCTTGGGAAATTTGTTCTGCGTTTTCCCACTTATCCTTGCTTTTTTGAGCCTGGCTACAGCTCCAGTAACACAATACTGCACATGACCAGGAACTGGTTCTAAATTGTTTCTTTTGAGCAAAGTGGTATATGGAGCTGCTTTTTACCTCACTTTCCTTTTTTTTTTTTTGCCATTCAAAAGAAATAAAACTCTGAACATTAATGGAGTGAAAAGCTCACTTTCTTGTTAGAGCTTTGTGTTACCAATTATGGCCACTATGTGAAAAAGTTCAGCTCAAACTTTTCTCTGCCCTCAACTGCTCTTAGCATTGCTATCCCAGGAATGATTCTTTTTCTATGAAAGTCATTATTTCTGAGACCCATTTAGCATTTCTGTCTCCAGCTACAGGAAGGTGTATCAGGCAAACCCTACCAGCTTGCACTCTAAATCAAAAAGCAAGGTAGGGCATATTATTATGAGCATGCATTGAGCCTGAAGGGTCCTGAAAAGTGCAACTCAGGTTTTTCTTATTCCTTCCAATTAAATTAGTAAGTTTCCTGTCTATCTGACAACAGTGCATATTTTATCTGACAGTGTTTTGTTTGAGAAAACCACAGGGAAATCCCAGGTTGGAATTTTGATTTCTTCTGTTTGTAATGGACTTTGGTAGCTACCCTGCAATATAATTAATTAAGCTGTCAATAAATATTGCAGCCACTAGGGAAAGATAGTCTGTCAGTACTTTCCCCAGATGAAAGGCATATTAGAAACATTTCCACATCTGACTGAAAATTGACAAATAACTATCTCAGCACTTCATTTTCCTCCATGATCATTGACAATTAAAGCTCTTAATTTTTTTAAACCTACTTGAAACTTCTGTTATTGTCTCAGAGGCAGATCAATAATTATAAAGAAAATTAATTTAATTGTAAGATGAAATTAATTCCGTAAACTATGAATGGCTTAAAAGCTACAGCGGGAAGGCAAAAATATTTTTATGGAAGGCTTGATCAAGGGTTTTGCAGTTAGATTTGTTTTTTTATCTTGGAGAAAGATCAGGAAAAGACCAGATAAGCTGAAACATAGCATTAAGAATGACATTATATACTGTATAGCCTTTAGCTCAATATCATGCGTTTCTATATTGAACTGATCACCTTAGTAGCGATAAAAAAAGAACAAAACTTATTAAACAAGAAAACAAACAAACAAATAAAAAACAAAGTAGGATAGATAAAATAAGAAAGATCAAGGCGGGAGCCTGATTCCTTTTAAAAAATATATTGGTTATCAGAGACTGTGTAACCAAAAAAAAAAATTGAAGGTTTGTAGATGTCCTGAAAAGACAGAGCACATACAAGGTAGCAAACAAAGTGCAAGAACCACAGCAGGCAGCATTGACAAAAGTAATTAACACATAATTTTCTGTCTTGATAGTTCAACATTTGGAATATTGAACACAGGTTGTAGGGGGACAATACCAAAAAAAAAAAAAAAAAAGAGGTCAGCAGCCAAACCCCAGCCACTTGCTCACTCCCTATCAGTGGGTCTGGGGAGAGAATCAGAAGGGTAAAAGCTGGAAAACTCATGTTTTGAGATAAAGACAATAAAGACAGCTTAACAGGAGAAGAAAAAGCCAAAAGCTGTGCACACAAGCAAAGGAAAACAAGGAATTAACTCACTGCTTCCCATGGGCCAGAAGCTGTTCAGCCATCTCAGGCAGAGCAGGGCCCGAGCAGGGCCAGAGCAGGCATCACGTGTGATGGTGACTTAGGAAGACAAACATCACGACTCCAAGTGTCCCCTGCTTCCTCCTTCTTTTCCCCACTTTATACTTTATATAGTGTGTGATGCCACAGGGTCTGGAATATTCCTTTGGTCAGCTGGGGACACCTGTCCTGGCTCTGTGTCATCCCTGATTCCTATGTATCCTTAACTTCCTCACTGACATGGCACTACAAAAAAGCAGAAAATGCTTTGGCTCTGTGTAAGCCCTGCTCAGCAATAACAAAAACCTCTATATTATCACTATGTTCAGCACAATCATAAACAAAACACGGCCCCATACAATACACTGTGAAGAAAATTAACTTTATCCCAGCCAAAACCAGCACAATGATAGACCTAATTTCTAGAAAAGTACACAGTTCACATTACAGTGTGTACTAGGACACATCATAAATACCAACATCTCAGAGATGTTGCCTTAACCTCTCTCTGACCTAGAACTGACTCAAGAATCTCTGGCTGGAGTGAAATTGTCTTGAGACAATGTAACATAACAAAACACTCAGTGTTATTACTTCAATATTAATAAGAAAGGGTAAAATCAGGCTTGCTATTTCCAACACTTGTGATGGAATAATGTTGTCTAACCTGTAACATCAACAGAGACTATATAGACCCAAACACGTAGAATAAGTGCACTTGGAAACAGAAATATTTCATTTGCTTCCCTCATAAGTATCAGAAGTGTAAAAAATCTTTAATTTAAACTGCTTAAAAATAAGATACTGAAAGTCTTCCCCTTGGTAGGCATTCCACATACATTGATGTATAATGTATTTAGTCACTGCAAGATTAAAATGCCTTTCAAAGCATCTAATTTAGCAACAGGAAAGGAAATTAGAAATAGATTTTTACATTACGAATCTAAAGAAATCAGCAAGATATTTTAAGTGAATCCTTCCAGAGGAACCTTATTGATTACCAGAAAGTCTTTGGCTATACCATTCTAAGAATCAGGCTAGCAATGCTTGAAGTGCATTTTCTGGCACATCTAAGCATATTATAAAATTTGCTTGAGAAGGCACAATATAAAAATAAAAAACTCTCCTCTCTATGCACACAAATCCCAGATAAAAGCCTGACTAAAAAGAGGTATTTAGATATTTCAAATGTTAAAATAAATTTACCTTTAGTTTTACTTGTACCAAAGTCTCCCCAGATTCACAGATAAGAATGAAAGCATCTCAGCTCATGCACAGGAAAAGCAATATGAAGTCCATTGTGAGGAAGGAAAAGGGAAAGGAGCCCAGTGAAGCCATGTGTACCTCAGACCTCATTACTGTGGTATTTGAAGCTAAAACAGTTTTAATACCTTCTTCTGTACTTTTTTGGTTGATTTTAAATTGAAGAAAGGGAAAAAAGCAAAAAAAACCCAAACAAACAACAACAAAAAAAAACCCACAACAAAAAAAACCATAAACTTCTAAAGAGTTCAGAAAGTAAAAAGATGTAACTAGCTTTTGTTTGTTGTAGTAGAATTTGGACAGAACATCACTATGGGCAGCTAATAGTCATAATTACTGTCTGCAAATTAATGTCACAGTGCATAATAAGTATGTACTGATGCAAATAAATTATTATAAATTATCTCTTGAGCTACCTTTTCTTTTATATCTCTATGGAGCACTTCTTAGTTTAATACATGAGTTTTACCCTTAGTTTGAGATTAGTCCATAAAAAGTGCTAGCAATTGCATTTGAATCTCCTTAGGACTCAAGCTGAATGGCTTGTAAGGAAGTAAGGGAGGTCATAAGGCAATAAAAATCATTCAGAGATAACAGAAAGGCACCATATTAATTATTATCTTGAACACAATCACTGTAGAGCTAATTTATTTGCTCAGTAATTTCTTGCAAAATAGTGACTCATCATAAAGCTTGCATATTTTCAAAAGCATAATTAAAACAGCAACACAGCTTAGAATTTGCTCCATGTGCAATACACAGAATGTTGCACTAACTCTTACAATATATCAGCCCTGAGGTTCCATGGAAAATGGGTCAGTAGATGGGTATGTATCACACAAGCCAAAAAAGCTGAGAGATCATTTTGGCCAATAAATGTTCTTGTAGACCACATGACCAATAAGGGCAGAACAACACTCCCGTTTATAATCATATATTAAGGTGGGTTTGTTGTTTTTTGGTTTTTTTTTTTTTTTTTAGTATGGAGTAATGTCTAGCTGCTCTTTGACTTAAAATAAACCTGGTTCTGGTTTTCTTCAGAAAGACTTGATTCCTATAATCAATATTTAAGGAAAACAGCCACAGGGCTTACAAATTTGAAACACTGACAACAGCATCTGTTGTGTTCTGTTGTATCTCATAATGTAAAGTCTAATTTGTTTGGGGTATGCTAACTCACTAGCAGAAAAACATGAACAACTTAACTTGGTGCAAGACTTTAAAGCACTCCCAAGTATGTGGATGTAACCCTGCTTTGAAGTTCAAAAGATGCAATAATAATTTAAAATCATAACGATCCAAACTATTCTTCAGTGCAAATTTTAAACTTAAGATATCATCTCTCTCTTTGAGTTATTTTTACTGTTCCATAAATGCCCCAACAAATATTCCTGTATATTAAATGAAACACATAAATGAAATCAATAGATTTTTACATTATTAATTTTAAATGCTTATCAAAAATGGAGAGTGAATTCTATAAATAACCAGGGCAAAGTGTTCATACTCCTTAACTTATGAATTATATATCTACCACTGTAGAGCTTACACGAGCAATATAGAGTGGACAACATAAGTATCCTTAACTTCAAGACTAAGATACTGAGAAAACCCAAGAGACTGACATCCATTAATACTCTGACACATACTTGTAACAATATCACATTTTGTTGGGTTAGTCCTCACACTTTGCAGATAAGAATTGATTTGATAACTTCAGAAGAAATATTATGAAGTAGGTGGCATCTTGCATCTTTCATGCCTCAACCCTTCAATGCAGTATCCACAGAACAGACATAATAAAGGATGAAGGTGTTCACTGGAAAAGGCTGAAGTGGTTTTGCTCTCATTATCTTCTTGTGTACCATTTCTAAAGGTGCAGAAAGCAAGAAACCAGAACTTTTAGCCTGTAATTCCTCTCCCTCCATTTTCAATGGGATTTTATAGGCTGAATACTACAGTCCTCAATGGAAGCATGAACATAAGAAGCACATTAAGGGCTGGCATAATTTAGATTGGTTTGAAGAAATCTCTTCCATATGCTTTACTCTTCTGTCTTCAGAAAGTACTAAGTGGTCACTGGAATGTAGTTTAATAAGACCCCTAATTGCCGTGAGTTATATGGACAATTTCTTTTCCTCTGTCTCTTCTCTAATTCGTTTTGTCTTATCCCAAGCACTAAAATTCAACAATGATTATAAAATTAACACTAAGACATTGTAGCTGAAAGCAGCACAAACTTAAATAATGCAATTTACACACTAAATTAGGGAAAGAAGGAAATAAACAAACAAAACATTACAAAGCAAAGCTAAACATTATGTCATTCTGGCATGAAGATGGAAGGAGTCTGAGTTTGAATAATGTTTTATTTTGCCCTGGGGAAGACTAAGGTCAGCACACCAATGCTCAGTTTCTAAACTTCATACTATATCTGTGGCAGAAAAAAATAGCACTTTATAACAACCATAATTAATTCTAATTATCAACATTTAAAAGCAATTGTGTTAATTGAAGACTGTGCAAAATGTTTATTTCTTTTGGTATGTATGGAAATAAAGCATATCTTTCCCAAACTGACATTGCTAATCTGCAATTCATCTCCTTTTTACAGCTCTTTCAGAGATTCCTGTTTTGATCAAGAGAGGAATTTTTTTTTAAATGGCAGAAATGCAAGGGGACTTTAGACAATTATATTACAGGGTTCCTTAATGGTGACATACAAATGTTTACACACTGCTCATTGAAAAAAGAAAAAGGTAACTGCATGCTGAAAGAAATTAAAGAAAACGCAGTCTAACACAACTGCTAAAGGCTGCCAGAGCATAAAGCATAAAGCGTAAGCTTTCCAGCTATCCCAACTATTTCTGAGGTATCAGACCTTATGCAAGGCCACAATGTTCAATTA
Organism: Dicaeum eximium; assembly: GCA_013396995.1. Classification (NCBI taxonomy): domain Eukaryota; kingdom Metazoa; phylum Chordata; class Aves; order Passeriformes; family Dicaeidae; genus Dicaeum; species Dicaeum eximium. The sequence goes on from VWZP01001589.1 coordinate 1,839,105, forward strand.
ATTTCACACTCACTTCAGTGGTAGATGTCCTTCCTCTTCCAATAAATTGTTTTCAATATTTTCTCATAGTAAGTAATACATGTCTCTAAGTCTGAAGTTGAAATGGAAATTGTATTTTAGAATAAGCCTGAGTAAATGAGTGAAGCCATCACACTCAGTTTTGACACACAGAGAATTTACTTTTGAATTGTTCAAATCTTTATGGCCTAACATTTTAAATGGATATTTATGATGTCTTTAAATGTCAGGAGTGTTCAGTCTAGTCAGATGCTAATGTCTGAAGGTGCTATCAGATTTAAGAATCTACGGAGAAAAACAAGCAAAAGATCTCAGCCTCAGTTTCAGGTCTTTTTTAGATTTATCATGCTTCCAATTATTTTTTGCTCCCATAGATTTCATTTGGGGGAAAAAACTGGAAAAGAAATAGTAATCAGAATAATTAAAATGCTGGGAGCACAAATAGCAACAGTAACATAAAAGAACAAAAACTTTCCCTTATGAAAAGTTTCATACTGTCAGAGGTGGTCTTCAAAGAATACAAGACTGAATTCAGGAAAACAGATCTACAGGAGAGAATTATAAAGCTATTGTCATTTTCTTCTGAATGACTGAAATCACAAAGAACATTTCCTTTGGTCAGCTCAGAGGGAGAGAAAAAGGAAAGAAAACAAACACAATATTCAGAGTAGGAACAAGGAAGAAGCACAGCCATACACAAAGCTCTTGTGGAATTACCAGTGAAATACTCCATGGAGTTCTGAGTACACAGGGAGTTCAAGCTGGGACAGGAATAGGAACGCACTTCAGGCAACCTAATTTACAAGAGGTTTCATTTCTAGCTAGATGGATAGAACCTGCAGATGAGATCATAATCCTTGCTGAGATTTTCTCTTTTCATTCAGAAACATTTACAGTATTGCAATACAAATATAAAATGTTAACAGTTTGAAATAACAAACCCTTGGACAGCTAATTTTTTAATAATAAAGCATTTTCTGCATGATACTTCTTACAGCTTAACTAAAATCTCACATATGTAAATTCCTGTTCCATAATTCCACAGAAAACATTACTGTAGCGAATACTGTAGCAGAACATTCTCTTCAACCCCTGGTTTGCAGTTGCACATCAAGATATTAAGAATATTGAATAGATTGAAACCTTCACATGGTGGCAGACGCTTGACCATTAAATGTGTCTTAAAGGCCCTCTCCAACATGAACATTAAACAAAAATAATACTATTGAGCAGCATAGCCTTTTCTTGAGATGATTTCAAGAAACAAGCAGGCCCTTAACATGAATTAGACCAAGTTAATATAAGGAATTAAAGAAACTACACTTTACACATTTAAAAAAAAAAAAAAAAAAAAAAAAAAAAAAAAAAAAGGTAAGTGAAAACATAAGAAGCTCTCCTGTAACTTCCAGAGTTCAGGCCACATCTGACCCTATAGTTTTCAGAAATATTGGAGAACTGCTTCTGAGCCATGAGACAGCTTTAGAGTAAAAAGGAAGGCAGGAATGTTATTCTACACTGCAATAAAATATTTTCTTACAAATTACAATGTGATTGCTTTTTATTGAGGGAAAAAATTCATATTCCAAAACATAGAAAATATGGACTCTTAAGAGTCAAACACTGAAAATTAGCAGGATTAAGGGAACAGGCATTTCTTTATGTTGAAGAAAACAGCAACAAGACTATCCAATGGATCACCAAACACTAAATTAAAATTTTTTAATGGCGCACAATACCATGTATTTTAGAAGAGAATGATAGTAATTCACTTGAAAAAAAAATCAGCTAATAAAACTGAAAAATAGTCAAGACACTTCAACAGAAAACCAATTGAAAAGACAAAATACAAATAAGCCAAGTTTCAGCATGTAAAACTATGGGACACTTCAGGTGCTTTCTAATCATAATGGGGAGCTAATGGCACTGTTGCTTTACTTTTATAAATGTATATCTTTCATGTAAAATTTAGTTAGAATTCACTATATTTTCCAGAACTTTTACTGGGGGTTACAACATCAATGTTCCAGTGGTTCCTGAGGTTTATTACACCTATTTGCTCTCATTCCAGCAGTATTCCTCTGCACAAAACAAGACTCTCAAACACGTTCCTCTCCTATCAACCATTCTTTTTTTTCAGAACATGTATATGCTCACCAGATATTTATGTTGGTGCATACTTTAAGGCATGAAAGTCATAATGGCTCACCTCTATTAGATCTAATGAACAGCTGGAAAATCATTCACAAAATTAGTTGTGATTCAGTATAGAAACATGTCTGTATCTCTTAATTTGGTTGCTCAGAAATTATCAGTTCTTCCTTCCCAATGACAAGTATGTTCAGTCAGACAGGATTTGTGAAAGGAGATAAAGGGAATATGACCACATCAAGCAGAAAAACTCAAATATGATTAGCTAATAGAATCTTCCCCCAATAACCCTGACCTTCACTCTCCTGTTGTGCATGACTGGAGTAGTAGACACACAGGGCCCCTTCTCACTACCAAGTTCTTACCTACTTCAAAATTTATTGCCCATATTCTGACAGCTCAGTTGCAGGGAACCTTCCATAATTGGCTTTTCCTTGAAGGCTGTATAGTTTTGTGAATTTTACTACCATGCTGAAGGTCAAAAAAAAATCTCTGTACAGGAACTTTTAACCCAGATGGCCATTAAAGGTGGCTCACATATGCATAAGATTGTGTCAGCCATGATCTGACATTTATGATCTGCCATGTGTTATGATCTTTCCATTGGCTATCCATCTGGCTGTTTGTTCTGTCTCAAACATTATATCATAGTATTTCTTTTTGTTTCTTTTTCCCCTTCTACGCATAAAGAAGCCAGTGACATCTAGTAACTCATGCTGCATCTCACTGGGGTTTTTCTTCTGATCATATGTTGGTCACTTAATTTTGCTCACATCTTTATCCATTTAAAGAATCTAGAGGCTTTTATTCTATGGCAATAATAGAAAACCCAACACCAGAACCCAAAACCCTGCCCTGTAACACAAACCAAACAAAACACAAGACCTGTTTTAGAAATGGTTGGGGGTTCTGTACGGAGTTTCTTTCTTGTTAATTCGAGAGTTTGGTCCCTGGAAGTTGTTTCTGTTTATTGAAGTCCATATTTTTCTAGGAATGGGAAACCTTTCCGTATCTTTCCATTGAAACCTATTTTTTCTATTAAAAAATGAGAAAGCTTCTCTTTCCAAAAGTGGAAGTGTTCTGTTACACAAGTAAAGACATGCATCTAGACATTTAGCTTCCTCTGTTTTGAAACTTTTTTCTCTCAGGGACAATCTGGCACGCTATATCTGTACAATTGAGGGGATTTGCAAAATGTATCCCTTCAAAATCTTAGGCAGCCCTGAGACTGGTATACAGGTAAACAAGTGGCAGATCATATTTACCTACAGAGAACCACTGCATCAATAGAACTAATACATTCATCTTTTCTTTCATTAGTATCACATCTGTTTGGACAGTACTTTGAGAAGTTTAGTTTCTCAGACTCACAGCTCCCTCAGCAGCTCCTTCTAATTCATGCTTTATTGACCCCTTTCTAGACCCTGAGCTTTGTTGCCCTTCTCTGGACTCGCTCCAGTACCTCAATGCTCTTTTTGAAGTGAGGGGTCCTGAATTTATCACAGTACTTGAGGTGTGACATCCCTGGTGCAGAGTACTGGGGCACGATCACTGCCCTGCTCCTGCTGGCCACACCATTCCTGATACAGGCCAGGATGCCTTTGGCCTTGTTGGCCAGCTGGGCACACTGCTGGATCACACTCAATAGGCTGCCAACCAACACCTCCAGGTCCCTTTCCACAGGGCAGTTTTCCAGTCATTGCTGCCCCAGCCCGTAGTGCTGCAGGGGGTGGGTGTGACCCAAGTGCAGGACAGAAACCTTCACCTTGCTGAACCTCATGCTGCTGTGCTCAGCCCGTTGATCCAGTCTGTCAGGATCCTAAGTATGACTTGTTAAAGGCTAATATTCTCTGCCCCCTCTGCCCCAAAAATGCTAGGTATATGAAAAAAGACTGAAGAGATATGCCAGAACATCTGCTTTAAGCGGGGAATTACCATCATAATTATAGATTGTCATATAGAGAGAAATTCAGGAACAGAGATTTATTCAGGAAGATCTTTCTCTATTCCTTTTTACTTTTTCCTCTCCCAAAAGCTAAGCTTTTCCCCACAATGAGAAAATAACAGAGACCAAAACCAAGAAAACAGAACTCACCCAGAAGCTATATCTATATTGCCCATTAATTTAATTCAAACTTCAAAATTTTGTAGCCTACAATAAAGTGGTACAGTTTAAACAAAATTAGATTGGTGTCTAAACACTGAATCATTTATGAGCACATTACATAAATATATTTACATTTTGTGCTACATTTTTTGCATTTGGCCTAAAATGCATCTCTGGAGTTTGAAACTTTATATTATTCTATTTTGAAATCAAGGCCTTTGGATAATTACAGTTACTTTTATATAAAGCAAAAACTCTGCAATCTTTCTAAGTTATTTCTAGATGTAATTGCAATTTTTTTGGTTGTATTTTATTGCTTTGCTTTGAAATGAATAGTAAAAAAATGGCAAAAAATAACACATTTAATCTTTATGTCTATTTTTTCTTCATGCAAACTTTTGATTAAGTTCTTTCAGATAGATTTAATTCTGTAAATTTAAATGAATTTTTTTTTTCAGAATTACCTAAGTACATGGAGAGGAATAATAATTAAATATCATAGTCTCTATCCACTTGTCACTTGTGGCTGAGCTCACACAGATTCAGGTTTTTGGAAAATTAGCGTGGTGTGCACAGTAGAATTACTGCAGACCTTCAAAGTTTACATTTTATATTTATTTATTTATTTATATTTATATATTTAAAGGAATATCTTAATCACAAGGAAGTAAATGTAGTTGTATACAGAACACTGTCTTCTTGAGTTTTCAGACAAGTCAACAGGTATCTCAAACACACAAATACGAGTACACCAGGATTTTTTTTTGCCATAAATATCAGTTATTAAGTTTCAAGTGCTACATTAGAAAAAAGTAGATTAAAACATCTCACTGTAGTCCATGATACCAACTGAATGTATGCTGACAAAGTAATTGGCAGTTGATAGGTAACATCATCAGGGACAATTTTATGGCCATTATAATAAAAAGAAGGAAGTCTATATGAAAGCTACACAGACAAAACACAGGCAAAGTTCAGATACACAGAGGGAAAGATCATAAACATCAATTCTCCTAAGAGCCTCTGGTGGACTTCTGAGCTGGTGAGACCTCTCAGAAGTTCTTATGTCCAGATCATCTTATACAGAGGGCTCCCTGTAAGGAGCAAGTTTTGAAAGCACAGATTTATTAGACTATAAATCAAGATAGCAAATTTTAACAGATAAAAATGTGACTTGAACAATCACAATGTGGATAAAAGAGTTTATACCCAACTCACCCATTGCCTCATATGTCTTTGCAAGGGTATCTTGCTTCCAGGCTTGGTTTGAATCACTCAGTAACCTTCTGTGCTTCAGCAAACTCTGCACAGCTTAGAAAGTGAGGTTTTAGAAGCTCTTCCTTCTTCATCAAAATTGAAATCTCCCTTCTCCTCTCAGCAGCCTAGCAATTGTGCTGTTCAAACTGCCTTTCCTCTAGCTCTTCCCAACATTCCTTGCAGTTTCTTTTCTCTTCTGTATTTGACCAGGATCAGTAGTCACAGATGGCAAGGATCAATTTTACTTTCAAGTGGCTCTGCCTGACACAGTATTTAAGGAATGAACATAATCTAAATATGTATAAAGAGGAAAAAGAAACATATTACCTCTCCTGATGGCCTACTAAATTTTACTATTAATATTAAAATGGTATCAGAAATAGAAAACAAGATAACAAATAATGATCAGATACTGCCATTCACCAATATCCATATATTCCATAAACATCAAAGGAATTTCATTAACACTGAAGAATGGCATGTTTTTCCATGTATAATCCCACCCACGACTGATCTGACAATCTCTTGAAATCAGCCTGAACTCCTCCATACAATATTTCAAACAGTCTTGACAGGTCAGAAGTCATGGGTGATATACTTAAAATCACTTTCCATCCCCCAAAAGATCTTCATGAACCCTTGCATACCCCACTGACATCAAAGACAATTTTGGAATTTCCCTCAGGTCTCTCATGTGGCCTCCTTGCCTCAAAGACAAGGTTTTGTGTGATGTGAATGAACCTACACTCGGTGCCTCGGGAATGCCACGCAAAGCCAGACAGGCAATTTTCTGCCAAAATCTGTCTGATTCATTCTGTCACATTCTTAGTAGCCTAAACAAATTTACATCATACCAAAGACAATAAAGAACAGCTGAAATTAATAATTTTAATGTATAATGGAAACAGAATGAAGCTTATATAAAACCAGTCACCATTATAGTTGTAAAATGTGCAAATTCTGAAATCCTGTACCTAGTGAATATGAAGGTTCAGGACAGTCAAGTGAGTCACTACTTTTACAGATGTTGTCTCCTACATCTTTCCTGATAACATTCCCAAGCACATGAACTCCAGATAGAGACAGGAGGAAATTGAGGGATGGGTCACATTTCAAAGTCTGCTACACAACAACTTCAGTGAAACACTGACTCCTTGACTTCCTCACTAATGGGCACTTACAACACTCTGGAAAGACATAAGAGTTAAGATTTCCCCACATACAGACAATTGTTTTCTAATGTATTTCCTCTGTCTGCTTGGCCAGCTCTGAGCAGAGGCAGCTGTGTGGGGTCACCCGACACCTTTTGCAGAGCTGGGGGCAGAGGGGAATGTGACACAAGCACATTAGTTATGGCAAGCACCTCCCCACCCTCATTTTGACCTAGATTTAGCAGAGGACTGTGCCTTATCTTTGATCCAGTAAGATGTCCTACCACATTTAAAACTGGCCAAATTCCACAGTTAAAATAGTGGTATCTTAGGTGGTTCACTGTAGTGGGCAACAGTGAACATAATTCCCTGCTGTATTTTAGTTGCTGTCAAAGCTACTCACTAACAATCCCAGTAGCCAAGAAGGACTTTTCCTACTTATCACAGACACATTTGGCTTTCTGCATCTCTTAACCTTTCTAAAACTAAATCTCTAGACAATTAATTGATTTATCATTGTTGTCTTGGAAGAAACTAAATTGCTGGCAAGTGAAGATGTCAATAACATTATCTTGGGTCAGACAGTGGCTTGGCATGGGATGTGAGTGGGCACATAAATTAATTTATGTGCTTCCAGGTAAAACACTAAAGTATCTCGTGGTGAAACTGTAAAACTAACTAGTAAATTTCTGCAAGGATAGGATGCCACCAGACATTGTGAAGTGTTCATTTAAATTCATTTCTACTTGTTCTTGCTTTATCTTCCTCCTAAGCTGATTCTGATATTTCTCTTGGGAAAAGAATCCCTCAGAGAAAATGAAATAATAAGTTTGTTTTTCATTATTCTGCCTACAAAGTGTTTTCATTTTTTGGCCAACCCTCTCTCCTTTAGCAAACTCTTCCAGAGTAGCCTTCTCTGGCTACAGCACAACCTGTCTGGTGTCCACCTGGACCCAAGTGCCCTGCTGTATTGCCTGCAGCTCCCTCTTTTAGCCATGAAACCTCAACCTCTTGGTTAAGTTCATAGATGCCCCCTCGTCCTTCAGTCTTTTCTCCGTTTCTCCCTTCATCTTAAATACTGTAGTTTATCCCTAAGCCCTTGTATTGGTAGAGGTGCCCAGGCACTGGCCTGGCTGGGGAGGGCTGCCAGGGGTGGCCTCCCGTGAGGAACACAATCTGTTCCGACCCACGCACTTCCAGGACACGGTTAAGCACCTCAGCCATGGGTGGGGTGCCTCTGAGAACGTGTTTTTAAGAAAGGGTAAATAATGCTGCAAGCAGTTGAGAGAGAGAAGTGAGAAAAATGTGCGAGAAACAGTCCTGCAAATACCAAGGTGAGAGAAGAAGGAGGGAGAGAGGGTGCTCCAGGCACTGGAGCAGAGATTTCTCTCTCTGCAACCCCCGGAGAGGACCATGATGAAGCAGATATTCTCACTGGAGAGGTTAGCACACTGGAGCAGATGTACATGCCCTGAAGGAAGATGCAGCCAGTGGAAAGACCCCTGTCAAAGCAGGGGAGCAGCATGAGGAGGAAGGAGCAGAAGAGAGGAGCTGTTATGGATTAACTATAACCCCCATTTCCCATCACCCTGCACTGTGGGGGAGGAAGTTTGGAGTAAGGAGTGAAGGAGTGAAGATGCTGGCAGGGAGGAGGGATGGGAGGAAGGTGTTTTAGTTTTTGTCTTAATTTCTCATTATCCTGTTCCAGCCTTAATTGTAAATGAATTAAATTAATCTTCCCCAAGGTGAGCCAGTTTTACCAGTGACATTAATCAATAAGCAGTTTACCTGCTCTTCATGTCTGCCCATGAGCTTTCCCACCTTGTTTTCTACTTGTCTTGTTGAGTAGGTGGAGAGGGAGAGAGAAGCTAGGTGGGAATCTGGCAGCCAGCCATGGTCAACCCACCACATCCTTCCCCCTCCCTCCCCAAAAAACAAGGGGAAAAGACATTAAATAGGACCACCACTCTGTTTTTCATTCTGCTCAAGTATTGCATATTTGTTCAGCCCAGAGTAAATCTTGAGTAAAAATAAACAAAGATCCAAATTGCTGGAACAAAGGCTGGTTTAATATTGTAGAACTGATTGCTAGCACTTTAAAATGCTCATCATTCATAGTTGTTCCTTCAATATGGTTACCCACAATCCTGTCTGACTTTCTCTCCATTTCTTACTAGCAGATTCCCTGGGGGCTCAGAGAATCACTTAAGCTGTTTATAATGGGAGCATTTGCAGAAGGGATAAAGAAGTAACAGTGACAGAGAGGAAAGGGTTAGGGAAGATCCTTATCAAGTTCATTGCTCTTTAACAAGGAGACCTGTGCCATCACACTCTTAAATTTCATCTGTGCAGAGGTCAGCACATACAAAGATGACCAAGTTTTCCTCAAATCACAGTTAAAATTCTACCGTGTGTGTTTGCTGCCTGCTCTGCAAGTGAACCACTCCTGACAAACACATCCTTGAGTCCTCACACCTTGTTACTCACCTGTTTGCCTGCAGATTTCCTGGCTGTGGAGAAACACATGTTTTAAAATAACTCTGGTAGGCAGTCATTCAAATCCTGCACCTCATCTTGTGTCTGTAATTGCACCCAGAGGCATTTGCCACAGTGCCCCTGATCACAGAGCTCTGTGCTGGTAGTGGCAGGGCACACGGATTTATGCTAATGACAGGGGTCACACAGGGCCTTTTGATGGTCAGCATAATGCCCAACACAACCTTCTGAACACATCCACGCCGTAAATAATGTAGCATTTACCTGAATTTTTTTCCAGAGATTACCTGAAAAGTTTAGCTTCCTGCTTATGGAAGTAATTGGCACCCTCTGGTGGTGTGTGGCTCCTACTGCTTGGCAGCTTTCCCCAGATGCCATAAGCAGCACCAAAAGTATGGTGCCAATTTCTGCAGTGATGATAAAATCACCTACAAGCCCAGAGAAAAAACGCTGCTCAGTTCTGAAAGCAGACACAACTACATTCAGCTGCTTAGATGTCAGCCCAGCACGATGTACAAAGCAAAAAACAGTTAAGAAGAAGCCATTCCTCTTTTCAGTCCCTGCACATTTGAAAAACCAGAAAGCCCTAAGCCAGCCTACGCTTTTATATTTTCTTTGGTTTAAGATGCTGAAAGTTTAAAAAAACACCATAGACAATTAAAATTGAGTAAAGCAGGAAGATACCAGGACTATGAAACTTGCAATTGCTTTCTTAGGTGTGTGTTTTCCTACAGGAAATGTTATAGTAGAATTAAGATTTAACTTTTTGTTTAGTTTTGTTTGTTGTTTTTTTTGGTTGTGGTTGTTTGGTTGTTTTTTTTTTCACGTTTTACGATAGCAAAGTATAATTTCACTGACAGAGCTAATCTAAATCAAATTTCAGATTGGTTTGACTGACAGGTAGGAACAAGGAAGCTGCTTTGCTGGTGCCTACCCAGTCATGCAGAAGGTTATGTAAGCTCCCTCAAAGCACTTGTTCACAGAAAGGGCAACACACAGAACGCATCACGTGTCATGTTATGAAGGGCAATAAGGCAAATATTGTCAGACCTGGGGCTGTGTGTGCCCTCATTCTTTTTTCTTTTTGTCAATGGAGCGTTACTGCTGACAATATTGAGAATGTCATGACCATTACTCTGACAGCACATGAACCAGTGGGGAAGAGATGACCAATTTTTCAAAATCATATCCTTTGCAGACAGATGTTAGCATTTGTAAAGTATGGGTGGGAGCTACAGTTTATTCAATGCTGCTGCATTGGCAGCTATTTTGGCTGCCAACTAATAATCGGAAATGTTCCATGGAAAGAATTATCTTAACTATCCTTTCCTAATGAAAAAACACAAGTATTTTCCATAATGCTAACAGAGTATTGTAACTGTTTTCATGGAAACATTTCAGATCATGTCTTTTCTCTTAAGAAAGGGAGCATTGAAGAGATCCCATGGCAGGGGGATCCACCATGTTTTGAACCCATTTTGCTTATTTCAGAAGTAGGCTGGTAGAGAGGGGCAATACTCTTGAGTTTTTCTATCTTCGTCCTTGATGATGACCATTATGAAGAGGAGATGATTGTCTCTCTCTACTTCATATATAGTGAAACTGAAATTAAGGCCTGCAAGACAACTTGTTGTATTGGGTTTGCACAGCCAAGCTTTGGTAGTGGCAGGGTTACTGGGGTGGCTTCTGTGAGGAGCTGCTAGAAGCCTCCTTCATGTACAGCAGAGACAATCCCTGGCTGCTCCAAAGGTGGACCTGCTGCTGGTCAAGGCTAGGCCAATTACAAATGATGGTAACACCTCTGTTGATAACATATTTAAGAAAGAAAATGAAGTAATTGCACAGCTGGATTTGCAGCCAGAGAAGAGCAGGGTGAGAAGATGTGAGAGAAACAACTCTGCAGACACCATGGTCAGTGGAGAAGGAGGGGGAGGAGGAGCTCCTGGCACTGGAGCTAGAATTCCTCTGCAGCCTGTGGTGAAGGCCATGACAAAGTAGCCGTGTCCCTAGAGCCCATGGAAGTCCATGGGGAAACAGAGATCCACCTGCAGCCCATGGAGAAGACCCACAGCAGAGCAGGATGCCTGAGAGGAGGCTGTGAACCCAGAGGAGGTCCATGGAGAAAGGAGCCCTGACTGGAGCAACCTATCCTTGAAGGACTGCACCCCATGGAAGAGTGACCCATGCTGCAGCAGTTTGAGGAAAGGACTTTGGGATGGACACACTTTGCAGCAGTTTGTGTCAATCTGTTTCTTGTGAGATGGACTCACACTGTGAAAGTTCACAGAGGACGGTGTCTCATGGAGGAACCTCCTGGTGAAGCAGGGGAATGACTCCTTTCCTTGAGCAGCAAGAGAAAAAACATGTGATCAATGACCATAACCCCCATTCTCATCTCTCTGCAGCACTGGGGGAGGAGGTAGAGCTTGAGAAGGAGGGAGGGATGGAGAAAAGGTGTTTATTTAAAGTTTTATTTTACTTTTCATTATCCTGTTCTGGTTTTAATAGCAATGAATTCAATTAATATCTCTAATTTGAGCCTGGTTTTCCCATGCCAGTATTTGATTAGTAATCTCTCTCAAGGTTCTTATCTCAGCTCATGAGCCCTTCCTTATATTTTCTTTCTCCTGTCCTGTTGCAGAGGGGAATGAGAAAGTGGCTTTGGTGAGTGCCTGGCATACAGCTAGGGTTACCCCACTGCACTTGTGCCAGGTCACATAAGCTGTCTGCATCAAGCTTCTACTACCAGTTTATTGTCCTTCTAACACAAGCATCTTCCACTAAGCTCTAGAATATATTTTGGCAATTAATATTTTCCACATAATTTTAATAAATTTCATATCACAAAAAAAAAAGTATAGGTCAGAAAGTGTCTTTGAAAGTCAGATGGAAAAGATTCTTATTCCAAGAAGAGCTAACTTCAAAGGTATTTGAGGCCTCTCATTGATCAAGATCCTTCCAATTCAGCAATATGCTACAACATATCTGTTAAAGAAATGCAAAATTTCATAGAAAAATATTTTCCTTCCTCATCATTAAAACTTTTATTTTTGAACAGTATTTTGTGAGGTTAATCAGAATGGGTTTGGTTAGAAAGGACCTTAAAGATCATCTAGTTCCAATCACCCTGCCATGGGGAGGGATGCCATTCACCAGATTGATTTGCTCAAGACCTCATCCAACCTGGCCTTGAACACTTCCAGGGATGTGACATCTACAACTTTTCTGGGCAAACCGTTCCAGTGCTTCACCACCTTCTGATTAAAGAATTTCCTCCTAATATCTAAGGTGATGACACAGTGATCACACCTACACTTTGTTTAATACCATTTCCCCTTTGTTACACCCCAGTCACTTAAATCCAGGGCTAAACCTGGGTAGCCACAAAGGAGGGATACTGATGAGATATCCTCAAAAGGTAAAAATCAAAAATACAAAATTTTACTGGCAAATTATGGAAAATCAAAGAACTTTGGCAAATTATTTAGTACAACGCAGCACAGACAGCCCATTCAACAAAGAAACCTTTAAACCCATTCGATGTTATGATGTTACATAAAAAGAGAGTTAGAAGAAGAAGAAGGACAGAAAAACAGAAAGGCAGGGACGATACAGAAAAACAGACATAACCACCAACTCCTGGGTTCCAGCAATATAACAGGTGGAAAACTCCAACATGAAGGCAGGGTGAAAGAACAACATGCTTGCCCCATGGTTGGCCTTAAAATCTTGACCCATCCTGGGCCTTCCAGTCACTCAGCCACTTAGGGGCTGGGTCAGGCAACACTGTGGGGCTGCCTCCACTGTGCTGTGACTGACAAGCACTGAGGAGCTGGGGGTTTTAGGGGGCAAGGCACTACCTCACCAGAGCAGGGCCCAACCCACCCCCTTCCAGGCATTCCAAGATGACTCTAAACAGATCACCTTTTCCAGTCTCTGACACCCTTGTCCTATCATCATCTGCCTATATAAAAAAGTTGCTCTCCATCCTTTGTATCAGCTGCCTTAAGGTACTGGAAGGCAGCAATGTGGTCTCCCCAAAGCCTTCTCCATGCTTAACAATCCTTGCTGTCTCAGATTGTCTTCATAGCAGAGGTGCCCTATCCATCTGATCTTTTCCATGGCCTCCTCTGGACCTCTCTAACAGGTCCTCTCTCAGGTCCTCTCTAACAGTATCTTTCATGTCCTGGGGACCCCAGAGCTGGACAGAGTGCTCCAGGCAGGGTCTTACAACGGCTAAATAAAGGGACAGAATCATCTCTTTTGACCTGCTGGCCACATCTTTTCTCATGCAGCCTCAGAGGTACTTTGCTTGCTAGACTGTGAGCACACAACTGGCTCATGTCCATCTGTTTATCCTCCAAATCCTTCTCAGCAGGAATTCTTTCAATAAGATTGACATGACACGAGTACAGCACCTTGAACTTGTTGAATTTCATGAAAAGTCTCATGGACCCACTTCTTAAGCTCATCTAGTTGCCCAGATGGCATCCCATCCTTCTGTTGTGTCAGCTGCACTGCTCACTCAGCTTCATTGCAAAGTTATTTGCAAACTTTCTGGTTTTGCACTGGATCCCACCATTAGCGTTGTCAGGTCCCGTAGCTTCTGGCTGTTTAACACCATCAAGTGATCCTGAACCTGCTATTTGCTTATAGTGGTATAAGCAAATATCCCCCCACATCCATGCAGAGGATCAGGGACTTGAAAGAAGTAGGAAGCCTGATGCTAGTGAAGATCAAGGTAAAAAACCCATTGAATGCTTTGGAATTCCTATCAGTTGCCACCAGTTTACCCTTCTTGTTTCTCAGGGGGGCACATTGCCTTTGGCCTTTCTTTTCTGACCTGTGTACCTTTAGAGTCCCTTTTATAAATTCTTCATGTCACTTGCCCTGTCCTCCTCTAGCTTTGCCTTGGTTTTTCTAACCTCATCCCTACATATTCAAAACATAGCCCTGTACTCTACCCAGGTCACATCTTTCTGCTTCCACTGTCTGTGCATTTCTTTCTGCTCAGTTTGAGGAGCAGATCCTTGCCCAGCCATGACAGCTTCAGGCCTGTCTTGCTCCATTTCCTCCACGTCAGGACACGGAGCTCTTGTGCTCTAAGAAAAGTGGCCTTACAGAGCAGCCAGACCTTTGTCCTTAAGGACAGTTTCACAGAGGATCTCCTTCAGCAACTCCTTAAACAGCTGGAAGCTTGCTCTTGCAAAGTTCAAGGTTTTGACTTCACTCCTCATTATTTATCACTTTTGAGGGCTTGGGGTATTCCTCTATTTTGACTTCATTCTCTCTTCCAGTAGTGACACCCAATAAGGCGCACCGGCAAAGTTGCTCAGAACAAGTCTTGGCAAAGCCAGCACTACTGGATCTATATAGCCAGCACTACTATATGGATCAGGTGTACCTGAAAAATGCTTTATGAATAATTTCTATGATGGAAAAGAAACAACATCCTCTTCTTTACCTGATGATAGAATGTGAATGTCCTCATTTATCCTAAATCCTCTCTGACACCAGATAAGCTCTCCAAATTTTATTTACAAAGATTATTTTAGCCTTCATGGTGGTTAAAAGTACAGAATTTAAGGTTGAGATTTTAATCTTGTTGCCTTCCTCCTCAGGACAAAGGGAAACCGGAAAACAGCCTATTTATTTAGTAAGGTAATAATTCAGCTACTGATTGAACAGTTTAAGGATGATCATCTTTCTAAAAATTCCCTAATTCTAATTAAACTAAATCTAAAAATTAATTGCTCTTCATTTAAATATTTACAATATAATTTAATCTCTGGCAGCATTAAATACTATGCAATATTCATTTTTTATTTACATCAATATCTATTATTCTGGGAAGTTTTCACGTGTTCTGCATTGCGGCTTACCACAGCAGTGGTTTGAAATTGCCTCAGAACATGAATTTTAAAGTCTCTTCATGCAGTATGTGGTCTTTAGAGTCAATTAAGTTGAGAGGGAGAACTCTGGAACTGCCAGCTAACACTTTCAAGGTTGGTAATATTCTTTGCTAATGTCTGTCAGTTGTCCTCAGGCCTTTCCTCCCTCATTCCCCATCATGAATATACATGTCTATTTTGCTTCATCAGGTAGAGAAAATTTAATGTGCTGTTTGTCATTTTTGATTTTCCTTTCTATTTCACATTTTCTTCAGGGGTGCGTATACTATTTATACTGAATGCAGATCTCAGCTGTAGTTACAACAGTCATTAGAAATGGCTCTTTTCAATCATGTCAGCAATTATCTACTGCATTTAATTTTGAGTATAGAGAAGACAATGATCAAGAATATAACAATCCACACATACAGAAGAAAACATTAGCTTTTTTTTGGATGAAACCTGTAGTTCTTTTTTGCACTCCTGTGAATAAAGTAACTTTTCATCCAGCTGACATCCAGCTGAGATCTAGAACCAAATAATGTTAATGTAAATATTTGAACATAAGGCATTGTATGCCATGCACGACACTTGCTCACTCGCTCTCCCCCATGGGTCTTTGGATTTTATGTTTTTGTAGGAATGTTCTTCTAAGGAATAAAGATGCAAAAGTCATTTTCTGGCACATAACTCTACCCCAAATTTCTCAGAAAGAACTGTTTTGTCCAATTGTGTTTAAACAAGTTCCTTTTCTTTGCCATTAGGTGTCTCTGTAATCCTTTGTAAAACACCAAATACGACAGGACTTTTTCAGTGATTCCTGACTTTAAGTACAAGTCAGAATTCTTTTTAACCTCTCTTATGCTTTTATTTGGGATCTTGAAAAGAAAACATCTAACTAGGAAAACTTCTGCAGTGTTGCATCCCAACACAGGGAAGTAAGGAATTTCTTAATGCTGCTTTGTCAGAATACAAATAAAATTAAAAGCATCAATAAAAAGTCTTCCCTCATTATACTTCTTGCTCAAGTTGAGGAAAACTGAGAGATAAGGTCTATTGAATCTCTATGTCCTCACAACATCTATACCATCATGTAATTATTGACTGATTTTCTAAACAAAATATACCAAATTTTATTTTATCTGCATTACAACTATCCATAATTTTAATGTTTTTCTAGAATGTAAACCACCCAGCTAAGTTTATGCAAGATGCATCCATAGCACCATGCTATTTGAGAAAAGAAGTTAGGAAAAACAGAAAGAGATGTAAGATAGCATCTCTCAGCAACTCCTATTGCTTTGCAATGAGAGATTAACCAAAGCTGCCCAATCTAAACAGAAATCTTAGAAAATAATCCTGACATAGGTAGCAATAAAAAACAAGAGTTTTTCATAATAATCTCTATTATCTTGGCACAAGGAAACCACATCTGCCAGATTAGTCAAAGCCACATGATCTGCCTAGGTATTATATACCTCTGAATCAAACACCAGCAGCCCACGATGCTTTGTGAGGAGTGACAGACAGTGTGACAGCAATCCCAGCTATGGGCTGGTGTAGCTGGATTAAGCTGTCAAAAATATTTCTAGAGTCTAAGTGGCTGGTCTAAGAGGAAATCTAGTCATCTTCTGGTTTGCATATTTTTATTTTGGTTTGCACATTTTTATTTTGGTGTGCCTTTTTTTGGTAAAGCTAATATAGATCTGGGGACTGGGCTAGAATCTGTGCCTGACTGTATAATATGAAAAAAATTGGTACATACATCCTCATTGCAAATTCTTTTTCCTTTAAGGATTCTGGTACCATTAAAACCATGTTTATTCTTACAAACTACCCAAACTTGCAAGCAGTTGCAAAATCCAATGTATAAGTTATGAAAAAGAGTTTATTTCATCCAAGACTCATCAAGAAGTGATATATGTGAATTCCAAAAAGTGTGTTTTATGAAAGCCACTTTTCAGAGCAGAAACACATTTCAATGTCAACTGAGTAGATGCTTTATTTTGTGGAAAAAATAGTTTAGTGTACCATCTGTTACTTTTAACAGTAAATGAACAACATGAATTGTAGTTAATACTGTTGATGTAAAATATAAGAGGGATGTTATCAAAACTGCTCACTGACAGATAGAGACATGTTTTGAAATATGAATGAGCTCAATAAATTCAATATGCAACTTTTACAAGCCAGCTGTTCTCAAAAGATAAGGCAGTAAAAGATTTTTAATGAGGGCCATGCCAGGCAAATGCAAGCTCATTTCTCTGGCCCACATGTTGGTGGGAGAAGCATTTCTTATCTAAAGCACACACAGAGTGACAGTTTCACTTAACCCCTTCCATCGTGAGGGAAATAATTATATCTCATACAGAGCAACAAGAGAAGTGGTATGAAAATGTCATCATGCATATGTGCATTTATATCTATCTATCTATCCATCTATCTATCTATCTATCTATCTATCTATCTATCTATCTATCTCTCTATATCTCTATATCTCTATGTCTGTATCTATCTCCTTAGAAGAGATCCTGACAAAGATTTTTTACAGAGGTGTCCAGAAAAATCCAAATAGCAATTCTTCATTTTTTGGTCTCCTTATGATGCTACAATGAGATGAGTTATAACACAGGTCATGGCTCTGTACATGTTTCTATACTGGGACATGCCCAGTATACTGGCATGTCATTTCTATACTGGGACAGCCCAGCCAATGAACATAACTGCTCTTGACAAGCTCAGTATTGAATCACAAAGGAGTGAGTCCTTATTACAGCTTCCTCATTTTAAAATTGAACATTATACACCCTCTGTATAGTATGCATTTTCAACTCTTTGGATGAGCAAGGTTATTATTTAGGAATTTTATTTATACTATTATCATTAAGAATAGCCATTTTCCCCTCCTGCTAGATGGTATCTCATTGCTTTTAATATCTGCAAAATGTTCCTTCTCATCCTGAATGGTTCAAGAAAACAGACAAAAGTGTTTCTTGACAGAGAACAAGCCTCTGAAATCCATTAAATATTTTCTATTAGTACTTGGCCTTTTGGTGAGGAACTTTTGCTAGTTTGGTTAATTCATCTAGAACACCAATTAGATTCTTTTTATCTTCAATAATCTGCTATAATGGAACATTAAAAAGAATACTTAATTAATGTAATTTGTTTTTTAAAGAGTTTTCAGTGTCCCTGTGTATTACTTACCCATGATGAATTATATTCTAGTTAAATAGAGCTATAATAACTTCTGGCCCAATTACTTTTTTGCACCTATGTTGAACATGGGTCAATAATAGGTGTAAGTTATCTAGTAGCACAAAATTACTATTAAAATTATCAGAAACAAGTGGCATGATAATCTCACAGAATCCAGAATCTCTGTAGTCTGACCTGGTTCCTTTGATTCCCTTTATAATATTTCCCTTTATAATATTTCCCTTTATAATATTTGCTTTTGTTGTTTATTTAAACTTGTTTGAAAGTATGGGTGTAAATTGATAAATTAGGACAATGGTGGTAGTAGTAGATTGACCTGTGGCACCTGAACTTACTGCTCTGGGAATAGGGTGTTGGGAGGTTTGTGAAAGTCTAGTGCATACAAATTTGTCTAATTTCATCTAACTTAAATATACCCTGCATTTTGACTGCTGAATCTAAACTGTAAACTTGCACATTTGAAGATGTTTATCTTAAGAGAACTGTTCTTGAAACTTCAGGGTTGGTTTTTTTTTTCATGTGGCAAATGTGCTTTGTCCTGCTTTGCCTTATTTTCACAGAGCCTTCAACTTCCACAGTATTGATCAAATTGACATTTCTTTGACAGAATTCCAGGGAGATCTGTAATGTTCTTGGCAGTTCCACCACTAATAAAATTGCTTCTTTTCAGGTGGCAAGGACTAACTTTATATCTTTAGTAAGAGGCATAAGGAGACAAGTAATAAAATGGTTTTCAATACCATAGCTCAGTATTGCATGTTATAGCTCCATATCCATGGACAGGCCATCACAGAGACAATAGCTTTAAATAATTAACAGCAGGGAGACATATCGGTGCTTAAATGTCCCATCTGAAATCCTGTAATCAGTAATGACAGTGACCATATTCTATTAGCTCTTTTCAGGATTTTATTACTGCAGATGATCACACTGTATCAAAAGGAAAATTAATAACTCAAGGAAACCAACCTGCTCAGAATTCTATTAACATTACTCCAATTCCATGTTTAAATTCAGGTGTATAGATTCCTTCTAGGAGCTGTTGCTTTATATGACAAAATATTGCTCATAGTTTTTCAGATCCAAACCCATTTCTTTACCTGATAATTGTGGAAAATTTTAAATTTCCCTAATACACAGATAAAATTCACTGAGTGCAAGTGAGTTTTTATTTGTTCAATAAGCTTTTAAAAATCATACAGAGAGAGCTTTCCATAAATTCAGTTATCAGATATGCACAAGGTTTGCTTGATCTTCTCTCCAGGCCACAGTGCTGTACCCAAACATATCTCTCACTAAAGCAGTAGTTATGACAGAGGCAACAGAGAAATTCTGTAACAAACTAGCTCAAATATGTATGCACACATACACATATTAAATTCTGCTGGGAAGAGATTCCTTAAAGCAAATGAAGTCATCCTTCAGCTTTGAAAGGGGCTTTGGATTTACTGAACAATGCTATAAAGAAAAAGATTTATTATTTTCATTATATAAGACAGTAGCAATTGTTTCTGATGAAAAACAAGTCCAGAAGTCACTGGTATTTGAATGAATAAGTGGATTCAGTTGGTTAATTTACACACCAGTCATACCCTTTTATACTTTTTATAGAGACATAATTCTGTCTTCATTATAGAAAGAATGGGATATTGCTCCACTGGTTAACAGAAATTCCCAAAATTTAGAAATAATTGACTGATAAGTAAAAAAAACCCCAAAAAAAAGATAATGACAAAACCAAGTTTAAGTAGGCTGACATAATAAAATTGAAATTAATAGAGTACACCAATTTCTTGGTTTGATTTAAAATAGCAAAATATTTATTGTAGCTATTTTGTACATAGCAATTCTGACACTGCTCTCATATTCAGGAGTGCTGCGCATACTGCATTTCCTTGATCTAATTTAATATCAACTCCAAGTAGTGCCAAGAACTGTCTTTTTACTGTTTTTAAGCTTCAAATCAAACAGCACTCTACCCAGTTATTTTCTCAGGATTTGCAGATCTTTACATATTCTGATGTGGATCAGAGGCAAAAAATTACCACAAACTACCTTAGAGATCTATAAATCTGTGCAGACAGAGTAATGTTATTTCAAAAACATATGAAACCTCAAAAATATTTGAAATTTGGTCCATTTAATAAAAATCTATAAATATATTCTGCATATTTCAGTAATATTTTTCTGTATGAGAAAGAAATATATATAAAGGTATCAAAAGCAGATGTTTGTAGACTTTTGTAGTGAGGAAGACATGAGCCTTAGCCCTCATTTTGTCTGTCATTAATAAAAGTTGTACTTAAAAGTCAGATAACCATTCTCTTCTATAAATTTTTTTATTTCTTTTAAAATTAAAATGCAAATTAGTTTTTTTTAATTATTATTTCTAGGCTTAAGATAATTATTATTAAGCTAAAAATTCTCTGAAGGTTGTTAGCATTCAACGTGTTGCTGTTCTTGACTGGTTAAATGTAAAAACTCTGAAAATTTATAACCTAGTGCCTCAGAGACTGTGGAATGGACCAGCCATCTGGGAAAGTAAACAAATCAAATAAGCAAGAAATAACAAAAACACAGCTAAGCAACCAAACTCCTACAAAATGGGAAATTTCTGTTCTTGTCCATTCTTCTTGCAACTCAGATTGTCATTCAGGATTTAGTTTTGGTAAAGATTTTTCAGAAGTTTAGGGGCTTTTTTCCAAGACATGCTTTACAGTTCTCAAAATCTGAGACATTCCTGCTTACTTGGCATGTTGTCTTATGACTGATGAATTCATGGAACTTCTGATTGAATTGGTCTGACCAGCAGTAACAGTCCAGAGGAAATGGATTTTATATGGTCAAAAAGTACAAAGGCAAGAGAACATCCAATTTAGAGGCTTTATTAGAGATCTAATTATTTGACTTGTCCATACTAGTCATTGTTTTCATTTCCCTCCATGTGGATGGAAGGAAATATTTTAAGTGCATCACCTTCCACACACTTCCTCACACTTCACCTTGGACAGAAGGCAAATGAAAATGCCCCTCAGCAGGACACAAGTCTAATGTGTGGAAAGGATTGTTTAATTTTGGTTCTTTTTCAGCAGAATAACCCCAGTGAATGCTCTTCTTTGCTGTGAGCTCCAAAAAGAAGAGCTGCTCCACCCACCTGAATGCCCCTGAGCCCTGCACCAAGCCCTGCCAAGGCTGCCTGCAGTTGAAAGGCCTACGCTGAAATTAAGTTGGTGGACAGAGATATTTTCCTGATGCAGGAGCTGGATCTGGTGCCTACAGTAGCTTCTCTTTTCTCTATTTATTATCATTACATATTTACCAACAAGAAAGTCCTGTCCTTTCCCAGGGCAGGGTCTTTGCAACAGCACTGGAATCTAGGTGCAGCCTTTATTCAAGATCAATTACAAATATTTTGTACTACAGCATTGCTATAGAAGTGTATTTCTCTAAAAGCAACCATCACAGTACTGACAAGAAAATTATTTTTTTATTATAACCAAGCAAGTCACACCGGCATGTTAAATAAACCATGATTTTATGTATATTCTGAAGCCTGTTGGCTTCACAAGCAGCAGGAAGGATAATGCTTGCATTTATATCCCCCCAGCATTAAAGAGCATATGCTTGCCCAGCTTGTCTGGTAGACACCAGTGGAGTTTTGCCCTTGACAGCTCCTGTTTATACAGATGGTTTTAAAAATGTTACTGGAAGAGAAAACAGCCTGCACTGTAGGAAGCACCTTACATAGGAGCCAAGACTTAACAAGGGAAACTATTTTCATCATTCTCTTCTGTTCATCTGGAAACTTTGATGAAAATTTGAAGGTTGGCCTTAAAACTAAATTTAAACTTATTTTTGTCCATTATATTTAGACGTGTCAAGATTTTTTTAACTTGATATTTTGAAGATCCCGTTTAAGCAATTTATTAGAGATTTGGCTGTTTGACTTGTCTATATTAGTCAGGTTTTGCATTCTTCTCCAAGTAGATGGAAGGAAATAGTTTTAGGTGAATCACCCCCCACATCTTCACCCTTGCCTTTGGATGGAATGAATCACTCTCTAGAGAAGCCTATACCTGCCTGGAGGCTGAAAGTGGAACCAAGCAAAACCAGATATAGGTAAACTGCACGTAGGACCAGTATTTCATTCCAGAATCACATCAAAGTTAGAGAAAAAATTCCCATCACTGTCAGCTGCTATAGGGCCTTCATCCTTTCATGTGAAGTGGCAGCTGTAGGACTGCTGCCACCAATCCTACAACAATAATGTGCCTCTGCAAAGCACACGTTTCTTTTAAAAGTGTGGGTGGTGGAAATTCTAGTAGCTGGTTTTCCTGATCCAGGGTTTGATTCATTCTCATACACTCATAAAGACAGTCCTGTCCCAGTTGCCTGCAGTCATATTTGGCTAATTTCAAACGCCTACCCTCAAAACAAGCAGAGCAATACAGAAGAGCTGTCAGTAACTTTTACCTTTCCATCTGCAGTGAATGAAGGTACTTGGGATAAAATCTGAGCTTTGTGAAGCTTTTAGCAGTGTCTTCAGCAAGACTGAGAGTGTGTCCCAGAAAAGTTCCCCATTCTGTGGGCTAAAAGCCTAAATTTAAAAAAAAAATAATATAATATAACAATAAAATGTATGCAAACAACTAATTACCCATCTTAAAACTCCTTTAGCATCAGAACATGCTCACCTCCTCTGCAGTTCATGGAAAGTGTTCAAAGTGCATCTTGCCATTGCATTTGAGGTGATGATAATATGACACTGCTGTTTGCTGACAATAGTTTTTCAACAGCAACAATATGCAAGCCAGCTATAACAAGACAGATAGGTACATGGCCAATGATTGAAAGAGAAATTAAAAGAAAGAGTTTTCAGCAATTGATAGGACATGTCATTATCTGGGATAATGGAACTAAAAAGACCTAATATTTTTATCATCTTTATGAATTTTAATGATAAAATTAAATAATTAAAAAACCCTTACAATAAATTTGTAAACAGATGAAACTGCAATATTTGGAAAAGTTTTAAGGATTGTTTTTGTATGAATATCATAAAGTCATGTAAACACACTACCACACTCATTAAATCATAGAAATCAGAAAAAAAAAGTCTAATCTTAGAATAGTCAAATTCAGACCATAAACCTTGAGACAATAGTCAAAGAATGTTTTCCATTTGTCAGTGATCAGCAGTGTACAAGCTTGAGGAGAACATGGTTATCTAATGTTTAATGTATCTTTTTCTTCTACATTAGATATATCCTCCAAACAAATTTTTGCCTGTACAGCTTTCACAGCTACACAACACAGCAACACAAGCACCTTTAAAGTAAAGTGTAGTTTTGTGCAAGCTGTTCTATTAAGTCAGACTGCACTGATTAGAATTTATTTTTGAACCATAGTTCAGTCAACATGAAATGCAGTAATGACTGTGCTTTGGCAGTACTGTGGTGAAAGCTTTACTGAAAGAAATGGATTTTTTTCTTTGTTTTAGGTAGATTTTTAGGCATAGCACCTGTAGTACTTGGAAGTAATTCACTTCATTAGGGAAGGGTGCATTAGCCCAGGGAAAATTATAATGAAAGAGACGTAAGAGGCTGTCATGTTATAGATAGAGGTTTGTTTATCGGGGGAGGGGGCAAAGCCCTGCTCTGATGAAAGAAGTAAAAGTTAACCAGACATCACTAGAGCCCCAGTGCATTCAATTTGTGCACAGACATCTGGGCAGTAGCTGCTTTGGTGGAAGTACTGTATAGAATTGGAGTTGTGTCCCTACTGACAGTGTATTGGGTACGTCTGAGAGCCATTTAAATGCAAATATAACGTGAGTTTGTCAGTGACTAAAAACAATCTTCCAGGCAATGGCATTAGTAATTAGAAACCATCTGGTACCACCAAAGCTTACAACACTTTCAGTATTTCCACAGGCCAAAAGGATGCAATTTATCTCCTACAAAAACAGAAACACCTATGCTATATGTTAGTACTCTGACAATTAATATGCAAAATCAGATCCATCTTGATGTTTTACCTCTGGGCCAGTTCAGTAAAATAAATAAATGGAAGCCTGGAAGAGAGAGTGCCATAAACTTCACAAAGGAAATTTAAAGAGAACACACAGACAGAGATGAGTACTTGAAAAGATGACGGAGCTGTGTTGAAAACTTTGCCTTCTTTTTACCTGATAAGATTATGAAGGATATAAACCAAAAAATGTTTTATAACTCACCTGTCAGATCTCCTTAAAAAATTATGTTCTGTATTTTCAGTGTTTGGTACGTAGAAGTGGATTCAAAATAAATTAATTAATGTAAACCCTTTCCCTTTTCTGGCCCTTAGAAGTCTGGGGTTTAGAATTTTCATGCTGTAGAGACCAAAATGTAAATGTTCTAGTCTCTCCATCAAAACCTAAACTGCCCTTCATCATCTTTGTTTTCAAGCTAATATACCCTAAAGAATGTATGGGCAGGTTATTCTCTATTAAAAATAATTCAATAACGTCATGCATTCAGTCTTCATCTGAGAGATTAAGTGAAAACTGAAAAAAAGATAATTTTAAATTTAAATTGGTAATTGCAGTAATTGCCTTTTTCAACACCATGTTCGCATGACATTTACAATTGTCAGCTTCACTTGGCAGCTTGCATGAGTTGAAAACAATACAGAAATTGAGCTTCAAAGTTTATTAGGGATAACCAGTTATTAAGGATATGAAAGAAAGCAAAAATTCAGATATTTCATTTTGAGAATTTCAATAGCTTGAGAAATAATAGGAGAGGCCCTCTGTAAGCACGAAAAATTGAAGTCTTTATACACAATGAAACTGTTGAAATATATCAGTATGTGGCTATCTAAGTAAAGAAGTGGTGGTTGATTCGCTGTAGTTCTGATCTGAATAATGCAGGGTTCCAGGCTGAACAATCAGCATCTGCAGACCACCTCAGAGCCTGTGTTTCTCAGACACAGCTGTGCCTCTCAGACTATAGTCTGTAGAAACTGAAGCTATTTCTAAACCTGATTCTCACATGTGCCAAAGTCATATCTATATTTGCTGTTCTTATAATTCATGGAATATTTTCTTTCAAAAACTTCTCTCAGAAATAAGACATGTCAGAAATACTGAAACTGAGCCATCAAAATAGTGAATAGCAAATGTATTAACTGTGTGTGAAGAGGGTGTTTAAGTGTCTGTATGTCTGTGTCTGTGTGTAGCAGATTTCCACATCTCCGTTCAGGAGCTGTATGTTTACCTTGTGTAGGTGAGTATGGCAATTGAGACTTTTTTCCCAAGTTCTCAAGACATAGGATTTCCTATGTACTACTTGTACTTTGAAATATATCAGCTCTGAGCAATGAAACTAATTTCCAAGGACAAATCAATTTGAGACTCTCAACCGTGAATCAAAATAATTTTTCTGTTTCTGGGTATAAATTGTCAAGTTAAGAGGTCTTGATATGCTTTTTCTTCTAACATGCACTGCTCCTATACAAAATCAAGATTCTCTCTCTCTAGTATTTCTAAAAAATGTCACAGCACATTAATGGATTGTTTTATACCCTTACTTCAATCATTACATGATGTACAAAAGAATCAAAACCATTTGCCAACAACAATTCTTTGTTCAATATCCCTGTATGTAATAGCTACTTAAGTAATTAATTTTCATATCAGAATTCATTTGTTCTCATTTTGTACATGAGAGGAATTATTTTCCTATGTGCTTTTGACTTTCAGTAGTAAATAAACCTTAATCAATGAGATAAATCTATATAAATATTCAGTGGCCTATAATTTTCGGTTAATTTTCTATGCCACCTTGTCCATCAGCATGGTTTTCTAATGTTCAACCATTTCACCTCTATTCTCAGTTAATGCTTACACATAATTTTGAAAATACAAATTAGCAATAAGGTATTTCAGATATATTTGAAACAGGGATAATTTCATAGATAACTACAGAGTTAACATCACTTCAAAAATTCTTAAAAGTAAGAGTGCAGCTCTTAAGTGGTCTGTAGATAATACAAATTTCTAGAGATAACACATAAATTGTCTGCAGAACTATCTGAACCAGGACAATATGCAATTTGCCACACCACAGTGACATACTTGAATGAATTCTTCAATTCTTCAATTCTTCTGCATTTCATGTTTATGTCTTCTTTAAAAAAATTCGAAACCAAACCAGAAGTAAAGGAAAAAAGGGAATTTGTCCTAGGTAGACAACCAAAACGGAAGTTTAGTGACAGCCCTGTAATTTGGTCACTTTGAATTAACACACTCTGTAAAACACATGCACATTCTTTTTCAAGCTGAAGATGTAACTCATCATACATAAAGTCCTTATTTTACAATATCACTCACTCACAGAACTGATCCTCCAAATTCCCATTCATACTTTTCTCATGACTTTTCTTGCCAAAGTTGTTGAGAGGTTTATTGTTTATACCCTTCACAGTTTGTTAGCTTATTTTTACTGAATTAAAATATATTAACATAAATGACAGAAATAATTTACAGACCTTAAAGGAAAACAATTCCAAAATATTTTGGCAGTATTATCACAGAATTTTTTCAAGAATATAAAGAGGCATATTATAAACATTCTCTTGCAAGTTAGGACAACAGATTAATTACAGAGAGCAGTATATAAACAGTTTTAATCAGTGTTATTGCTGAAGTCTAAGAACTAGCAATAATAAAATAATACAATGAAGAGACTATATAAAAGAACAAGCTTAACATTTATTAAGAAATTATCCAATATAAGAGCAAATTTCAAAAACCAGTAGCCCAAAGTCAACCTCAAGACTGTATCTATAATTTACATATAGAGATTTATAGTTTAATTGCATTATAATATACAGTCATATCAATCTGTCTTATAGAAAATAACTTTAGAAAATGTAATGGTGAACCTTCCCAGTGTTCAAATAGATTTTTTTACCTATATGGCATTTCAAATTGCAAAAATGGGGTCAAATGGGATCACATCAATCAAGGGAGATATGAACCATGACAAGAGTCACCTAGTAAGACATTGAACTTTTTATAAGGAAACAAATTATATGGTGAAATAATGATCCAAATTAAAATACATGCTTTGATCATAATGTTTCCCCAAAATTTTTGTGAACCAACAAGATAAATGCATTTAATTTCTAATGGGAAAATAAATTTGGATTAAATATAAAAGTGATAGTTCTTGAGGAGTTTCACTGTATCATTATCTCCCAAACAGATTTTTCAAGCAGATCCATTACCATTTAAGTTCTCTTTCGGTCAACCAAGAAACTCTACCTTTTTGGAATTACTGTAAAAGATGTAATTACCTTAGAAGCACCAACAATCTGTCCCAAATTATTTATTTTATTTATTTATTGGCTTTGAACAAAAAAAAAGTTAACTAAACATTACAAATAACTCTTTCAAAGGTGCCATATAAAACAAAAATTTTCTTTCTCTCTATACATGTCATTATGTCAAGGAAATGAAGAACAAAATATTAAAATATGTCAATTTTTGCCAGAATTTTCTACAAGTAGAAGGCAGCAATCCAGAGTGTTGGCAAGAAATTGAAAATGCGAGCACCTTCACATAGGTGGAAAAGGAGAAGAATGTATCAAGGGTGTCTGAATTTAAGATGTCCCTGAATAGCTGGCAAAAATCTTTCAAGCTCTTTCTTTTTCCCCTTGCAAATCACTTGCTTCAAAGTTGTAAAAATTGCAATTGGCAGTGTCTAAGTCCTCTCTACTGCTACAGTAAGGATTTCTGGAAGTTCAAAGGTTGTATCAACCACTTCACTGTTGAACCTCTAGATTTTGGTTGGTCCTGATCAAAATTTTTAAGGTTCTCATTTTGTATCATGAGGATGGAGTCAAAAGCAAATTATGTGCTCAAATATATACATGTGTTTTCTAGTTGTCATATTTGTTTCTTTCATAATGATTATAGAGATAGAGGTAATTTTGGGACATAATTCATCAGATCAATATTGAACAACTGCAGTAGTATGACAAGATTTCTGGTACAAAAGTGTTAACTTAAAAGGAAATTCTGAGCATCTCAGACACAGAGACAGTCCTGCAGATGTCCAGGTCAGATATCATGTAACTAATCAAGACTATGAAGCCAAATCCCTGAAGCCATTGCTTTGCCTGTGTTGTCAGGAAGTCAGGATTTCAGACATTTACATTACTTAATTAGAAATTTTGTTTGGAAAGTACACAGGTTCAAGAGTTAGGGGAGATTTCAGTTTTTTTCTGAAAACCCACAACAACCACTACTAAAAGGAACTTTGCAAATCCCTTCTTCTGTTATTTTTAAATAAATCCTTTAGTGGCCTTCAATTTTGTACCATATTAACATCTCTTTATAGAAACTTGAAAATCATCACTCTTCATAGACAAATTGATGATTTTGTGTTAGTACTATCATTACAGTTTTTGTGACAGAAAGTAAAGTCTCTGTTGGCATCATTGCTTTTTACTTCTTAACTTCTGAACGTCAATAATTCACATACTAGAGTTCTGGGAGTTTTAAACTTAAATAATCCCCTTTCCCTTGGAAACTAAGAAATATTCAGAAATATATCGGCTTTGTTGCTCGTAATTGAACAGTTTATTTTATGAACATAAATCCCTACTTTCTAGACCAAAAATTCTGAATGTGACCAGCAATGCTTAGACTTTTATGGATTTTATTTGCTTTTAAGATACACTGAGTGCTCCCTACGAGCAGTGAGCCAGCCATAGTCCAGGGTGAAGTATGAGTATTATTGTCTTCAGTATCTTCTAAAATCCACTTGCAAAAAAGGATGCCACTTGCTTATAGCAGATTTTCTGGGAGTTTATTCATTTTAGGTAGTAAAGGCCTGATCCAAACCCCGATGAAGTCAATGGAAAAAGTCTCCCATTGACTACAATGGGCTCTGGATCATGCCCTAGGTCCATTCTCTTCATTAATCCAGGGTTAATAATAGGATGTCTTTCCAGTGGCCTGGAGTACCTGAGATCCCAGCAATTTCAGCTGAACAAGTTCACTTTAGATTGTCATTCCATTTGGAACTTGAAATATGAAGTCACGGTCTTTTTCAGTGAGAAGAAAAATTTAAATGCAGGCATTTTCAGTTCCTGGTTACAGTCAATCCCACCAGTTCAGTGAAAATACTTGGGCATCCTAATGAGAAAACAGCAAGAGCAAATGGAGCCAAAGAAATTTATGTTGTTCAGGGCATACTTCAGAAATACAGTGTAGACTTTGGTTTGACCAATGAATAGATGCATGTTGATGTTTTTGGAGAGATCAGTGTAGAGCCTCACTACAAAGGACAAATTAAAAGATTATAGCACACTTAAATATATACTTTTTTTGCTGTACTTCTTTTTAAATTAACAGATAAGGAGAGAGATGACATTTTTCAAAGGGTTTTCTCAGTTTGCACAACAAAGCAGGATCAGTTCATAAATAATGAAAAGTGACAGAAAGACATTACAAATAGCAATAACACCATTAAGTTCTCTGAAGTTGCAGATGTAAATTGTGAATCTTATACAAGTACAAACTTTGACAGACAGTAAGTGGATAGAATAAGAATAGTGTTATTAAATCAGATATAAAATAGATCTGTATTAGTATCCATTTTATATAAAAATAAAAATCTGAAACAAACACAGTTTGTTATATTATTGTTTAAAAATTGCATTTCTGATAAAGTAAGGGATAGATCAGCCATTCCAAAAGATATCTAGTGCTATTTGCTCACATTTCATTAAATTGCCATTAGTATTATTTGTTATTTTACCTTGATTATTCGTACTGACAAGAATGGCTCAAAAGTTGAATTATGTTTTTGAACCCAATTACTAATTGTTCTACTAAACAGTATCATCCAAGTTGCCACGTACCTTATGATAAGGATATTTCTAAAGTTATATTCTAGGACATTAAAAAATCAATTGAAATTTGCCATAATTTCAATTGTATTTGCTATTAAAATACCGGCACATTCATTGACTTATAAATTCTTGCAAATATGTCACCATCTTCCCACTTAGCCAGTCAAACACATTAAAGTTTTGTGCTTTCAATTTTATTTCTTTTTTTCAGAGACATTTCTGCAGTACCATTTGACCGCTCACATTTAGTTTTAAGCAATTTAAAAGCCTGCTGACAACTCTTATACTCATCAATTTTAGAGATAAAGGAAGGAGATCTTAAATATTCACATCAAAATATGGCAGTTTTCCAGAGGAATAGGTTTATTTTGCATATACATAAATAAAAACTTACTCATACAAAGATTCTCCCAAAACACAGAAAAAAACTCATGTTTAGATCCATGGTATGAATCATCAAGGACTCATATATTTCTTTCCAAAATATCTGAATATCATAATAAAATTATATAGTTTTAATCTTTCTTTTCCTTGATGAATTAAAAAAAGTCACCTGATTACTTTGCTGTAAAATAAACATGTAATTTTTCAAATCTTCTATCAAAGGAAAAGTTGCTTGTAATACAAGATAACTTTAATGACATCTGAAACTCACACAGTCATGACCAACATCAAGGAACATCTGATTTGAATCAAACATGTCCTGCTAACAAATTCTTTTTCTTCTCCATCTAAAACTTCTGGCCGGATACACTACATTAGCTTAGAATATAGTATTCAGTAGCACAGAAACTACCCCAATTGTAACTCTGTTGAAAAATTCCAAGGACTGTTTTCAGTTTAACTCGGTTTCTTTCTTCCATCCCTTCATTCTTGTTGAAATTCATTTTATTAAACATTGCTTCATCCAAGTCATAGTCTGAAAGAGATAATGAAAGCATCCTACCATCTGGATCAGGTGAAAAAAAGGAGAAAATTAATGTGGTTTAAATGCTCTTGTCTGGAGCTAATATAGACAAAACAGTCTCCCACCTATTTGTTTAAATAAAAGGCATTAATTTGCTTTCATTTTTCAATTTATGGTTTTCAATTTTTCCATTTATCACTTTCAGTTGGAAGGTATGGCTACAATCAGCAAGATAATAGACATCAAAGCTCTTTAAGCAAGGTTTAGCAACTGCTTCCTTGACACATGTATAGCTTGGCTACTAAAATTAGCCTGTGCCATTGGATTATAGACAATATCTTGATCTGTGGTTCCCATTTGATTTAACTAAACAAATATTACACTCCTGCCCCTAAAGTCTTACAGTGACGTTTGCAGCATTTCAAACCCTGGAAGCTGTTCAGGATGTACAGTGCATAGAAAAGACTGTACATTGATTTTCAGACAAAAGAAAAAATATTAGTCAAGATGGAATGCTTTACTGGAGAGGTCTTCACAGCAAAAGGCTGAATTGAGAAAAAATTCTTTCTTGCCCTTACTTCATTTAGAGCAAGGGACTTAAAGTGTGCAGGAAAACACTCAAGAACCCTCATCAGAGGAAAAAGTTAATGACATGATAACACCCAATATATTCTTTAAGCTAGTGTTAAAGTCAACAATTAGACAAAGTTATTCAGACATAAATAGGTTGTTTTCAGCAGTTTTAAGTCTTTTCAATATGCATGAGACAGACATTTCAGATCAGTCTGAAATATTCCTTAGAGACTTAGATAAATCAATAAACAAGACCATAATGAATTTGCAAGACAGTTTTGTCATTAGAAAACCTTGTAAGTAGTCAATAGGTTAATTCTTACAAAAAGTGGGAAGTACCCTCATGCACCCAACACCGTACACCCTTTAATTTAGGTTTTAAAATAAAAAAGTAGAAGTAATTACACAATTAGACATAATGTTTTACCAACTTTGCACATCAATGGATTGGGCGAGATTTTACTTTCTCCCCTTCTATCTCCCTGCTGTTATTAAATCCAAGTAAAAATTTTCCTTAATTTCAGATGCTCTAGAAAGGCTTTTAGTTACCATCTTGCATATACCACTATGCTGTGTGTACTTGCACAGAAAAACCATAAGTAGCACACTTTTGGCCTTGCACATAAGGCCCAAATCAGTAACTGCAGTGAAAAACCTTTGCTTAGACCAAAGTTAAGATTTTCAAATATTTGCCTGAATGGAGGGTAATCTACCTTTGTTCAAGTATTAGCCAGGCAGTGCTACTGGTACCCGCTGCCACCCAACAGGTACATGGTTCAGAACAAATCTGAAGGAAAATCAAGCCAAAGTCACACAGAATCATAAACGTAGTAAGAGACTTTCAAGGTCACCTAGTCCAGTCATCAGCCTCCATTAGCACCACCATAATCATCCCTAAACTATATCCCTGAGTGACAAACCTGGACTCCTCTAGAATGCTTCCACAACCTCCCTGGGAAACCTATTTCACCATCTTTTTCAGTGATAAACATTTTTCTAGCATCTAATTTGAACCTTCCCCGGTACAACTGAAGGCCATGTCTTCACATTCTTTTGAGTAAAAAATGACAGAAGTGACTGACCCCCACCTCACTACAACCTCCTTCCAGGTAGTTTTAGGGAGCAATGAGAACCCCCCTCAGCTCCTCATTCCCTTTCTCTTTCCCTTCTTCTCTCCACTCCTGAAATAGCTTCCTTCATCTCCTGCTTCAAGCTCTTATCTGAATCTTTAGTGCCTGATATCACATTCCTTTTACCTGTATTGTCAGGCATAGCAACCAACGACACAAATTGGATCAAAAGGCCTGATGTAAGCACTGATCTGACAGATTTAAAAAGAATGAATGGATAAATGTAATGAGGCTTCAGAAATTAATCCAGCTATCAGTAATAATAATCTTGTTTTCACAATGGACGTTTTGTTAAATATAAAGGAGGTTTATTTTTTCTTCAGAGTCTGATGAACTAGGATTTTTAATAATCAAATACATTCCTTTCCTTTTTTTCTTTTTTAAATTAAAAGAAGAGAGAGAGTGTATGCTTGCTCTCACACCCCTTATTCATCATCTTATTTCCCAATTCATCCTCAAGCAAGCACATTTGGTAGATCAGGCCTCCACTAGAAAAAGAAAATGTTCTTGCCTTTTCTCTCTTTAGAAACCATCAAAACCAAAGCATATCCTGAAAATATTTAAAATAAAACAGCCTCCATTTACCTACACACAGAGGAACTCTCAATTAAAACTTATGGAAGGACAGAAGAAAAAGCAATAACACAATGTCAAAGAGCATGTGGACAAGAAGGAAGCGTTCACCCTGAGATATTTAATATTTTAATTGGTTATCTGGAAGAAGTAAGAAGCTGCATGTTATGATTCTGATTCTAACCTTATTAAATTCAGTGGCAAAAAGCCCAGTGAGTTCAATGGGGCCAAGATGAAGCTCTAATTGAATTAGAAACTGACTTCAGATAAAATATGTTACCTTCTTCCCCTCATCTTCCTATTTTAGCAAAAAGAAATAAGAAGGATTTATTGAAATTCGTCACAGAGGCAGTCAATTGAGTTTGTTTTGACCTGGATCAAAAGAAATAAGTATTCATGAGGAGAGTAGTTTTGACTATGAATTCATTTAAATAACAATCCTGGACACTGAGCTTCCCAGTAGAAGCTGACTACTGAAGTGTTTAAAACCTGTCCTGCACTAAAACCTGAGGTGTCTAAACACCTTGGAGACAAGGTAGCTCTATTTAAACATAAAAAATACTGAACTATGCCCTAAAAAATAAGTGAAAATGTAAAATTAGTTGATAGGAAAAGACCCTTGTCTTTATAATCTCCTCTGCCAGTCAGCATTTGCTGTAAGCTCAGATAAGGTGTAAGATCACATAAGGAGGGGCTGACAAATGGAAACTTCTCTTCCTTTTCCTGTTTGCAAGATGACTTATCAGTTGTTCCTGGTAAAGCAGCAGCAATAATACACTAGGAAAAGACCTCAGTTTCCCTTTTCCAACACCCCCTCAGGGTCCTTTTCCTTCAGCTGCTACTGGTTACTGCCACCCCTGTGACCTTGGTCATCTGTGGGAGTGACCGTGCTGAGAGGAGGGGAGGCTGCTGGGTAAGGCAAGTGTCTGAAGCATCTCTTCTCCTGTAGGGATTTTCTTCCAGCCCTCAGAAGTATGAGTTTCCAAATTCTACTGGAATTGAAATATGGAAAGACAGAAGGCTTCAGATACTGTTACCTGAAGCTGTGAATTCAGCTTAATGGAAACAATTGTTTCCATTGATTAACAATCAATGGAAACAATTAGTTTGCCACAAGCACAACACTGTAGTTGCTCTTGCATAGTTCTCTGTTAAATTACTCATGTGAGAATAACTCCTTTTCTTTTTAAAGACAAACATTCATTAGATTAATAGGGAAAGTGAAAGAAGAGGAGTAAAGAGGAGTCCCATTCCTTGGCCCAATGGTTAGAGGTAATTTTCTTTCTTGCGGCAGGCTAAGCTTGAAACCTCCCAGATAGTTTCAGAGTTTCATGAAAACTAATGCAGATGAGCAGTCATCTACTAATTAATTAGAAGAATTTCAGACAGCCTTAACCTGCCTCTGATGTTTGGGTTTTGTTTTGGTTCCTTTCTTTTTTTGGTTTTTTTTTTGTTTTGTTTTGTTTTTTGTTTTTTTTTAATGACAGCAAAAGAAGCACTTTTACAGAAGTGGGACTTTATTTACAGCACTTTGGTTTCTGATGGGCTGAAGAGTCTAAAAAAACTTTTGAAATTTTTCAGCTGAGGCTGTTTTCTTCCCAACTCTCCCTGCAGCGACATAAGCTTGAGGAAATGATGTCTTTCCTTTGGCTTCTGTTGTGGTTAAGCCAGAAAAGGTGAAACCCTCCAAGATTTCAAGATTCAGCTTTAAGACATTACCATCCTTTGACTAACATTCATGAAGGTGGATTTAAAGACACAGAAACCAATAACAAAATACAAATAAAATTAGGATGGAGTTTCCTTAGTCCTGAGCTGGTTAAACAGATATTTCTAAGCATCATGACATTTTAGCTGCATCTTTTTCACCCAGAATAAAACACTACCAATGTCTTCAGAAAGCGAACAGATAAGTCTTTTTAATATATGTTCATCATCATATAAATTGAAATATGTTTTGGAATGCCAAGCATAAAACATCCTGGAAACAGATGAAAGCCTTCCTTTGTATTTCTCTGTCCAACTTCTTTGTGTAATATCAGTCCAAATACTTGCAGCATTAATTTGGGCACATTTGCAGTTTTCAGCAAGCTGATGACTGCTTATTGCTGTCTGGGGCCATACAAGCTCCTGTTTGTAATAGAATATCCATGTACCTGGGAGATATGGATACTAAGTGATGGAAAGCATGCCACATTAGGAAATTGATTGCATATGTCAGCATAGGCACCACATTTTAACAAATTAGTCAGTATTAAACTCCACAATATGCATGACTTGGAGTGGGGAGAGATTCATGACTTTTGTTCTAACTTGAGCTTTCTGCAGATTTTTTAATCTAGAATGAATTTCCTGCTGAAACCAACAAATGCAAAATGCTGTAATATACTCATTTCATGTTTATTTGATTTATGAATTTTATGAAACTTCAATAGTGATCTTGGGGAAGGCTTGCATAAGCATCATCCTTGCATGTTATGATTGAAAGCCTGTATCAGCACAGAAATCTCCCCAAACAAAACATTACCCAAGCAGTAGATGTAGAGATAAGCATTACTATTATCATGAAAGAAAAAAATCTGGTTTATGCTTTTGTTCTCCCTTTCTCCTTCACAATGTTTGCTATTATTATAGAAATCAGCATATGAAAAAGGACAAAGGAAAGCTCCTTAGAGGTGACTCTGTA
The DNA here is from genome assembly GCA_013396995.1 of Dicaeum eximium. NCBI lineage: Eukaryota > Metazoa > Chordata > Aves > Passeriformes > Dicaeidae > Dicaeum > Dicaeum eximium. The sequence goes on from VWZP01001589.1 coordinate 1,875,165, forward strand.
CTGCCTTTTCCCTAAAAGGTCCTTTTTTAGAGTTCTGTGGATTGCATCCTTGAATGTGACATTATAAAACATCATTGTATTTTGCCCCATTTTTCAAACAATGCTCTGTGATTACAATACTGATTAGATGCCATAGCTATGCAATGTTTTTCTAGGCTCAATAGGAGTTTATTTTGTAGTTCCTGTGATCTATATATGATCTATAAAATAAGTAAAGTAGTGGAAATTGTTGGAACTCTCTTTCTAACACCTTTAAACAGCATTTAGGAATGTAGAGAGTCCATAAATCTTAGAAGTAGAGGAAGACAACTTAACTAAAGTGTTAGCAGATGATGCCTGATCCAGGTCTAAAAACAATCTCCATCAACTCATTAGAGGATTTGCAAATTATCCAAAAGGAACAAAAGTGGCTCCACCCAATATTATGCTGTATATTAATTTTAGGCAGAAGAGTACAATTATTTATTTACTTACCACTGCTGGGGTTTTGCATTTTTTTTTTTCCTTATCATCCTCCTTTGATTTCCACTTTCTCCTGAATATGCTTTGAAATTGAAGATAAGGACTGTTTTCACATAGCAAAAATACAACCTGGAGAATTGAAATGTTAGTGTTTTTTCCCCACCTAGCAGTAGAAGGCACCACAGGCTCTAGTACTCAGATTGTTCTTCTCATTGAGAAAATGGATTAGTAATCTTCAGATGAAAAGTTTTTCTTCTTTCTTCTGCTACGGCTGGTATTCAGTGCTGACAAAAGTCAGCTTCAAACTGGATAGCAGATCCTGAGAGGCTGGAGAGCTTTGAAATGTTAATAAATGTCAAGGGGTGACGTAAGATAACAAAATTAAAATCTTCAGAACTTCATGCTCAAGCTAAATGCCATTTGAACCATGGCATAAAATAAGAAACATTTGAGAGATGTTTATCAGCGAACAGGTTTCAAGAATGCTAAAGAAAATCCAGACAAAGTGATAGAACATATTTTAAATTAAATTAGCTACCCTCTAATTTCTACTTTAATTGGTAAAATGTAAAGAAAAATAGGCAATACAGAAATATAGTTAAAGGTTAACTGAACCAAACTTTTCATCACCCACTAACTTCTGTTATTACCATCATAGCTGGAGGCGGGTTTTGCAGTCCTAACAAAAATGACAAGAGGCCTGTCACAAAGAGCCTTCTGAATTATCAGCCCATTTAGTGTCACCAGCAACAGAGGGTGCTGAGCCTCAGAGGCTGGATGACAAGATTCTGATTCAGGAACTCTGAGAGAAACTTCGTATTTACTTAATTGGCTATTATGCCTTTGGTATGTCACAGCTTTAAATCATATGCCTTACAGTAAGGAAACCAAAGGGACTAAAATGTTGCAGTATTTCAAGGTGTATTTACTAGGTTCAGAATCAAACACCATACTTCTAAACACTTTCACTACCATGATCTATTTCTCTTTCTTCTTAAATATTGCATTTTATACCTCCCATTTAAATGGATTGTTCATCACTATGCACAGATTCTACAGCAAGGAGCCTGTGGAAAATCTGTTTGAATAATTCTGAGACAGAAGAAGCACTCATTTTCTCAAATCATTAAAAAAGTTTCTAAATGTTATTTTTCTTTTCTCCATATATTCCAAACAGATGTGTGTTTAAAACTTCATGCTATATAAAGTTTATGCCCCTGTTGAGATTTCCATAAAAGTTTATGCCTGTTGAGATTTCTCTTTTGATGAAATCCAGTTAAATAATAAAATCTTAGACAACTAAAATAATGCAAAATTTCACTAATGTAGAGCGTTTTCCTAATTTTATACATCTCTAACCTAATAATTTTCTAGCAGCATGTTTTGATCCAGCTAAACCCTAATTACATTTGATAGACTTTTATGAACCTGTGTACTATATGCCAGCACAGGAATTTTTTTTCTTTTTTGAGTCCCCATAAGCTACCAAATTGCAGAAGAGATGCTAATCTAATAGACACATAGAGTAAAAAGTTTGCATCACAAAAGGAAGGAGTAAAACTAAGAATTGTAGCTGAATTAAAAAAAATTTACAGATCTGAAAACTGTAGCATATTTAATAAAAATGTCACAGAATCCTTGCTGCCTTCTGCTATGAACTCTAAGTTCTCCATGTTAACATCACTCTCTTTTTCAGTCATCAAAGAGATGGTGATATTAACAAATGGAGATGTCATGTTGACATTTTAAAAATGTAAGATTTAAATTATTCCTAGTGAAATAATATTTGCCTAGATTAGTGTAGACTTTCTACCAAGATACTAAAAGCTAACAAGATACTTTATATCACTAAAGTTATTCTCAAATGACAGCACAAGTCTCTGGGCCTGGATCTTGGCCATGCAACTTAGATAACAGTTGAAATTCTTCCTGCAGGCAGAGCTGTAATGTACTGTTTCATTACTAAAGAGGTGCCAGATATGCTCAGAATTTCAAACAAAATCACCCCATGGGTGTTTTCTGCACCAAAACTAGTCAGTAGAATGTGGGAGTGAAAATGTTGGAAAGGAATTAAAAATGTCTTCTATTTGGCAAGGAAAACTCAAAATGCAGAGACTTGTCTGAAAAAAAAAAAGAAAGACAGTAATTCTTTCTGACCAGCAAAATCAGTTGTGCTTAAAATAAAGGATATCAGCACCTTACAGATTTTTAAATGTCAAATTTGTAATTTTAAATTGGTATATAAATATAAAATCACTCATATTCCTTAGCTGAATTTTATCTTATGATAATATGAAATTTATTAAAAATTTGAAGAGTAGGATTGGTCTTATATAATAACCAAGGGTTCAAATGTAACTTCTGAAAATACTATTGTTGCTTTGATCATTGGGAAAATATGCTTACTGTAGATTTCTGGTGTTCTCTTTCATTGTTTTACTTCTCTTTTCAAACTTACATGGATCACCTAAGTACAGAGCATTAAATTTGCTTTAAACCACTGATTTTTAAAACAAAGGGAAAGAATAGATGACTTGTGTTGAAAACTCTTCTACCACTAAGAAATGAGAATTAAGCTCTCCTTCCCCAGTATAAATCATATTTTTGGCTTCACTAAAAATGGCGAAAGTCATTCACTTTCATCAAACTGATTTTTCCTAACTAAAACTTTCACTGAACTCAGAAAAAAGCAGGATCTAGAAGGAGGATGTGACTAAATCATGAATCAGACACTGCAGTTTTACAAGTAAAATCTCAGATGAAAGGTGTTTTCATTTAGTGATGCATTTGATCCAACTGAATGGTTCATTTAACTAGATACATTAATCTAGCATCTGGGCAAAAAAAAAACACCTATTTTTTTTCACAATAGCAGCAGCAAGCACCATGGGTATTTTCACATCCAACTAAACTAAATACTAAGTAATTGCTTTTATGTAAAGCTGCCCTTTTTTAAAGTAGCTGAGTGTGTTTATTATGTACCTTTCTGGGGCTCAGGAGGACCGACTGACAAATGGAAAACTTAAAAAATTAAATAGAAACTTAAATAACTAGATGTTGCAGATGCTGCATGCAGCAGCACGAGACTACCCTCATAGGCCCAGTAAGTCCTTGTCTGCCTACATTTATGCAAGAAGCTTTAAAGTCCTCCAGAGGTTTGAATAGAATTGGTACTCACAGTTGTAGCATCCTTGTCCTTGGGTTAAAGAAGGCTTGAACCGCGGTTTTCCTTTATCTCAGAATGAGGAGATTAAATGATGCTGCACAGTGTTTTTCAGGCCTGTTACTTTGGTAAAGAAATCTAAGCAATCTTGTTCTTTCCATTTTTCATCATGGGCTTCCTAATTTGTCTCTCTTCTCCCAGTTAGGATTCATTGCTTGAATGGGATAGCAGCTTCCCTTTTTTCCCATAGTGACCTTGTTTGGAGATTGTGGATCAGCACAATTCCTTTTCCTGGGAAAGAAAATGGATGGAAGCAGCAACTCCTGCTTCTTCTGGTAGCTGATGTTCTTACCTTGCTGATGCTGGTTCTGCCACACCATTGGCAGGTGTTTGCCAGGCTGTGCACTGTTCTAATAGGTATGTGAAGGAGGCTAGGACAAGGATTTATGTTGTGTGGAGATACAGAGTAATACAAATATAAATATAAGCACAGAAGAAAACTTAGAAGTGCTGGACATGTTTTGACAATGGTGTAAACTGGGAGAAGAAAAATGGTGGATGAACACCAAGGTATGGCTACCACAGGAGGGGTCATGCCAACACATGGAGGTAGACAGCCCAGACAACACTGATTAAAATGCAGTCATTAAAACACAGTCAAAATGCAGACCCAGTATGCCTAATGAGCCCATTCTCCTGCCCATTCCAGTGCACCTTCATAGCTTTTGCTGTGCTACATAAATTGAGGGTGATTAGGATATGCTGGGATCTCATGTTTTCATTTTGCTGTTTATAAGCAAGGTATGATTAAGATGGCTCTGAAGTGACAGATGGGAAAGAGGTGGTAGATTCAAGGGTGACACAAAGGCAGGGAGCTGGTAGGATTTCAGCATTTTCAGTGAATTTTGGGGTGAGATGGGAACAGAACTAAACTCAAACTTAACTCACTGTCGACAGAAATGAAAGGCAGCAAGTGATAAAGATGTGATCATCAAAGAGTAGAGATGATCCTAAGGTAATGATGAATAGCAATGGAGTCGTGAGTGTAAGACTTCAAGTGCTGAGTCACAAGTGAGGAGATATTTTCAGATCAGATATAGACTTCTATGTTCCAAAGAGTTTTGAATGGTGCAGCTTTTGTCCTTTGTATATGCCTTAGTACTTCAGCTCTGCTCCCTCAGCTGAATTAGGTTTGTGGTGTCAGGGAGATAAACACATAAAGTAGAAGACACACAAAAAATGCAAATTTTGTTTATAGGACAGTTTTCTGTGAAGTATTACTTCTGTCTTTCAGAGCTGGACATGAACAGAGTGCTTTTATTTGGTGGTTAAAGAATTTATCTGTCCTAAATATGTTTGCAAATTTGGGAATGGGTATAAGCAAAAGTTCTTTATATTCTTCTTCTAATTATAATACCTTTTCTGTGTTTCTTTTCTTTGTCTTATTTTTTTGAGGGGTGTGGGAGGGTGTGGGGGCTAACGATTTCTCTTTAACAAGAAACGTCCCTACTTTCTCTTATTCCCTCTCACTACATTGTTGATAGGTTCAAGAGAATATCTCCAGCATAAAAATTGAGAAAAATTGAAGGATAAGGTGCTAACATTTATCAGACCTTTTTTTTGTTGTTGTTTCCAAGCTGTTTTTAGAACTGTGAAGATAGAAAAAGTTTAAATGAGGATAATTTACAATATGAACTTTGTGAGATTTTAAAATTATGCTGTAGAAAGTCCTTGACAAGTTGCTAAGGCCATATTTCCTGGAGCAGAGAAAAAAGGTTGAGTGTGGCTGTTCAACTATCATGCAAAAAGAAAAGTATATCCATCAGCTCAGCTAATCCACAGTAATTTACTATGTTATACAATATTAACACATACAGTTGTGTTAATTTAACCCAAACTTCCTTTCCATAAAAATGCAAGCTTGTTTGAACTTCCTTCTGGTTTTAAACCAGTGGATTCATAATAATGAAAAATACTGATAGGAAAGGAAACCTGTTTACTTGCATCAATAACCCCTTTTATTTTAATATTTTGAGTTTCATAGATCACATGAAGATATTCTATTATTGTGTGATATGAAGCAAATGTTATCTTTACTGTTTGCAGTATATTGGACTAGGCTATTATTCACTGACTATACAAAGAATTCCATTACTTGAAATTAAATATTTTAATTATAGTATTTTATCTGTGTTTGAATTCAATTTTGCTTATATTTTTAATAGATATAATTTGACCCTGTTACTCCAGTAACACATTAATAAGTACATATTTTGTACTTACAATGTTCTTTGTTTAAGGGTATACCTAGCTATTAAGCAATATGTTTCTAAAGGAGTTTCCAGGATCAAGCATTACCATTGTCATTTTGCTTGACTTGTTCTGCTTACACAGCATTTTATGTTTCTCCCTTCTTTTTCTGTGGCACAGAATTTATATTATATATCTATATAAAATGATATCTTTTTAAAAGAAACCAAGGATGTGCATGCAATGTAATTATTAATATCCATGTCTTCTCCAGTTCAGTTCTTTCAGTTAACATTTTGCTGGAAAAATCTTTAAATTAATTTTATTGTATACTTGTCTAGAAGGGACTAGACAAACTCTGTGTTACAGTGGGATTTAGGCACTTAAATATAAATATACAGCAACTTTTAAAAAACAAGTTCAGCATTTTTCTGTGAGAACAATATAATTCATTCAAAGCTAAATTAATATTTAAATTTCTCCTTATATATTTATTTACACACTATCTTCAATAGTAAATTTATAAATATACATACAAGTGCCTGCATGTATATGCATTTTTTTAGCAAGTCTTTAATTCTTCCTGTATTTTATAATGGATGCATGGGTGCATCCGTTTTAAGCATGGATGTAGCAAATATCTTAACCTATACTTAAAAAAGGGATGATGAGCTAGGACTTGGAAAGGTTAAGGGAGAAAACAGTGATAAATTGTATGAACTTGTGAAGAGCTACTGATCTGGAAATAAACTATTAGTGCATGCTGCAAACCCCTGTAAGTGAAGGATGACTCAATGACTCTCAACGACTGCAGAGGACAGAGGACTGATTTTGCAGCTAATATGTGAAAACAAACAAATTATTCAAGCTAAAAAAGTAGTTGTAAAATACATGGTAAATATAAAGTAGTCAAATACCTGAAACCCTTCTTCTCATGTCACTATTACGTCACAGTTGTAGAAATCAAATTTTCTGTATTTTTAATTATGCAAACTATATATTATTTATTTAAATAGCTCATTTAGATCACCTTATTTTTTATTTCAGTCTTTTAAATTTTCTTTTTCCCCCGTGTACTTATAGTTTAGGAAGATAGGTGGAATTCTTTATACTTTTTCCAATAAATCTAGGAACATTTTTATGCATTAAAACCTAACAGCCATGAACAACACAAGATGTTTCAGAAGGAACTGAGAATGGTTTTGGAAGAGAATTTGGAAGATACACTTCAAATAAATGATGAAACTATGATTTTATGCATGGATATTGAGTTCTTAGATGAGGAGGCTTTTAACTTCACATAACAGTGGCTCTTCAACCTAAAGAAATTCCTTAACAACGTAACCTCTCAAATTTGATTTTGGTGTTGGTTACTAATACTCACAGCTTGAACTGCAAATATAGCTTTATCTTGCATAAGGAAATGGTTTATGTCTGTATATCTAAAGTTGGAACCCAACCATAAGATTTGTGTAACTGATAAAATTCTGCTACTCTTCTGTACTGAAGCAAACATCCTAATAATTGCCATGCAGATAAATTAGTTAAGAGTACAGAATTAAATGCATAGATTACCACAAACCTTTTAACTGAAATTAGGTGATCAACCTATTATGAAATAATTTAAATCTTTAAAAATTAATGTATTCTGTTCAGCAATTGAGGGAGGATGAGAGACAGCTGATTCTCTGCTATATCTGTGTTTCCAGTTCCTAGAAACTACATTTTGAGCTTAATCTCCTGAATTACACAGGATTGGTAAATTAGGTAAAAGAAAACATTGCATTAAACTCAAGGTACAAAATTATTATACATTGTTTTATGTATTTTTATATAAAAGTTACAAGTAGCAAGCATATGACACAGAAATGGAACAGTAACAGCAATAACTGTGAATGCATGCTTTTTACAATGTATCTAATAAAGGGATTTTTGCCAACTCAAGTATTCAGTAACATACATGCAGATTAATTTCTCAATGTCAAATTCAGTCATATTGCTAGATGCTTATCCAACAAATGTTTCTATTGAAGTGGTTATGAATGGCTAAATACCTGATTTCAATAAATTGTTCCTGAAATTGGGAATTTTACTTGCAACAAAAAGAAGAGAGAAAAAGAAAAAGAGAAATGACTGATAAGCATAATAACCAAAGTCTTATTGCCTTCTAGTAATTTTACTCAACACTGCTGAATTTTTTCATGATAAGAGAATAGCTGGTCAGAGTCCAAAAAACCTCTAGCTGGTGTTTCCAAGGACGATAGTTTCACATTTCATTGTAGCATGTTCAAAATCACCCAGGAGCGCACTATTCTCAAGCAGTCTATATAATGAAAACAACGTACATATAACAAAAGTTCAATGTAAATCTTCTTCCACATATCACACAGCATACAAGTAAATAACAGACATAAAAAACAGATCAACATAAAGAAAACTACAACTTAAAAAAAAATAAAAGGACAGTCTCAGGAACTAATTTCTTCCTCAAGTTTTCAGCAAATCTCAAAATATATTTAATAACTAAGGAGCACTTTGTGGCCAGAAACCAAATTACAAAAGAAATACATTTTTGTGCAATGGAATATCTTGCTAAGGAGATGAGATATGTCTATACTTCTTAGGTTTGCATAAAGGCAATTAAATTAAATTGGAAAATTGTCCACTCTCCCTTTCAGAGAGCTAAGATAGTTCATTATAGATTTTTCCATTCAGAGTTTGCATGACTGCGTGGATAATTGTCTAAAATCAAAACTAAGTTAAAATATGCTCTCTCTGAGGAAAAAAAGATGCCAAAAATATTTACTTAAACTATCTACAGTCAATAAAACCATTATTGGATGGATTATTTCACTATAAAATTGTTTTATACATATATATACATAGAAATGTATATACACATGTCTATGTTTATATATACACACATATATAAACTGACAGACTATCAGCTATCTATAACTCCATTATAAATATCTGAGATTGTATTTATTAAGTGCTGATAAAAATTATGTAAAATGAAAAGTCTAGGAAAATACTCCAAAAAGTAAGTTTAATTTGAAAACATTAACTTTAGTGCTACAGAATCTCTAAATTTCTCAGTACTACCACTATCACACACTTTCCCCCAACACTTCACCAGACTGAATGAAAAAAATGGACTGAAAACACATAGTTCCACATCTTATTGACTTGAAATAAATTGCAAAGTTTTACATTCTATTTCATATGCTGGGGCTCTAAATTTAATTCCATAAATAATAAGAAGAAATAAATAAATGAAATGCAAGAGCCATGCAAAGCACATGACTTTATAATGCGGTTGGAATGAAGATAGTTTTTGCTAGGAGCTGACTGTAATTCTGTCAAGAATAAGGAATTAACAGATTTTGCTTAGTTTGCAATGCTAAAATGGTTATCTGGATTTCAGTTTTTTTAACATTCAAACCTGACTCCATACAAGATGACATACAATTTGAGACCTAATCCTCATTTTAGCAGTATAACAAATAAAATGGAAAGCAACAGATGGTTCAAGTGCTGTACAGGTATGTTTACTTACCTCAGGTTTTTCTCTTAGACCCTAGTTGTGTTGTACTCAGACTCATGTTTGCTTAGAGACCCAATGAGGCAGAACCTGGAATGTTATGGCTATTTCATTCAAAATAATAGTGTTTGCATAGAAAAAAGAAATATATGCATATAGATACGTAATAAACAGTACTCTTTGATAATCTGTTCGATATTAATAAAGTACTTTACATAAACATGCAATTGGATTAAAATAACCAAATAACTTTTTTTTTTTTTAAGAGAAAGAAATTAATGTGCAAAGAAAACATGGAGGACATGTAAACAGTAACAAGAAATGCATAAATAATGCATGCAAAAGAAAACACAAATATATTAAAAAAGGGTTAGGTGTTCTTTTTCAAATAAATTTTTCATAATTTTTTTTAATGTTCTTTTTCTTTTACTTTTCTTAAACTTTTAATAATTCATATTTACTGTGATTCAAAGTGCAATATATAGAAGAAATAGCTTTTATTAAAAATATTATGCTTTTTTAAAAATTATTAGATAGATTCCCTTTAAATTCATTCTTATATGTAAATATATATAGGTTCACTATGTTGTCTCATGTTCTAATCTGTCTGTCCATGTTTTTTTGATGAACGAAAACACTGTGATCAATATTGGAACAGAAACAATAACGTTTCAAAAATACTGTCATTCATTGTATAAAAGGTATTGTTCCATGAGAAAAGGAACATTCCTTACCCCAGGACTGTGTTCCTCATTCTTGTATCATGCATCAAAATGGATACATGTAACTTTTATTTATTGATGAATTTATTTAGAGATGGTTAGACCAACAGTGGATGATATTCAAGGCCACATCAGTTACAAGGAAACCACATGTATGTGGCTGTTCCAAAAACTAAATTAATGCAATCTTTGGTTTTTAAAAATTATACCTGTTCTCTGTTGACCTGTGTGTGTATGCATGTGGGTATATGTAAAACAGTAAAAGAAAAAGAGAGAAAGAAAGTAGAAAGGTAAAGCAGAGATACAGGATCCTTCAGGAAAGAGGAGCAGAGATGAGAGAGACAGAAAGAGAGATAATATAATGGCATATGCTATCAGGAAACAGAAATTTAAACAATAAATAAAGAAGAAAGAAAATATGCCTTTACTGAACAAAGAGTGAATATGTTTGGGCAATCAAGTCCTTACACAATAGTCTTCATCAAAAATCTATGGATACTGACCGCTGAACAGCTTTATCATGTCTGGACAGCCTGTGACTTGTGGTTGGCACCTCTTCAATTTCGTCTATCTCGCACGCATCTGCAGCATCTTGTGAGTAGCTATGCTTCATGACAAGGATATTCCTCCTGTTCATGGGCTGAACAAGTGGTTTTACAGGCTGAGGTTGTATTTCTGTCAAGACAGAAGCATCTCTTGTGCTGAGGTTACTACGGCTGCCCTTAATACTAGACACTTGTGATCCACAGTGATGGTCATGAATGCATTTTGAAGAGGATCTCCGCAGTTTATGATAATTTTCAAAGTCATCTGCAACGTCAGCAAGGTCAGCTGTAGTCCCTGTCCCTCTAAGGGTGCATAACTCGTAATGAGGAGGCTCAAACACCTCCTGGAACACTGTTTGATCAAAGTCTGTTTTCCTTTGGACAAATTTTTTGCGAGGCTGCTTGATCTGTACTACAATAGAGATAACAATGAGGATGATCACAATGCAAGAAGTCACCCCAATTATAGTCCCACTGGTATTGGTAAGTTGGTCCAATAGGTTTGCTTTTCTTTTTTCTGTGTGACAGGGAATAAAAAAAAAAAAAAACAAAAGCACAGCATTAATTGCAGTTCAAGAATAAAAACAACTATGATGGGTTCACAGATTACTGCAAGGCTGAGCCTATTCTATTTCTGACTTCACTTAATCAATCTCACCAACAAAAAAGAAAAGAGGAAGAAATCAGATATTTGTGAAAGCCAATAAGCAATACACAAATCCTTTGTGCGTCTATTCACTTGGAAACTTATTTATTCAGGGTATATTGTAAGTTTAATTAAATGAAAGAATTATTTAATTTTTTTATAAAAAACAACCACCATAACAAGCAGATGGCTTCAGTGTCACCTCTGAACTCCATTTGGCTGCTAAAGCCCCCAAGACTTTTACAGATGTTCTCTTCATTATTTTCTCTCTCTTACAGTAAATAGATGCAGCTAGGACATTAGGTCCTATGAAAGAACAAGATTTTATAGGATTTAAGGTCTAATATTTGTGAGCTGAGTGGGAATTTTTATAACATTCAATAAAAAAGCTAAATCAGGTGAAAATAGAAAAGTTATTCAAATTTAGATTTCATAAAGGAAAAAAAAAAGTGCAAGTTATTTCTGGTTTTTTTTTTCCTCTATTAGTTACCAAAACCTTTCTAAACAGCCATGAAAATCCAAAAGCTGATCATACCTACTACCCTTTACTCAGGAGCCTCTAATAAGTTAGTCAGCAAATTCTGCATTGTGAATACAGCAGAAAAATGCAGTAAAATTATGAAATAAAACCATTTCCCCCTCCTCTTGTGCATCTTTTTCTGTGATTGGCTTTCACAAGGCTGCAGGCACGAGATGGTGACTGAGCCTTGTAGAAATTCAAGTTGAAAGTGTTTGCATCCATCTCTCTCAGGCATAGCAAGACAACTGTGGTTAAGTTTCAACTCCCAGCTTAGTGTAATTTTTCCTGGCAACCTAAAACATATAAAAGGAAGTAACAAAAAGTCTTTGAAATGGAAGTTATTGGCACCAAAACAGTTACATTCATCTCTTCAAAATCTCCTAGATCTCAAAACTTAACTCTTCAGTAGTTCATTGTCTAAGCTTGTAGATTCACTCAGTGTGTCTCTAAATAACTGACACAGACTGCAGAAAAAGCAGAGTTAGAAAAAGCAACACTGCAGCAAAAAATGTTATTGCTGGAAACAGCAAACCTCCTTTTTGTAGTCAGAAAAACAAGAGAGGATAAATGCACGAGACCTGATAAAAGATACTTGACAAAGGAAAGATCAAAATTGTTCTCGAAATTGAAGAGTGGTGAAGGTGTTCTGTTTTCCTCTATTGTGAAGAACTAGAGAATGACTAATCATTTCCCAATTGTCTGTTTAGTATCTTTGAAGAATATTATGCTATGCTACATTTTAGCATTGTTCTTTTGAAGTATATGTTTTCATTTGTGTTTTACCCTATTGCACTGCTTGTCAGGATTTTACAGGCTTCAGTAGACTTATGGGCTGACTGCTAATCCACTTCATTCTGAATTTTTTTCTTGATTGGTTCCTAAATTTGGTATATCCCATGTTTTCAGGAACATGTCTGCAGTACAAGTCTGCAGTAGGGGGGAGACGGGGGGATACAAGACAGAAGTGAACTGTCTCCACAGCCTGCAATATAAGTTAGTAAAGCTCTTTTCCCTGAAGACAACACAGATGCTGTTTAGGGGCTGTTTTGGTTTTTTGTTGTTGTTTTTTTGTTTGTTTGTTTGTTTGGGTTTTTTTGTTTTTTTAAACAGAACCACAGAAATATTTAGAAACTATTGTCAGCACATGGGTATGAACATTGATCCCTGCCTATGAAATAAATATTACATCTGATTTCCTGTGCTTGTTCCTTGCACTTCAATTTCACTTGATTATAAGTAGATTTGGTTGCTTTCTTACAGTGTTAATTCCACCTTTCTTTGTAAGACTACCTGGGCTATTATGGGCATAGCATGCAAGTAAAAGACACTTGGTACTCATATATTACTCCACTACAAAGGTAACTATGGTAAAGGCACCAAAATATTACCTTAAATTATACTTTAGATTGTATGGAAAGAAGAGACCAAGTGATCAGAAAGCATCCCAGAAGTTCATAAACACACAGCAGGACATAACCAATGCAACACCAGAGAAAAAAAACTGAAAACACTGAAAGTAAAATCCACTGGTTCTTGTTTTCACCTTCTTTCATTTTTTATGTTGCTAAATGTATGCTCTCCCCAAATTACTCTTCCTGAGCTTTCACCCATTTGGCACATACTGAGCAAGAAAGTGAGGATCATATGCTGTATCTCATGCAGTGCAAATGACAACTTTTTCAATTCTATGTGTTACCTTTGCAGTGGTTTTCATCCCAGGGATACACACAGTTCTGGAGTCCATTGCAGACCAGTGTATTATTTATACACATATTACTGTGGCAAAAGAATGTGTTGGCTTCACAAGGGGCTAAAATGAGAGAAATGAGAAATGATATTAAATTAGTAAATCAGTCAGCTCTCCTCTACAAACACATCTAGGGGTGGACATGTATTCTGTCATAGGACAAAACTATACAACACATATTAATATCCTTGAGCATATTAAATATTAGACATGCAACATGGAAAACACTTAAGTCACAGACTGTTTATTATTCTGTGGAAAGAGGTTCTCAGTTTCGTCTAAAATGACAGAACCTTCCCCTAGCATGACTCTCCTGGATGCAGTGGGTTGGCTTCCAAACATGAGAAGCCACCAATGTGTGACTTCACAGTCAGTTTAACCACAGATCCAAAACATATGGGCTGCTACAAAAAGAGTTAATTGTATCCCAGACTGATCCCATGCATAGCAAATAACGTCTTTTAAACTTTTTGCTGAAACCTCAATTTTGTAACAAAACTTGTGTGACTCAAAGAAGATATGTACTTGACAGAGCGTATCAATGGTGCCTGACAATTTACACACAGAGAAAGTAAAATAATTCTAAAGACCTTTTAGTCATAAAAAAGGCTACAGTTAAGAAGCACCCTTTTGATCACAAGTATGAAGAAAAAGAAGCACAACAGCCTTCAGTGTCCCTGAGGCCCATGGTCTAGAAGAATCATGCAGATTAAAGCTGCAGGAAAATGGTTTTACTGATGGCCATGTATTATTACTGTGAAGAAACCACCTGAAAGCCTTTGGAAGGAACTGAAGATGCTGCTAAACTGTGATGTTTGTGGAAGTACTGGGAGATCATTAGGTGTTGGGGTTGTGAAGCTATAGCTCCAGAAGTGCATAATATAGCAGAGATAAATTACTCCTAATATCTCTTCTTTAAACGAGAAATACTTCTGTAACTTAGAAGAGCTACAAACTTTGTCAGCGTTAAATTGTCAAAAATGAACTCCTTCTGTATTTTTTTAGTTCAAACCACCCAAAAGCATTACTATAATTATTTTTAAGTGAGAGTTAAAAAATAAGACCCCTAACTAATCAGAAAGCAGGTATGATGCTCATATTACTGATACTTCGAGTTTGATACTTCAAGGAAATTGTTCTCCTCTGCAACTTTAGAAGCAGTTCCTATGACAACATAAATGCATAGCAGAGCAAATGGTTTAGTGGTTTGCAAATGAAGGACAATACAAAGGATTTGTGTTGTAGAACTTTATGACTCAATAGATTATGTCAATAAGCCTACTTACCAATAAGTGTTTAAGTTAAGATATCCATAACTGGCTTATTTGGAGCAGTTATGGTGTGTTCAGCAAAGAGTGAATGCCATCAAAATCAAAGTGCACACCCCAAGTATACAACCATTCACTCAGATGTAACACTATACACATACTGTATCTCTTAGCCAGAAGACATCAACCAACCTGTCCACTGTTCAATTATTGTTTCTAAATCTGGTATACCATCTCCTGAGGTGCAGGGAGACTGGTCACATTTTAAGTTTGTTACAGAAAAGATTCTACTTTCTGCTGGGCAGATCAGAAGAGCACATGTGCATATTAGAAAGGGGCGATATTTAGGGACAGTCCTTATCTATCTGTTGCTGTCATTTGGGGACAGTGAAGGCTGAGCCAGGAGGATGCTGTGACACATCATGTAGATAACATATCAGAGGCATAATCATCCTTTCACACTCTAGCTGCAATCCCTGTTTCCAGGCAAGGTGAGGATCTTTTGGGATGTTTCCCACATGCAGAAACAGTCTTACTGCCTACTCTGAGCAAAAAGAAGTGAGAAACCTAAGATATAAAGAGGCACCCATTCAAAATACAAAGTGTACAAAAAAAAAAAACCCCAAATATCAAACAGAGAAACTTCAAGGAGTGACATGGCAATAAGGGAGAAAAATTAAAAACAAAAGCAAACAAACAAACATTTGCAGGATTAGGGTAGGTTATATGATTAAAGCCACAAAGAAAAAGAAAAACCCAACAAAAAACTCAACCAAAACACAAAAAAACATTCAGAGTGGCATGAAGGATCTTAGAAGTGAAGTCAGAAGGACAGAGTGCTGTCTGAATTCAGAAGTAGAGTGGTGGTAAGTAGAAAAGGAAAACTAAAGGAAGATAGCAAGAAAGTGAAAATAAGAGGAAGAAAGAGAGAACTCTACAGGAAAAAACAATGTCAATTGGTTATTTTATTCTGCACTAAAAGAAATAGTGAGATTTTCTAGCAAATGAAAAATATTAGGAAATGTTTCATAGATGAGAGAAAAATACAGAGCAATAAAAAAGGCTTTTTTCAGATTTAAGAAGAAGGAATAATTATACAAAAAGGTGAGAGGAACATCTGGAAACGAAAGGCAAGAGAAAGGAGGGAAAAAGAATGAAAACTGAAGTTTTTTAAATTGTGCCATTGAATGGTAGAGGAAAAAATGGTATGTGAATAAATGTCAAAACAAGATGAATAGTGAAGCAAAGCAATTTCAGAACCAGTACAGCAAACTTAGCATGAGAGAAACTCAAATTTAAGATTCAGAAAACTAATGACAAACAACCCCTCTTGTTCATGTTTGTAAAATTAAGATAGGTAAGTTTTTTTTGTGGTCCCATGAATGTGGAGTGATTAAACTGGACAAGAAATCAATATATTTCCCCCACTCTAATTAAGGTATTTTTTTGGAATGAATGAAAGCATAGAGGGAAGTTGAAAATTTGTCAGTCCTGTTGTACATTGGAGGAATTTGCTTTCTTTTCCAAAAAAAGGCACAGCAAAGGAGCCTTGGGACATCAAGGACATTCTAGTAATAAAAAAAAGATAAATGAACTGATGGTATACCAGATTCTTTCACAGCAAGATAGATCTGGTTCTGATGCAGTCCTAAAGCTGTTACAGAACCCAGGATGACAGTGGAATCAAGCAGTATGTGACAGCAAGCTTGTGGATGCTTTCACAAAACAAAACTACTGCTATCATTAACTTCAACTAGATAAAGCGGAACAAACCTCTCCACGCACCAGAAGCCATACTCTGTCACTCCATGGTCTTCCCCATCACTACAGAAATGTCCTTTATATGAGAGAAGAGCAGGAATGCAGGGAGCTCACCCAGGTGAAGACCCAAGTAACTTTCTGGTCATGATTAGTGGAAAGCCCAGTGGAAAGCTACCAATATTGTACTTTGTGTCAGGACTACTTGATGAAGAACAAGCAGCCAATGAAATCTTCTTCAGGCAGCTGGAAGTAGCCTCACAATCACAGGCCCTGGTCCTTATAGGAATTTGAACCACATGATATCTGTGGAGGCCAACACAGCGGGGTACAAGCAAGCCAGGAAGTTTCCAGAATGCACTGATAACTTCCTGACACAGGTAATCAAGGAGCTGATGAGGGTAGCTCTGTGCCACATACTTTTGTAAACAAGAACCAGTTGGGAAGGTGAATGTCAGGAGCGTGAGATGATGGAGTTTGGGATGCTGCAAAGAAGGAATAAACCAAAAAGCACAATCATAATTCTGAGCCTCAGAAAAGCAAAAGCTCACTGTTGAGGTATCTGGGTGGAGAAATGCCATGGGAGGTGGTCCTGGAAAGATAAAAGTTCAAGGAAAGTTGGTTGGTTCTGTAAGATCATCCCCTCCAAGCTCAGCAGTTGTGACAGGCCAAAAATCAAGTGAAGGTAGCAGTTATCCTGCATGGATGGACAAGGAGCTCCTGACTAAGCTCAAACATAGAAAGGATACATGTAAGTGGTGGCAGTGGAGCAGCATGATTCCACCAGAAATATGACTTCTCTGAGTGGAAGAGGGTGAGGTTAGGGAATATTTAATCAACTGGACAGACATTCTGAGTCCTGATGCAATGTCCCCAGCAGGTGACTCACATCGTTGTGAAGCCACTCTTGACTATCTCTGAAAAGTCCTGCTGTTTGAGGTCTCAATGGGCTAGGCAAACAGGGTCTTCAAGCAGATCAACCAAAGGAAATGCAAAGTCCTGTGCCTTGGGAGGAATAATTTCATGCACTGGTATGTGCTGGGGACTGACTGACTAGAAAGCAAGCTTGCAGAAAAGGTTCTGGTATGATAATGAGGTCACCTTGAAAATCACCTTGAGGCAGCAAAGTATCGACGATGGTGGGGGGTAGAGAGACGGGGAGACTGAACAGACCCCAAAATCGGAGTCCTCTCAGAGTCCAGTCAGAATCCGGAATCTGGTCAGAATCCACCTTTATTGGGAACTTACAAGAGCTTATATACTGTTTCAGGAGACTACAATGTTTACTACAAAGATAAGGTAACAATCAAATACACAAACTTATGCATATCACAACATTTCTTTGGCTGACAATGGTTAATGAAATTTCCCTTTCCCAGAGAGCTGTCTGATTGGATCTTCTTGCAATCGTAACTCTATCTCAAAGTTCCATTTGCTTTTGACAAGGCATTTTGTTTATCAATTCTTTTATGCTAATAAGGTCCAAGGTACTATCACTCTTGTGCATGGCCACAGCAAAGTGTCCTTGTGGTCAGGAAGGCCACCACTGTCCTGGGCTGCATCAAAAACAGAACTGTCAGAAGGCTGAGAGGTATGATCCTTCCCCTCTATTTAGCACTGGAAAGACCACATCTGCAGTGCTGTGTCAGGTTCTGGGCTCCTCAGCACATGAGGGATACATGTGTACTGCAGTGAGCTCAGCAAGAGGCCAAGATGGCCTTTAAAGCTTGAGGTATCAGAGGTGTGAGGAGAGGCTGAGAAAGCTGGAGCTGTTTCAAGTGGGCTCTTGTCACTCTTGTCAATGCATCATTTTTTCCACTGCGAGGGAGTAAAGAATACAGAGCCAGGCTCCTCTCAGCAATGCCCAGTGACAAGAAAGGAAACAATGAGCACTAAAGGAAATGCAGGAAAATCCCTTTAAATGCAAGAACTAACTTTAATTTGAGGTTGGTCAAGCACCACAAGAGCTGGTTTAACAAATTGTAGTGTTTCCATCGCTGAAGATATTCAAAACCCAACTGGGCACAGCCCTGAGCCACCTGCTGTAGCTGACCCTGCTCAGATCAAAGGGATTGGACTAGACCATATCCTGGAGTCCCTTCCATCCCTTCCATGGCTCTCAGAAAAAACCCTGACTTCATAATTAGATTAAAAGTAACAGCTGGGAAGACACAATTGTGTAATTTCTCCTCTGTCTCAAAGCTGCCTTAAATCAAGCTCTATCAAGGTACTGACCTAGAAGTAAGTGAGATAGCATATTCAGCACAATGAACAGTTCATAATGATTATAACACAACTGAGAAAATTAGAACCACACATATAATTCAACCTGATATATTTTAATAAAGTTAAGTCTCTAATCAATTCTTTGATTTTTACAGCGTAAAAATACTATATTCTAAATTAAATCCCTAAAGAAAAGTTTTATGAAAGGTTCTTTTTCTAGTTTGTAATTGAACCAATAATTATTTTATATAAAATATTAGTTTTTATAAAATAATATGTACAATATTAAAAATACAAACATTTTTATTCTACATGATAATATTTTCTTTTTATGGCTGTAAGTGCTATGTGTAAGAATACTTTGTATCTTAATATACAAACAAATTTTATACCTCTTGAATTGATTATAATGCAACAGCTATTTACACTGAACACAAGATGGTGCTCTTATCCTAGAAGATATATAAGCACATGAGTTAACAGGAATAGACATGGTATCCCAGAGTCTTCTTCAGGTATAGGAAAACTATGTTTAAAAACCCCAACTATAATAATAATAACCCTCTTTCTGTTATTGAGAAAGTAAATATGTTCTGTTTCTAGTACAAATTAGGAGAATGTTATATTATTCGTATTTCCAGAAGGTTTCCAACACAGTATTGAAAAAAGCTTCTGTTTAGTATTTGAAGGTTACTGCTTTCAAAATTCTTAAAAATTGAACCAATGTAGTTCCCTACATTTTCTTACTATAGGAAGGTTTTAGAAATGCATGTACATATAATCTACACTTTTTAATTTAATTACAAAACCCCAATATTTTAATCCTGAATAGCCCTAAGGTAGAGAAACATAAAGTGTATTAATAGTTTTTCCATATGCCATCCTTACAAAGCAACATGAAATAAAAGCAGTTGTAATTTATATTTTTAAAAAGCTATACTGGTTTCACTCAGAGAATAAAATAAATAGTCACAAGTAAGGCATTCCAATTTATGTTATAAAATTACAGAATTTGTAAATAAGTATTGAAATTAAATATTCCATGTTAATAATAATTATGATACCATTGTGATGTTACTACATAAGTAACAAAACACACAACCTCTGTGCATTAAGCATCATTTTGTTGGGCACTGCAGGATACTCTGGATATCAATTGCAATCATGGGCAGGCCAAAATATTTTAACAAGATGGCACTAAAAGCAGATCTGTTATGGAACTGGTGTGCAGCCCGGCTGTTCCACTTCAGTGCAGTGCTTTCTCCAGGGTATTTCTCACTATTTCTCAGCACCATCCACAGTAAGTGCAACTCCCTTGCTCCCCGGGTGTGAACTAGCTGAGCAAGCCAGCTTGGGTGTCTATGCTGCACTTCATTGAACCATGTGGATTTACCCTTTGAGCCTGTTTCAAGGCAGGGATTTCAGGCCAGGATGGGATAATCTTAGACAAATGTCCTACCCTACTTGTTATTTTTAGGCTTATCTCTCTCCCTCCTTTCTTGTCATAACATTTTTGAAAGGTCTTGCTTCCTCCTAAGGGTGAATGGGAAAATTCTGCAATCTCAACAATGGTTAGATGTGAGAAACATTTTACACTGAAGTTGTTAGAAATTTCACACCTACTCCTCCTCTACTCAAGATAGCTCATTGCATCATGCTCTCTATGCGAATTGTTTAAGAACAGATCATTTGGATTTTCTCATTGCTCTTTAATGAAAAATAAGGCTTTCTTTCATCCACAAGAGAAGGAAAATTTAAATTCTTCAGATGTTCCTTGAATCATCATTGAAACAGAGGAAGACGTTTTCTATCAGTCTTTTCAAGGAAAAAATATTTCTTGAGAGACAGTTTCACTTGCTTTATTAAAATTATAAAATTATTAAGATTGTTATAGTACTGTGCACTACAATTATATGATTTGCCGCTAATAAAAAAAAGTTAAAATACAGCTTGTTAAAATACAGCTATTGGAAACTTGAAAATGAGATGGGCTAAATGCTCTTTCTCAGTCACAATCAGACAACTCTGTGCAAGATAAATGTGACTTTTATGGATAGTTAATACTATATACAGATCAATAATCTAGTCTTTCAAAAACACCTATATGTGGTTTCATGGATTTTTTTTGTTTTGTTTTGGTTTTTTTTTTTTAATATACAAACTCACCAGAGAATGTCAGGTCAGGAGCCTGTGCTCAGAGCTCCAGCCTGTGCTCTGTTAATACACTCTGGGCACCACAAGCAATTATTCTGTTTAGGGTCAGAGAGTCACTAGGATGCTTAGCCAGTGAGGGTTTGTCACTAGAGATAGCTGCAAATAGCACAGAAGGGAAGAAAATCACAGATGAGTGCTCACCAGTAAGGAAGCAATCCCAACGGTTCCTTTTTAAAATATTAGTGTGGAAGCAGAGAGCAAAACCAGCAATCTGTTTACATTCCTAACTCCTTGCAAAGAGAATCTGCCTCTTCACAGGTTTCACTAAACAGCTTGCTGTTCCCTTTTTCAGTACTTCCCTTAGCTTTACCACAAAAAACACAGTCCCTAGCACTGCATAGCTGCAGTCCCTTTTTCCCATTAAAGAACTGCCCATGCTGGGTGATCCTCTTCAAGTCTGTAAACAAGGACCTGAGTGCCCTTATTTGATCAAACTGCACACTGCTCTTCTAAGCATGGCCTTAGGCTTCTGTCCAAATACGGGTTTTGTTCGTAAAAATAAAACAAGAATTATAGAACTTGTGCTCCTTTAGGAAAGTTGCCTGTGACAGGGCTCTAAAAACAGACTTAGAGCTCAAAGGGACAATAAGGGAAGGAATGAAGTTTTTCTGGTCTGGGGTTTCTGGTGCAGGGCTGTGTGCACAGAAGGAAGCCGTGCTACCAAAGAGCAGTCAGAGGTGAGAAAGTGAACAGGTCTGCTGTGCATACAGAGGGCTTTTCTCTTATGCCATATGCCCTGGTTCTACAAATCTGCTTTTAGGCTAAAGCGTAGGTGTGTCTGCTGAGCAGCAGCTCCTTGAAGAAGCTGTAGGTGTAGCATGTCTGTCATTAATCAGGCTGGAGATCACTCGTCAATCATGGAAAATTAAATGAACAGTTAGTCAGTGGGTGAGAAAGCAAAGATTCATTTTTCAAGTCTTCTTATCAGATGAACAGACACCTGATTTTTGATTTTTGGTACTGGATTTTTGTTTACCTTTTACTGATTCTTATATTAATTTATTGCATATTTAAAATCTAATGTAACAGTGACTCCCATGCACAAAAATATGATCATGCTTAGAAGATATCTTAGAGATTAAAAAGGTAAGGATATAAGGAGTCAAACCCCACAATGACAGTTGAAATATTTAATAATGCTGACAATGAAATATCAGATCATCACTATAAATTATCATCTATTAAGAATTAATCAGTTATGAAGTGTTACTTCTAAGTACATAACTACTTCATAACTTCATTATTAAAATAATAATGGAAGAAATCTCTTTAAGATTCCTCTGTTCTACACAAATGTCAAGTCCCCAAGAAATGGCTCAGTAACTGGAATAAACACTGAATAGATTTACACTGAAAAAAAACAATGATCAGGCTTAGTAACTCGTTTCCACAAGATACCACTTCAAGTACACAAAGCCTTGTGTAAGGGAAAACTCAGAATCTCAACAGCCTAACTCCACACTAAGGAGAGGAACTTGAGGAGCAACAGATCACACCACCTCTTGGTCATTCCCACAGGAACAGGAATTACAGGAATTCTGCTTTGTCACTCTTTCCCATGCACATTACTGCAACATAAACGTAATCTTCTATTTTGTTCCTTTCTCAGCTCTATGTGAACAAAACAGAATTTTTTCCTTTTTCTTTGTCCCTGAATAGACACACAGGTGTCTGTTCCCTGATGCACATCTCCCTGAATGAGGTCTGACATTGCTTCTCTTCCATGCAGATGATCTAATTATTCCCACACGCTGCTGAAAGACGTGGCAGTTTACATGCCATGAGCTGTGTCTCAGAGTGTCTCGCTGACACCTGCTCCAGCTGACTCCTGACAGCCAGCACTAGTGTGTGGCATAGGGCAGCACTTGTGGACAACTGACAAGACACAGAAAATACCATCTGCATCACCTTTTAAGTTAATTCCCAGCATCAAAATCACAGATGCAGTTTCTTCTACTATTTATGAGCAGGCTATGTAGACATATTTCAAAGTATTATTTAGCCTTTAATAAACTTTCAGCTTTTAGTGAGCAATGACTATTCAGAGTAAATTTACAAAAAGAACATTATGTTAGTATTTTGAATTTCTCAGTCAGAATACTATTCAGTATAAACTATCATCTGCTTAAAAGAAAGGAATAGCTCATAAGATGTAGCATGTCAGGTAAATATATTAGGAATACTGTAAGAGAAGAAAAAATCCACATTTTTCCTTATTATCCTTTAAAATATGAGAGCTTTGCAAACATACACTTATTCAAACCTTCATTTCAAGTTAGTCATCATAGTGCATCACTCTCCAGTTCTTTGTATGCTGTGAACCTCCAGTGTCTATGCAGTTGTTTCTAAGGTAACAGATCAAGATGCCTTGTGAAAAAAATGAATCAGATCTTGAATATTCAAGACATCTCCAGTTGCAGAAATGAGAAAAGGGCAGTATCATCCCAACCAAGGGTCCTCAGTGTCTTTTAGACCCCAGCCTGATTTGCAGGCAAGAATAATATAATCCACCCTAAGGCTGCAAGTCTGAGAGTACAGTGGTGCATGCAGCTTCAGGCATGTGAAATGTCAGAAATTTTTTAATCAGAGCCATAATTAAGGAATTACGGAGGCTATTCTCAACAGAGACTCGTTGCCTCATTGCAGGGTACACACACACACAGAATACAGATGAAGAATGTATTTGGTAGGTTGAGCCTTCATTCCAACCACTGACAGCCACAAAGAAATCTTTGTCAGACACACGATGCACAGACCAAAAACACATTAAAAATTAACATGAACCAGCATGTGAAAATAAATGCAGCTTTCTAAAGAGGCCAAATATGTATCATTCCTATCAAAGGAAACAAATTGATATCTTTCACAAGTCTTTCACAGGATTATCTGGGTCAATCGTTTTCAGTGAATGGAACTATTGGGTTTATTTGAGGGATTTTGGTGAATTGTTTGATTGTTTCTTTTCTTAAACTGGCTAGAACTACATCATGTTTCTTTCACAGCTATATATATGATATGGCTTACTATCTGAGTCCAGATTTCATATAAAAATATAAACGCAAGTAAGGCACATAAAGAGAATATAAACAAAATATGAAAGGCTTTTAGGAAGCTTTTGTTGCTACAAAAAACCCCTAAACTCTTGGCTTAAAAATATCTGACACACATACTCACTAATATATGCACACACCCACTACTTGTGATAAAACAATCATAAGGTATTTTTCAAATGCATATCATAATGAGATCTAAAAAATCAATGTCAGAGAAAATGATCTGACTTGATAAAAACTTTCAGAGCTGTATTATTTTCCACGTTGTGTAAGGATTGCATGTAGCTTGGGGATCAGACAAAAGTCACAGTTATATGACTGGACAGGTCATGACCACTTGTACCTGTTTTCCTGGTTTTGAATCTTGTGGTCTGTCTACTGTGTTACAGATTGTTGCTCACTACAAATGCTTGGAATAAAAACTGTTTTGAATATTTACATAGCTTGTTTGGCAACGTACTTCAGTGACTGCTCTGCATGAAGAAAATATTAACAGATTTTGGGACTCATATCATTTAACAAACTGAAAGGCAGATGCATTGATTAGGGTCTTACGTTCTTGGAAAGACGTGAAGAGCATCTGGAATCGGCTGTTTCGACTTCCTTCATCTGCCCACATGCGGATCACACCCAGGCCTGTCCTCAGCATTACATCATTAGCAACTGTGCTGCAAAACTTTGCCTTCAAATCCTCCACGGAGCTACTGCCGTCATAGACTGCTACAAAATTCCTTTTGCATTCGTTGGAATTCTGCATCTCGTAGTCCAAGAATCGCAAATAGATCTATAAATCAATCAAACAACAAAGGCAACATGTACAGACATTTGAGAATGACTGAAAAATATAAAGCAACTTTGCTCTGCATTGCAGGAGAAAGAGTACACAACAATTCCACCAAAATAATTGTTCTGGAGCTGGTGACCCATAGGGCTCTTCCTTGGAAGGCCAGTAATATGCAAACTGAGCACTGTTGCTACTTCCTGGTATTTTGTCTTGTTTCCAAGTAGAATATCTCAGAAGATCTAGATGTTTCTTTGTTCTTATCCACAGTAAGATCCTAATTTCCAAATATACACCTTTTTTTTCAGAGGTATGTGCAATGGTTCTTCAAGCTGAAGGACAGGTAAGCTAGAAATTTTTTCTTTTACTGCTTGGCACAATATTGCTCTATTACACGACTGACAAGTGAAATAATAAGGCAAATCATTGTCCTCCCTCCCCAGAGTCAATGTGTCATCTTATACATTCCTGCTACACTGATTCAAGTGAGAATCTGAGAGCCAGGCAGAACTCCATCATCAATCTTTTTATGTTTCCTCAAGGATCTGGCCACCATCTCAGCTCTTCTAAACAAGGCATTATGGTATACATTTTCATAATTTAACTGGCTTGAAATCAAGCATATTTTGTGGAAACTCCTAGAAACCTATGTCTCTTGCATATAAGCTAAATTGTCTCACAAAATAATAGATATATTTCCCTCTGCAAAGAACTCTTTAAATCTACCCAAAAAGAAGCAGGGGTGAGGATAAAAGGCTGTAATTAGTATTCAAGTGTATATGGACTTTGGGGAAAACCACCAATGTTAAAAGCAATTGATTGTAAAAGCAACATCAAATACTTAATTCACAGAGAAGACAAGTACTATTTTTAATAGATACATGATACATAATCAAACTGCTAAGGGTACTCCTAAGATTTCAGTAGAATGATATAGAAAGGTGAATTAGGGCAGAAATTTTTGTATAAAAAGGCAGTAAGCATACACAGCATAGAGTTGTATGCCTCTCCACTTGAAAAAATTACTAAAAAAGAAACCCCACTGTATTAGACATCAAATATACTTATTTCCAAACAATTTTATTGACTTCAAGTATTTTTTTATATGCACAGAAAAAATGCTTAATAAGTGGCTCTGCTTTTGCAAAAAGTACGCAAGCAGTGCATTTCCTAGTAGCAACAAGACTCATAATTTCACCTCATTAATATATTAAAGCTCTTATGGTTTGAGAATTATGTGCTCTCAAGCAGTCTGCCACAGTTTAATAATGGCTCAGATTTTTTAATGGGCCTTTTCAGGTACTATATTATGGTATATTTTCATTCCTTGTTATGTTTTACATAAATGTCCCTCAGAAAAGAATAATCGTGAAAAAATTTTACTAGGAAATAAAATTAGGTGTACTAAAGGCACATCTTTTTTCTAATCTGTTATTTTTACAGTGACCCTTACTCATATTCCATCATTTCCATCTTTCAGAAGAGTTCAGAGTAATATATTTCAATTAAAGTGCAGTTAAGTGTATTTTACTTTCACCATGTATCCTGGACTTTACATAATATAAATTAAGGAATCTGCTTGTATTGGTGTCTACAAAATGAAACTAACAGAAATACACAAAGACATATTGGAAGGTGGAAATATCTTATATCAAGGTATAGTTTTTATAGTGTTTCTCACTTCATTTACTGGTTGTTCAGTAAAAGAGTGAAATTATACTATTCTGCTGACAGAGAAAGGCCCCATATGGGGGGATCCCTCATAGGGCAGGGAGGTATGGGAAGAGGCAGAACCATGATACAAACACCAGCAACTGGCCATATTTGGGACACACCAGAGAGCCATTTCTGTGCCCCAGACACCAGATCCTCCTTCTCAAGCAAAGGTGTGACAGTCACTGTGCAGCCCCGGCACCCAGCCTCTCCTGGGAAGCTGCTGAGAGAGTCCGTAGGACACCTCTCTGCATAACTTAGGGAATGAAATGTGCCCCTTGCTTTTCTATTCTCAGTTAACTGAAGCAGCCTGCTTCAGACAGGTGTCCCCGTGCTTGCCAGCCTTGTCATAAGTAATGCTGTGAAATTTTCCTGCAGCTGATTATAGGCAATATTGCACACATGTGACTGTTTCCCAGGAGGAGGAACGTGTCAGATAGATTGTTCACAGAGAACAGAAGGCTTGCAACATGCTTGGTCATGAATCAGTAATTTTACTGTCTATATATGCCTAGCATATGTACACCATTTATATTTATATGCCCCATATATATACATATATATGTATGATAGACTGCAGAGTTGTAGTGCAATGTATCACATCACATTTTTATCTGTTCCTCTCTTCAGGAAAGCTCATATTTACTCCAAAAAAAAAAAAAAAAAGATGACATAAATCTGATGGCAGAACAATAATAAAACTATACCTATGGGGTGAAAGGCCTTGCACACTTGTTCACATGTTCTCTATTTTTATCCTGCTGCCTTTTATATATGCATTTTTATG
The DNA here is from genome assembly GCA_013396995.1 of Dicaeum eximium. Classification (NCBI taxonomy): domain Eukaryota; kingdom Metazoa; phylum Chordata; class Aves; order Passeriformes; family Dicaeidae; genus Dicaeum; species Dicaeum eximium. The sequence goes on from VWZP01001589.1 coordinate 1,902,564, forward strand.
TACAATTGCATATGCATATATATAAGGACATGTATTTCTTTTAAAGGGTATCCCATTTCAGTATTGAGATATAATTTTTATGAGTTTCCATTCTTACAAGAAATGTGTGCTAATCCTCAGTGTGGTTACAAAATATCAGCTCTCCCAGCAATTTCCAGCATTCATCAATTATTTCTGATCTGTTCAAAAACACTGTTCATATAGCAGTACAGACAAAATCTTATTTCTATGAGCTTATCGTTTGACAGTGTTTCATTTCTGGAGGCACACTAGCCATATAAAATAGTAAAATATTTCTTAGAGTAGCAGTCATAAATACTGAAAAGGAATCAAGAGAAAAATAACTCAGCATTTTGTTTTGAGCCTTCCAGTGAAGAAGCCAAAACCTTCAGTTTTTCCCAAGCCTGAATTCTGCTGTCAGTCATACCTGTTCATTCCTCTGTGTGAGAAATTCAGCCAACACCATAACATAGACCTGATAGGTAGGGATCCACTGTGAAGAAATATTTGACTTAAAAATCTATGTCTATCTTATAGAAGAAAGATGCCACTTTCTCCAATGGCATGAAGTTTCATAAATTAGACAAAATAAGTTACTGATATTCTGAGGTGAGTTGGAGCTTCATCCTCTTTCCATTCTTTCAATTGTCTTTGGAGATGACTAATCCCAGAACTTTATATAAAATATTGAGGACTTGATACAACACACCCTGAAATCAGTGGGTATATTTCAGTCTATTTATTTGAATCAGACCTTTGGCTTAAGACTGCAGTGCATTTTTAAAAACTGGAAACTGATTACAAAAACTGACAACCTGATATTGGATCAGATTTTAGTTTAAAGAGCTGGAATAATTTAATTGCATCTGCACGCCTCTGCCAACTTGTATGGTTTCATTGCTATATATTTGCCATTGTTCCTGTCACTGGCTGTAAGACCCACACTGGCAGAAGAAAATGACTAATAATAAATTGAGTTCCCCAGGGAAAGAATAAAACTGATTATATGACAAACTCTTATTTAATGCAAAATGTTCCCTATACATAGCTTTTTGAAATCAGTGGCAATATTCTCATTACTTTCACTGGTATGTGGATGTCACTAAAACAAATTCATCAGAAAGTGAGAGAAAAATTATTAATATTACTGGGTATTTCATTTAGAGAGACCTTAGCCATTACTTCTACCAGCAGTGGATAAGAAACTTTGTTCCCCTGAAAGAAAACAAACTAAAGAAGAGGTCACAGACCCAAACACCATCATCTGGCTTCATTAAGCACTTTTTCACTGATGCCAATAGGAGCTTTTGGAATGAACATTTCCATAGATACTGACACATTATATTAGCATAATCGAGGCATTCCTGCTGAAGAGAACATCTTATTTGAAAGAAGAAGCATAACTGCCATATCTTCCTCTTTCACATTTTTGTTGCAAAGGTTTAATAAGACACTTTTTTCAAATCATCAGCTCCACATTACTTAGGAGAGAGGGCTGCTCAAGTACTAGATTAACTGAGTTTTGGGATGTTACTGCAAATGCCAATGTCATTAGCAACAAAACTGATAAAGCCTCACTGCAATTGTGGCATATATAATTTACACTAGGTCACATAATATTTTAAATCATTCTCTTGTCACCTGTAAGTTTTGTATTGCCACCATAAATAATAATCAAAAAAGGAAATGCTGGGAAAGTTTTACTATTTCTTTTCATTTAAATTTGAAAAAAACAAAAAATATTTGACTGAATATACTAGGAAAAAACTCCAAAATTATTATAAACTACGAATAATATACCACCTCAGTAAAATAGTCAGATTATAATCTCCTCGTAGTGAATCACTTTTGATGAGTTCTGCTTTTTAATCAATCACTGAAGGTTAGGGATGACAACATGATTGATCAGGCCAGTCAGGAAAAGCTTCAAACCATATCCCAGCATATCAGACTTAATATATCTGCAGAGACACTCAGCTGCCTTAAACCAAACCAAACAAAACCAAAGAAAAAGCCATCGTTTAGCTGCCAAAAGTAATTTAGACATAAGAGAAAAACTTCCTCTTCATCCAAGCGTAATGTTTGGATGAAGATTTTACATATTCACCTTCTGGGTTCAGTCAATTCACTTGTAAGCTCAGGACTGGGTTAAATTGTCCCATTGCTCAGCGATCAATTACAGCACCTGCTTTATTCTACATCTTTTTCAGCTCAGTGTGATTAACAAAGTACTTTCAAGATGATTCCTCCAGTATTTAGGCCTGGGAAACCCATTTTTTTAAAAGCAGATTGTGCAAAACTAATTAAACTCCTTCAAGGCAACCAGACGAAAACTACACCAGCCTAAAAAGCATATTACCAATGAGGCTTGAATTTGTCATCTGAAATGCTCTGTCCTCTTGCTTGAATGCTAATTTTTTTTTTTCAATCAACATTACTTTGATGCAAAAGTGTTCACAATATATGATCTGTTTGGATTTTTGTTTGTTATTTTGGGGGATTATTCTATCTTTTTCGTCCTTCTGTTACTAGTCTGGGACCATGTTGTGCAAACAGAGAGCCCCAAACCTCATATTTATTTCTGTTCTGGAGCTTGGAGAACACTGTCTGCCAAAGATGACAATTTTATAAGGTACTTCTGAGATACTGTGATTCACAGCCAGGGCTCACATATCAGACACCATTTTTCTAGACAGGTGAAACTATTTGGATTTCTTTGCTTTGTCCTATTTGTTTCTTCAAAATTCTGTGACCATCCAATAGTTGACACTTACTCTGTCAAGTCATCCTCTTTTTTTTCTAGTACAGCCCAAAAATGCTCACAAGTGAGCAACATTTACAGCTCTTTGGTGCTGTTCTGCTTTATAACACTGAAAACTGGAGATCAAATCCTGATTCTTCTGTTTTTATTACTTTTATTACTTTCTTTAATAGGTTTTTTAAAATTACATTTCTTAATAGCTATTTGATTTGAGGATGCTGAGGTTCATTATGTTTCTATACCTGAATGGAAGAGATTCATGGTAACTTAAAAGTGGGGGTTTTGACAGTGTTATTCTGGCATGTGCATTGACACGCCTTCATAGCAGAGATTCTATATACATGATTCCAAACATGCACTTGTCTTGCACCTTCATCCCAGAAAACTATTTCACATAAGGGATTTTAATAGTTGAACATAGGTAAATAGTATTTTTACCTTGTTTAAACATAATCTATTCAACTTGTATTTGCCATACATACATATGCTGAGCTTTTTAAAATTCATAATGTTATTTGCATTATCTGTATGTTAGTAAGCTTCAGAGCTTCTTCAGAGAAGGAGATCATCTGAAGCTTGCAAAACAGTCTCTGGCTGTTATGTTATTCAGCCTTTACATTTTATTTTTCTCTAACATTTCAAGAATCACTATTCAAATGGCTCCTATTAAATTTTAATGCACTACTTGAAGCTTCTCTTCTACAACTGATGAAGAAGCCTCCAAAAATTAGTGTATCTTAGTCTGCCAGTGCTAACAGCTTAAACTGCTTTTCTTGCAGGTCTCATCTAAGAGCACAAATTTCCACTTCACGTGGGAGAGCAGAAAATGTTTTGGTTTAGTCAGACCAGTTTAAACAGACTCACTCGCAGCTCTGCAATTTTGTCCACCTCATGTTTCCCTCTGTCTAGGAAATGCACATGCAACAACCCAGTTTCTCTCCAGACTACACTCACCATGAAGGCAGGTACCTGGAACCCAAGAGTCATGCCTCCCTTTGGCCAGGAGCATGCCAGGGAGCAGTGCAAACCCTTAGTAACCATCCAAGTGCTTGGTCACACTGGGTCCCTGCTCACTCTGCCTGCTCCTAGCCTCATTCCTCACCACCCCAGCCTTGTCCATTGCTAAGCTGCTGGCTGGCTTGCACTTGCCACTGCCTGGGCAAGTCCAGTCATCCTAGCCAGGCCTGTCTGAGTCTCATTAGTCATGTCCTGGCACTGTGGCCTCCTTTATCCTGGCCCCTTCCCATGTGCTGTGTATCCCCTTCCCACTGCTCCCCAATGGCTCTGCTTGAAACAGACACCACTCACTGGCAGCTCAGGGTTAAGGATGCTGCCAGGATGTGTCAAATCTAGATACTCATTAACTGACACTTTGGATTTCCCTAATCTCTTGTGTTAAGTCTTGCATGCTATAACCTTTGTCCAATATCCTGTTCAGGTGAGGAAAGAGAATTAGACATCACTTTGCCTAACTACCTTGTAACCTCATTTTATTTCTCATGGTGCAAATAAAGAGGCTACACCCACTATTTGTTCAGTCTAAATGTACTTATTGCTGATTCCTCCAAAATAGATTATTTCCACTGGACTACATTCAAATTAATTTCTGGTTTGATGCTGTTTTCTGAGGTGCCCAGAGCGTCTGATAATAAGCAGTGTTTTTGATAGTACTGCTTACTGTTTTTTTCCCAACATAAGACTATCATATTCGTAAATATTTTATTACTCTTACTATCAAGTTCTGCTGTGTTGTTTTTTTCTACAGAGCTTCTTGAAGAACGAGCATGACACAAAGGTACCTTGCTGGGAAAGTTACCCACAAACAGGGCTACCTGAGCATGAACACGGTTCTGTCTTCCTGGGGGCTCTGTCAAACTATGCTGACCCATCCAACACAGAAAAACACTTGCTGATATTATCCTCCAATACCTCACCATTAACAGAAAGTAAGAAAACTATAATTCTACTCATTTTCTTATTTTCTAGTTGTAAATACAAAATCTTTGCTTATCCACTGCTTGCAGCCAATGATGTATCTGAAATTTTTCAAATCATTTTGCAATAAGCTTATATACTTCCTTCTCTGGGCTTTGTTCTACACTGAAGAATTTTCAGATCAGGAAGTTCCCTCAGAACTTTATTGTTATGGGTGGGTTAGCACTTTCAGTCAGCAGCTCTCTTCTTAATTTTGCATGCTTCCTTTGAATACTAATCGTGGTCACATTCTACATGAAGTGCAGAACCCGCAGTGTTAACACTACTCAAAACCCACAGCTATCTTACTCAGCATAAACTGACTTTGAATGATTAAAAGAAACAAAGATTTTCAACTAGTCACTTTCACTATAAAAGACTCTAGGTCTGCATATAAGTTGTGTTCAGACTGCCTTCTGTACTTAGAGAATATGCATGGATTTCAGATTTATTTTTCTGAAATAAATGCATGCATTTATTCATTAATAATTATATTTTATAAATATATTTACATATATAAAAATATATATATTTATAAATGCATGCATTTTATTTATTTTCTCTTTCTCTGTGTGTGTGTGTGTGTGTGTGTGATATAAGGTAACTTACTTCCTGGCTGATCTCATTGCTCACATATTGAGCTCAGACTTGGCTGGAATCTGGAATTGGAAACCAAGGGAAGGACTTGCATCTTGCTTCTGCAGACAGTTTAGATTGGAGAGCTTATGCCAAATGAAATTGCAAGCAACTCACATTCTGGCACAGTTTAATTAAGAAACTAAAGATGAAAAAGTCCAACACAAATTCTCTCTGAAACTCTTGCCTTTCAGGCATAATTCCCAGTAACAAACTGTGCAGCCCAGAGTACGGGAACATGTGGCTTTAAAGATGTCTACTGAGTTCTCACTGTTCTCAGCAAGAGAGCTTGTTTTCATAGGTGCAAGCTGACATAAATTAAAATGATGTCACTAAATAATTGTACAGAATATGTCATTACTTCAAGGTTAGATAGGGACAAAGAAAGATGACTGTAACAAATGGACAGTAGATTCCAGTTCAATTGAATCAGACCTATAAACAATCTTATCATAAACCTTACTTCATAAAAATTTCTTAAAAATTTATCCACTTGTTCCTCCTTCCTTAATATCTGTATATTTTTCAACTTGCCCCAGTATGATGAAACCATAACTCTATGTGTGTGCATCTACATATGTATATACTTGTCTGTGTGTACATAAATATATATGTTTGAAAACCATACTAAGTTCAAATGCTAAATTAGATTTACCCCTCAAAGATGGATCTAGACTTGAAAAATCTTTTTTTTCTAGCTTGCTGTGAAACCTTTCAACTCCACATTAGGAAACACTGACTTATATGCTGTTATATTGCTCAATCTCTCCACCCAGATAATTCTGTAAGATGGGAACAGCAGGATCCAAGAGATGACCCAGTCCAGCCCTCTGCCTAAAGGTAGGATTATTAATGTTTCTCTCATTTTTCACAGGTTGTTACCTAACCTGCACTTTCAGACCGCTAACAATGCCAGCTGAACCAACTTTCTCAAACAAACATTCATAATGTCCTCCCTGATGTTTGAATTTTCTTCCTTCAGATTTAACCTGAAACTTTCTTTAGAGTGTGGAATCCTGAGTTATCCTACAGACATGGGGATCAGAGCCTTCCTTCTTCCATGTAAAAGCCTTTTATTGTATTGTATTACACCCCTTCATAAAATCTTCTAGATTACATTAAATAACATTCAGTATTACTTCATTTTTCTAAAACTTTCATGTTTCTCTCCTTTCCAGGTGCCCTTCAGCTAGGATACGCTTCTTGGAATGCAACACAACTAAATGCAGGTATGGAAGTTTATGAAGAATTAATGAACTTTAATTTTTAGCCCTCTATTGAGGCTAAATACTATACTAGGTAGCATAGTATTCTTCTGATACACAATGTATTTTAAGTTATAGAAATACCTAGTTTGGAGTTTTACCTCAGAACTGAAGTACGGATAAATAGTACAGGTAGGTAAAATTGTGATTTTTAGCAGGACTTTGAAACACATAGAACTTTAGAGTCAGACCAAGTAAGAACATCACAATGACATTGTATGATCAACCATAAACTTGAATTAAGACTATAGGGAAATGTGATTGGCTTAATTAAATGTGCTGATTCTAATAACAATTCTGTGTTTGTCTGTTTCCTTTCTACTAATACTTAAATACATCATAGAATAATTTAAGTTTGAAGGGACCTATAAAGGTCATCTGGTCCAATTTCCCTGCCATAAGCAAGGATGTTTTCAACTAAATCCAACTGCTCAAAGCCCCATCCAACCTGGCCTTGAATGTTTCCAGGGATGGTCTTCAACCAACTCTCTGGACAACATGATCCAGCGTTTCACAAACTTCATTGTAAAAATGTCTTCCTCATATCTAGTCTAAATCTACTCTCTTCTAGGTTAAAACACCTTGTCTTACTGCTACTGATAAAATATTTGTCCCCTTTTTCCTTGCAGGCTCCCCCTAAGTTCTGCAAGTCTGCTATAAGCGCTTCCCAGGATCTTCTCTTCTGTGGATAGGACAACTTTTCATCTCTTAGCCTTTCCTCACTGGAGAGGTTCTCCATTCCTTTCACTATTTTTCTGGCCCTCCTCTGGACCTGCTCCAACAGGCTCATGTCCTTTCTGTGCTGAGGATCCCAGAGCTGGATGCAGCCCTGCAGGTGGGGTCTCACCAGAGCAGAGGGGCAGAATCTCCTCCCTTGCCCTGCTGGCCACGCTGCTTTTGGTGCAGCCCAGAACACAATTGGCTTTCTGGGCTGGATGTGTACATTTCTGGGGCATGTCCAGCCTCTCATCCACCAGAATCCCCAAAACCTTCTCAGCAGGGCTGCTCTCCATCTGTTCTTCCTGAAGTTTGTATCAGTTTGTATCAGTACCAGGATTTGCACTGAATGAATATAAACTACCTATAACACATGGAATAATCATTCATCGGTCCAATAATTTCATATCACTACTTTGTGTGACAAAATGGGAAGCTCATCTACTTAATTGAAAACCTCTATCAATATTAATTTTATCCAAGAGTAAAAAAGAAGTTATAAGATGAAAGTATATTCTGGAAATCATTTATCTGTAGTCATTATGAGCCAACTCTTTTCCTAAACTTTCCCAGTAGAAAAATGCTGATACTAATGATTTTTTCTCTTCTGAAAACGTTTCCTGAAGAGAACCCTTCAACATTCATCCATGTGTCATTCTGATGATGAAACGATTACATATTCAGTACCATCTCCTCACTGAGGTTATACAAAAAAACCCTTATCTGTTTCAAGGCAGCAGAGAGTAGTCCATATATAAATTCTACTTTCTAAAACCTTTCCTGTCCAATAAAAGACAGCTAGAAAAAGTATACTGTGGGGTGTCTTTTGCACAGTGAATGAAAGTAGGTGGGAGGCATAAAGCTGTTCCTGTTGCAGAGAGGGGAGAAGTGGTAGTGCAGGCAGCAACAATTAATGCATAACTAGAAAGTTATGGATAAGAGCAAAAATCAAGGGGAATCCAAGAAAGGTATTTTTGAATTCATTGCAATCGTCTCATGTTTCTTACAAAGCCCTGGCTTGCTGACTGTGGAGGAAAAGAAATGAGAACACTCTTTTTGTCTGTGTCTCTAAACCAAAGGAACTAAAGGCTTCATACAGAGGAACGTTAATTTACTTTAGGTCCATTTTCAGAATTCCCAGATGGGAAACAATGATGACCTCAGGGAGACAGCAGTGCTCCTTTAGTAGTCTGTATGTTAGGTATTTGAAATATATTGAAAATTAAAATTATAAGATTATTTCCCACTTTAAAACACACATTGATTCTTTAAAAATATGAGAAAAATTAAAGATTAATTTAAGAAAATTACTTATGGCACAAAAAACACATTAGTACTGCCCAAATCATCATTTATGGAGAAAAGTGGTTATTTTGGCTGAGATGACAAATTACCCTTCCACTGCAGAAGGAAAAAAATAGTTTACAGTTCAAGCTGTAAAGTTATTAAACGAGATCTGACTGTACTAAGAAATGCACAATATATTAGAAAAGTCAATTTCTTAAATTAAATGGCAAATCAGCAAGTGGATGAAGGACTGACCTTGGATCGGGGTGGTGCTCGGATGTACCATTTACAGTCTACTGCTTCAGTTTCAGAAGCTTTTCCTTCTTTAACAATTTGTACAGATTCCACAATTCCTTCAGGTCCTCCCATCTCAAACTCACAAACTGAATAACAAAACACCAGAAAAAATGAAACCTGAACAGCAAACAAAAATATTTTCTACAGCAGAGCATAAAGGCCTCCAAGTTAGAAAAAAACCCAAAAACAACATACCAACCTGGCAATGGCTTCAAAACACCAAGGTCCTTAAAATCTGGATCTTAAAAATAGAGAATGACAAAATTAGTTTTGTTCAATATCTAGGATGTTATGTCAATATGCTCACATTTTATAATGCACTTCAGTTATATAATTATACATATACTTATTGGAAATGGGAACTGTTTCAAAACTATGGCAACACAATAATTATTAATGCAGAAATTATTAATACCGTCATCTCAAGTTTTTTTTTTTTTTCTGTTACGAAATTCTGCTTTTCTCTGTCTCTTTCAGAAGGGTACAAAAATATTTCTGCATACATTAGCAAATGAGAACATCACACAGCTAACCACATGACATTTTAATACATCAGCATAGTGAAAGAGGGTATATTTACAGATTCATTCAGAGTCTTTTTGCCTATTTTGCATTTTAAAGAATAACACTCAACTTAACTAGAGAAATCTGAACTTCATTCTGTGTTTATGAGTACTCTGCTATCCCTATTGACCAAGAGGAGACCCTTTCTTTGTCAGAAGCATCCATTTTGTCTTACTGGAAAAAAATACCATAAGAATTACCATTAGCAGTCATTGTGGGAACAAGATAATAAGTTTAATATGTGTGCTGTTTTCCATCAGATAAACATGATTGTATTTACTATCCAAGAGTGCTTGTATCATGTTTTTGTAGTCAGGTATAATACAAAGGTTAACAAACTTTGGTCTTAGACCTGTGCTTCAGTAGACAACCATTCATATACAAATGATCATTTCACAAAATTTGGCTCAGGTTGAAGATACTGCCCAAATTCAGAAATATAGGAGGCTAAAGCATTTCAAGAAATGATTTCTTAGAATAGACTGGTCTTGTCTGGGAAATTTTTATCACTTGCACTGCTTTTCTACCTATAATGAATATTGTGCACTGTTTTTCTCATTTATGCATGATACTGATTTCATGTTTCGGAACTGGGTCAGTGTAGAAAGAACTATAAACAAAAAATAAAAAAGGAAGGAAGGAGATGTATCAAATGAAAAAAATTAAACTCACACAACCAAGCCACAAAAACTGCTCCTTCCCTCTAGCCTTAGTCAACTAAGAGCAGTAAGAATCATAACCAGATAAAATAACAAAGTAGTCTAGTCCTGTATAAGCAAGATCAGCCATTTTATTCTAAACAACCAAAATGTGTTGACTTCAAAAACTGGAGTTGTAAGAATGCTTTTTAAATTGCCCCTCTATAATCAGGCTGCTGTTGTTTCTAAATTTCTTTCATATTTGCACAACATAAATAATGAGTAAATACTCATGAACTTAGAGGACTGCAAATATAGCTGAGTAGGGAATTAGTATTGTTATGTATTTTTATAGACCAGTTGATAAATATGATTGCCAACAACATTAAAGGTAATCAAATATTTCAGCTAATGTACTTGGGATGCTCTGAAAGTGATATACTTAAGGGAAATCTGCTTTTACTTATGGTTTGAATTACCATCCCAACGGTATCTCATGTAACCATTGCATTTCTTCCTTTTACTCAGTTTTCAAGGATTACTCTGATTTACTGAAAACACTCCACCACATTAGTAAAGTGCATAGGAGGAAAGAAAGCAAAACTTGTCCTGCCATAATTTTCCCCATATGAGAGTTTTCATATAAAGCAGTGTTAGTATCAAGAACCCAGGCTGAAGGACAATCTAGACCATACAATTTGACCCACAAAACAACTCTAAAAGTATGTTCTCATTTAACAATACAGTAATGTTGGACCAACACATACAGAAATGCACAATCTGTTAACATTCTAGAAATATGGTAGATCTGCTCAGTTTTAAAAAATAAATTTTTGCAAGTTCTCAATATTTCAAGAGTAAAAGAGAAATAAAATCTACTATATCTGAGGTGATAACCCTTCATTAAATATTGCTATTATATCAATACTACTATAATAAAACCAAAATATGTAAATAAGTTATTATCACACATGCTTTAAATTCACCCATGTTTGAGCATATTTAACTAACAAATATTTGCTTTTTAAATAGTCTCCCATTAAATAGATTCTATTTTAGCAGTTCTTCTGTATGTAATTCAATCAAATTGTTATTCTCAGTCTGCCTGGGTCAAAACATTGACGTTGTATAAACACCGACTGCCTAGATCTTCCAATAGACAGATGAAAATCATGCTCCCGTGAGGAAAACACCCAAGACTGGAAAACTTTTCTGTGAAAAGTTAGATGAATCACACATAAGTAGAGAGAAAAATCAGAGGCAAAATAAGAAGCAATATGGAGCTGCTAGAGATAATCCAACAAAGGATCATGAATTATTTTAGGGAACATACGAGGAAAGGCTTATAGAGTTGGGACTGGTCAGTCTGGAGAAGGGAAGGGTCAGAGGTGATCCCCCAGTGTGTACAAAAACCTAATGGAGGGGTGCAAAGGGAACAAAGTCAGGCTCTTTTCAGAGGTATACAGTGACAGAGCAAGAGGCAATGAGCACACATTGAACCACAGGAGGTTTCATCTGAATATCAGGAAACACTTCTTCAGTAAGAGGTGACTCAGGCCTAGCAAAGTAGCCAAGAGGTTGTGGAGTCTCTGTCCTTGGAGATATTCAATAACTGTCTAGACATGAGCCTAGGCAAACAGCTTTAGGTGACCCTGCTTGAAAAGGAGGTTGGACAAGATGACCTCCAGAGGTACCTTCTGACACCAGTCATTTTCTTATCCTCTGGTTTTGTAATAACTAAGCAATTGAAGTGGATAATAGTGAAATAACCAATCAAAAGTCCAGACCTATTATCTGAGGTAGCAGCAGAAGTTAGACAAATCTCTATCACAATGCAGACTTGGTTTTGTGGAATTTTCTCTGAGTTGCAGGAACATATACATCCAGCCTGGAGAAATATGAAATACTTAGGCCTGGTTTCAAAAACCTCCACTAGGTCTTCATGGGACACTCTAAAGATTTTGGATGCTAGCTTTGGAATCTATATTTTCCGTGGAAACCATACTACATTTCTTTATTTTTCATTTCACTGTTCCTACTCAAGGATCTGGCTCTTCTAAGCAGCTGGCAAACATAGAATTTAAATAGAAAAACAGGAGGCCAATTGTAGGGAGTTAGGGCACCTGATTACTCAAAAATCTTATGAAATAAAGAAAACTGTAAAGTTAAAAGGCATTGTACATTAAGTGGATTAAGTCTTCAAAAAGTATGTAGATGAACTTGTTTACAAGTACACTGCAGCATCTTATGGGATTGCCCAGCTGAGGTATATCCACACAGAAATACATTTACCCATCCATGCATGCATGTATGCATGAATTGCCTCACTCCATGTCACTTACACAGAAAGAGAAATCACTTAAATTTGTATTACTTGAATAATTTCTGTAAGACACAGGGAAAATGCATAAAGTTCAAACTAATTACTAGCAACATGATGTTCTGCTGGTAAGTATTATTGCAAATCAATTTTAAAAGATCACAGCTTGGATTAAAAGTTCCACACTTACAAAGATGGTTCAACTTGTCTTCAAAGAGAGCTGACACAAGGCTTTTAAAAGTAATGTTGTATTACAGAAAAATCAGAGTATTTTCACTCTTACAAAGGCAAAATTTGTAAGTACACCTCTCTCATTTTATACATATTTCTTTAGCTTTTTATATAAAATTCGTCTGGGCACTTTCTTACACAGTGAACTTCAAACCTGCTGCTTTCACTGATAAAAAATAATAGATATCTCACTCTGGAAGTCAAAAGATAATAGTCTAAATTTTAATATCTCTTTTAAAAAATGGAAGATTGAATTTATGTGTTCCTGATCATATCTGGACTACAGTATACTTAATTACATAATTTTATTTTAATATCTGAAGTGCAATACATACAGTAAAGAACAAGAACAATTGCTGTACACTTAAAAGTCAAGACGAAGGAAATGTGTAATACAAAATTCTTGTGCTGAAAAACTTCTGAGGTATTTTTCTCTCTTTTCTTATATAAATGAGGTGTGGAGGAATTATTTGAACTATTTGAATAAACCATGCACTACAAAGGGTTGATGTTTAAAACCTAAGGGGTTTTTTCCTATTTGTGAATACAAAAACCTCCTTTTTCATGGCTACATACAGAAAGTAGTCACAATAGGTTGAAGCCACATTTCCCAATCAGAATTAGGGAAGCTGTCCACTTTTATTCACTGATCAGACAGCTGTAGATAAATCTTTTCACTTCTCTGTCTTTGACTAGAAATAGGTATTCAACTCTTATCCACCAATATTTAAGAAATTTTAACACATGCACATGCTTCTCTGTCAGATAACTTATTAGAGACCTGATTTTGCACATAAATACTCCTAGAAAAGTAAAGAGAGTTGCACTATACAACAACCCACCAATTATTTATTGGTAAGTTTACTAAGTCAGTTCTTTTATTATGATTTCTGGGAGCCTAAACCGGCCTTGCCCTCTTGAGGGGTGAGGTATAGTTCTCTATAAAAGTAGAGTTTGCACAGCTCAGTACAGAAAAGTATGATTATTCTAAGGTATTTTATGTCATTTCCTCACAGTATTTGATGATAGAGTTAAAGTATTGGAAGAAGATGGCCAAAAGATTTTAAAAGCATAAAAATCTTCTCAAAGAATCACTAACATAATTCTTAAACAGAAAAACATTTCTGTATGTAGACATTTTTTGTGCGGTGTTCAAAAGGAATTTAGCTATTCTGCTGGGGAGAGTAAAGAAAAAGTAGTAAGAAAAACAATATGAAGTTAACTAGCCACGCAAAACCCCACAATTTACTTCTTATCAGCCTAAAATTAAATTAGTTCTGATGGCTCTTTTCATATTTGTAGTCTTCTTGAAACTTCCATATATATGCCTATATTTGTACTAATGATACCAAAAGGTGTTCAAAGCAAGCCTATAGTGTGTTAGACACCATGGAAAGTTCTGTAATAATTATAGTTGGCAATATTATGTGCTGTATTTCCTCTTTATTTTCTATATTTTCTGTTTAAGGACAATACTGTGATCAATTGCGGCTCTTTTGAAGACTACATATTTGCCTAAAATAACGCCTCTTAAATTTTTCACTTCTTAACATGATCATGAAAGAACTCAAATCTGATAAGTGCAAATGTAGGAAACATGACTCCTGCTATTTCACCTTGAACCTCTACCTGCCATTAAATCAACAAAAAGTCATATGAAGACAAATGTTGTTGAAATAACACAAACTATTGCCCAAAAGTTTGCTTTCTACAATATCTTCTTTCTTTTTATTTTTTTTCCTTTTGTCACTTTACTACTCTCAGCTCATACTTACAAAATATTTTTATAGTGAAATTAATACATATAGTGATTTATAAACTAATTTTATTGCTATGGGGACCTCATGTAAATGAGTAAAATGAGATATACAGGAAGTGTTAGCAATAGTTGGACATTTGTATACCAAAATTATCTGTTTCTTTGTTTCATTGCAATCTATTTGGAAATAAAAAGACAATGAAAGAAAAAAAAGAATCCGTGCCTTTGCACAGCTTCTTGCTAAGATTGGTCAAACTGAGCGGACAAGAAGCACCTGAATGAATTTCACTGGAACATAGCACATGATAACAGAAGTTGCAGTTAAATTTCTGTTTTCATGCACACAGTGGCAGGCTTTGAGATTTTAGCCTGCTTGCCTCTGTTGTCTATTCTGCAAAGCCTGTAAAGCAGGGCCTTTTTCCCGTGTAAATTTCGTTATGGGTGGGAACCATGTTGGACAGCAAAAGGTCACATGAGATTCTGGGTGTTTCAACCCTTTGGTATGTGCTCCTAAATCCCAGAAATCATAAGTGCTTTTTGGAACTGTCCTAGCGACAAAAGGAGAGCGAGAATGGACAACAATGTCATACTCAGGCTGATGAGTGGAAAGAGGAAGTCCTGGAGCCTTGCTATGTGTGGGATTATTTGACAGATCATTTTATTATGATAAATATTTACAATAGCAGCTGAGTGCTCCAATTAGGCATTATATTCCCTTTATTCAGCACACCGTGTGTGGAAATACAGGGAAAAAATGATCCTATGAAGAATATTTCAAGGGCTGCATATACCTTCATCTGCCAATTGCCCGAAAATATTGAAACAAGACTGAACGAGCTCAGGAGTCCACTTTACCTGAGTGATGCAGCCTTGCTGTGACAGTGCAGCCGACTGACCGCCAGCACTGACTATCAGTCAAGGACAACACCTTGTCTGTGTCTCCCCAAGATAATATCCTGGAGGCTTCCTGTAATTGACTAATGGCCTCTGAACCGGGCTGGGAAGAGAGGTGTGCAACGCTATGGTGCTTTTCCTGAATAATGTTAAATTCTAAGTATTCCTAGTCGTGCAATTTCAGCAGAATACTACTAAAGGCTCTTGATTTGTCTCATCGTATTTTTATAGATGACTCCTAGCCCGGTCCAAGGGAATAGCACTTTAAGTTCATGTCAGAGGAATAAGGGGGGGAAATGAGCCCAAAGGTTTAGCCACGACTGAGTACCAGGCATTACTTCTGCAGATTGAACCAATTTACACATGCTTGTTTCCTGCTACCACTGAGTGCAGAATCTGCACATCCTTTGGAAGATATTTATGCTGTATAAGTCCGCTGGGTGGATTTCTCAGGACAGAAGGATCTTGTGAGAATAACTTTGTGATTTAAAATAGTCTTTGTTGTATTTTCATAGGAGGAATGCTTTCTCCCAGTTTTACCTCAGAACATTCAACAGAATTAATGCATTCACTGTAGTGTTCTTTTGAATAGCTACATCTTTTAGAGCTCTTATAGTCAACAGAATATACGACTCCAGCTGCTTCAGGTAACACTCTATAACCTGTAGTTCACTGCACATTGTGGCACATTTCCAATTAAAAAAAAATACAACACAGTGTTTACACCTACTAATATTCTCCTGCTGTAGCTGGCCATGCCAGTGATGGCATCTTTTTGAAGATAACTGCATCTCACATGAGAAGCTCAAATATCTCCTCTAGTTTCCACGTGCAAACAGCTCACTTTCCACTTTAACAAGCAAATTCTTCCACTGTCCCCAAATATTTTTTTCTCTTACAGACTAGCAAAGCACCAGGTGGTCTTTTGCTAAAGTGAAGAATTTTGTCAGAGAGCACAAGAGGGAACTGAATTGTGTTTGTAAAAATAACTGCCTGCTTAATCATCTGGCCATATACCAGGAGACAAAACAGACAAAACACTACAGAAAATAAGATTCTTAGAGTAGAAACAAGTGAAATAGCCACAGACTGAAAAAAACCCCACTCATTAATTTACTTAGCAACTGCTCAATTTTTGAAAGTCATTGTATCAATTATATTCTGGTACTCTCCAAAACAAAGTCATTGTATGATTCAAAAAGTCATTGTCACAGGATGTTTTTAAAATGTATTCTGTATCCAGGGTAGAAATCTTTAGGATCAAAGGGAAAAAATCTAGGTTTTCATCCCCACTGGAATCTGAATGTACTCTTTCTAAAGGAAAAAATTAGGAAAAAAAAAAGTAGCATATATCAAAAGGAAAAGTGAAATTCATTTTTTAAACCAAATTGTCACCTCCAATTGTAATTACATATGTCTACCATAGACATTTTCAGTGAACAAGAAGGAGAATTATAAAAGCCACACAGCTTAGTGAGCTGCTGAGGAAGGCATATTAACACCAAGTCCCAAAAACAACTCTGGGAAAATTAAGTTTTCTGTCCTATCATTTTAGAATTCATAGCAGTATAAATTTCTTTCCTGCTTCTGCTATTCTTAGGAGGTTTTCTGGCTAGAAACTGTCCTTTCAGGGAACACTGAGTGGTTTCCCCAAATGTACAAAGTGAGAAGATGTGTTTTTAGGAACTTCAGGTGCAGAATATATTGGGGAGTGTCTTTGAAGACATTCCAACACTTTCGCTTCTTCATCTTTTTAACTGCATAGAGCAGCAGCTCTCTCTGAGGAAGTGTTCCAGAAAGAACATACCTCTGTGTTAAACTGTGAATTCCCTACTAAATTACCTACAAACATGAATTTTACATTTTATTATACAAGGTAACATTCAGATATTTAAAGGATATAAATAATACATTGAAAGTAAGCAGAAATCATTACCCCTTCTCCAGTATTATAAAATTCAGCTTCCCCTGCTATTATAGGAGGAAAATTTTCAGACAATTTTTGGTCAATCTAGGCTTTACAGCCAGGCTTTTTGCCTTACAGTTAATTTTCTTCCTGTTGGTTATAACTGCATGAGAGTGACATTCGCTTTTGTTCAAATTGATATTGTTCAAATTGATGTTCAAATTTTTCTCCAATTTCATCCAATTGAAAGTGTCAGAGAAAGTTCAAGCCACACTTAATTCCTTATACTGACCTAGAGTAGACATAAACTGTGAGAAACAAGAGAGAGGTCATCTGGAACTTCTATTATTTTGATGAGAAAAGGCCTACTGTATGCTTTACTATGTAAACAGAACATAATTCATACCAACTCTAACCCCAAACATTTCCACTGAAACTAATGAATTAAGATTGTCTCATAAATAACATTAACACATGTGTTACTGTATGCCTCTATGAAAAAATCAATATGAAACTAAATTCTAAACCACGGGATATTGTCTTCAACCTTTTTTACATTTTCTTTTAACAACATTCTTCTAATGGATCCTCAGTCCTCTCTAAGTAGCATTTATGCCACATGCTCTGTGTTCACAAAATGACCTCAAACTGGTTTGTCATGAACATCACGAACAAGTGAGTCTGTGGCTAAGTGGAGATTTGGAACCTAGAACTTGAGTAGAGTTACATTCATATCTGTGAAACTCTTTTGCCTCTGACTTTTCCTTAACCCAGAAACTCCATATTCTGCTGTCCCTAAACAGAGATTATATTAAGTATAGATTAGGAAATTTTTAATTCTGTCATTATAACTTTAGATTTTAGGTTTAAAAATTATAGTTCACGTGGAATTTAACTGATTTACATGTTTTCCTCCTCTGTTCAATATCTACTGGTCTGAAGCAGTAATTTTCTTTTCACTGGATTTACTCGTAATTTTAATAATGATTCTAAAAGAAGCAGGTTTAGGCCCACAGTATGAGCTGAATTTAGCAATTGATTGAGTCTTAGACTAACCGACTGGTTCAGCCTAATACAGAGAATAAATACTGATCTTCTGCATCACATTAATAAAAAAAGACATTGTGATTCATTGAATCACAATTTAGAAAAGCAGTGTTCACAAGTCCTTATGCCAACTTTACACAATACCCAACATTGCTATGTAAGTGGCTGAAGAGACAGGGAAAAGAACAGCAAAGTGGCTGCTGATTAGAGATTGTCTAGTTCTACCATTGATGTGGTAATGTTTAGGAGGGATGAGGTCTCAGGAGAGTTTTGACTTGCAGCAGAAGCAGGTCAAAACATGATGGCCAGTCACAGCTCTCAGGATTCCTAAGCAGGGGTCAGCTGCTTACCCAACAAGTAGAGAGTAATTAAATTTCATTTGACCTGATCAAGTTTTTGACTGCCAAGCAGAAGGATTTTTCCTAGCTTGAATTAAAAGAGTCATTTAGTGTTCTAGAGATAAAAAGAAAGAAAGAAAAAAAAAAAGAAATTCAAATATAAATTAAACCTTTCATCTTTCATTCAAAAGTACTTGGTAAAGAGTTGTTCTATATTTGTATTGAAATATCACTGATATGCAATATTCTAAAATACAAATGACTGTATTATTGCTAAAAATTATTTGTGTGGAGGATGCACATAAAATTACAGAGATCCAAACAACCAAATCTGATTTTTAAAATCCTAGGCCAATATGTAATTTGTTGAAAAAAAAAAATTTTGTAGAATTTCAGTATGGAATTCATAGTTAGTAGCAGTTAATAACCAACTGTCTAAACCACATAATGAAATCAACATTTAAGAATAAAATTATAAAATACTTTTAGGAAGTATTTTCTGCATTCTCTTTTAATATTAATTTCCACATAGATTTGAGAAATGAGCTACAGGAAAAGAAGGAAAAAAAAATCCAAAAGAAAACAAGAGGAGTATAATACAATCTTTTGTTAACCCACATACTGCAACCAGCAGATTTGATAACATTGTCTCTTGAGCTTCAACTACCAGATAACATCTGGCAAATGATGTATGTAAGTCCTGTTACACAACATCTTCTGGCTTCTCAGTGTCATCTAGGGGACTGATATGTGACTGGAATAACACATTTCACACTGCCTGCTTCTGTCATGCTAGTACAAAATTTTAACAATGGATGTGTCACAAAAAACAGTTTATTTGATTCTGAATTCTCAAAAAATATTTTGCAATTCTCTTTTTATCATCTTATTCATGACTCAAGCAAACTTTCTTAACAGAAATTGCTGGATACTACATAGGCTTTTGACATCCAAGTATTCAAATAAACTTCTTGCGTCTCTAATTTGTAATGACCTCTGGAGCAATATTTTTGAAGCATTGATCAAAAGTATTCGCTTACTTATTTTCACAATTTTATGATGAATTTATTCCTTTCAATGGCATTTTCAATTGTTTGGTAAACCTCAACACCCTATATATTAAAAAACAAAAATTAATTGGAAGTGCATTTTACAATGTGTATTCCAAAACATTTTTTTTCTCATTGAAGTTAAAACCTCCTCTACAAACCTATTTGAGGAAACTGCAATGTCAGGCATCCATCCCCTAGTGAATTGCAGACTGTGCTGTGATCATGGAAGCAATGTGCATTTGAAATAATCAAAAATATTTTTCAGAGAAATAATAATACCATTATTACTCTATTATACAATAATATAATTTCCTCTTTCAAAAAACTATCCAGAAGTACTGCCCCATTTTTATTTTAGAAGAGACTCTTTGACAATGGATGCACAAACAAAAGTTGTTGTGGGAATGTGGTAAAAAATGCACTGGAAATTTATTTCATGTTTCAAATTGCAAATCCAAGGAGTGGAACCAGTACTCACTGCAAATGCTTGCAGAATTTGTATCACTTCACTTTACAACTCATAAATCTGACTGACCAACTGAGTTGAACCAAAAAAGCTTATCTGAATTAATTATGTTCTAAGCAGAAGATGATTGAAGAAAATAGTTTCATTTCAGACAATTCCAGGGTAGCTTTTTTAGGGACAAGGGTAACTAGAGGAAGAATAACACAGGAAGACAGAAAAATCATTAATCATGATTTTCTAACTCTAATAAAAACTCTGCTTACTGTTAAAGAATATTTAAAAAAAAAAAGGAAAAACTGAGAAAGTTGAACCTATTTAAGGCTATGTGAGTTTGATACTGATCAAATGGGGAAATGATGAATTGATACAGATTTACCACATAATTTGTGTGAAGATAGAAAACTAATTTTGATTCATTAAAAGAGTTGAAAAAACAGTAGTTTTGCTCTCCAAAACTAACAGATATTTAATTTTTACTTAGTTCTTCAGATAGAAAGGTAGAGGACAGTCTTTAAATACACTTACTTTAAAGTAAGAACCCAAGCCTAGAGATTGCCTGGATTTAGGCACATGCTTAGATGTAGACTTCCTGAAATTCTTTGCTAAATTGAGACTAGATTTAGTGGCTTGTCAGTGCAGCATTTGAGTATAGTAAGCTTAAGCAACTGTTCTTTGGAATTATCCTTGGGCATATCAGAAAGTAATTTCAGAGATTTTTGATGGATTACAGTGTTAAATTATAGTAGCTGTTATTCTTTTTTGGCCTGAGGGCTTTTGTGAAATGAACAGGTTTTGCAGAGAAAAAAATCAGGACACCTAGCATTTGGATTTGTCACAATAAAAATTTAAAAAGTGGAAATTGAAAATATGTACACATTGAACATAAATTGAACAAAAAAAAAAGACTTGTTGATTTTCCCAAAGAAAATATTAGGAGTATCTCTGTCTAATGTGAATTAATAGTATAAGGAAAAAAATCCCTCATTTAATCTACTCAGTATTCACAAATATTAAACAACACTCACAATGATCAGGTGACTCTTGAGTGAACCCAATTATATTGAAAATTTAATCCTTTTAAAATAACACCTAAAAAAAATATCTTCTCACTACCTCAATTTGCCATGATCATTTTTAGAACAGCACATCTTGTTGTACAGATGTCATCAGTCAACGTTTTAAGAGTAGGTTTGTTGGTATCTCCTCAGTGTATGTATAAGATTCAAATATATATGGTAAAACAAAGTTGTCAGAAGCTTTAGATAGGCTATAATTGTACAGAGAGAGAGAGAAAGTGAAAAAAAAAAGGAAGAAACAAATCAGACTAAGTCAGGGTGTTCATAAGCTTGATTAACAGTCTTGATTTTCCAGGAGTTTTGTGTCTAGCAATGATATATTGGCCAGATTTAACCACAGAGATGACACCTACTTCTCACAGAAATCATTGTATAATCTGTTTCTCACATGAAAAAGACTTTACATGATAGTATTTTCCTACCCCATGACAGCAGTATTATATTAAAGACTGCAGGCTCTTCAATATCTTAGCAAATAATAGGAGAAAAAGAGAAGGTGGATCAAAGGCATAGATGCATATTGGGAAAGCTAACTTTATCTGCAAAATATTTAAAACAAAATGTGTGTCAAAGTTGAATGAAGCATGATCTTATTTTTAGACCTGACCATCAGAGAAGCTCAAGTGTGATATCTGAAATGAAAGTATTAGATAGTCTGCATTACTCAACAAGAGAGTAAACAAATCAAGACAGGTCTCAGCCATCAATATGGCAAAAAATATATTAAGATGACAACAAACACCTACTACAACTACAAATACACAAATAATATTCAATAACATTCACCTCAGTACTGGTAAGCAAGAGGGATTCCCTAGATTGTCCTCTTTACAAAAATATGACTGCTGTCCTTAGAAAATGAACCAATGCTAGACAATAGATGAGTGACAGAGGCTTTACTTCTTATCTGACAAGTTTCATTGTTTACTAAACATTGTACTGCAAAAGAATTCAGTACTAGAAACAGAAACATGACTCAGTTTTCCAAAGACTTGTTTGCAAAGCTACCAATTACTGGGCAAGAGCCCTCTTTATTAGTTACAGGGAACTGAGTGACTTCTAACAAAAGGAGAATTAGCTAGAACTATACGAACAGTAAAAAAAATCTGTTAAGGAAAGGTGAATAACTCAATAAAGATCATTATTTATTGCTGTTAGAATTGAGAAATGCTTCATTAAATAAATTAGACAAAAGCAAAAACAATCTACAATCACAGTTACTTGAACCTATGCAAAAAGATGACTGAAAAGAAATGACATAAACATGGGTTTTACCTAACATGTACTGACAGCTAAAGAATCAAACCTGTCACAACTGAATGGCTATACTAAAAAATAGTTTTTCTGCCCCCACAGATGGGGCACACTCAGACTGATTTGACAAAAGCACTGGGGGGATTGCTAGGATTTACTGCTTATACCAGTAACACCTTATAAACCTGTAGATACAATGCATGAAAAGATGAAAATTGAGCTGCCTAAGAAAAGTATTAGTGAAGAAAAATAATTGCTTCAATGCCATCCGAATCTCTCCAGAAACACACATTTCCAAGATCCCTAAGAGAAACTACTACAGACAACAACAGTGTTGTCAGGAGGAGACCACAACACAGCCATCTAGGAGTGCATCCCAATATGAGCTATAAGAAAATCTGCCAGATGAGAAAATCAGATGACCTGGAAAACCTTGGAAGAGTAATCAAAAATTCCTTACTCATTCCATATGAGACAAGAAGTTTCCAATTTTTTTCCCCTGAAGAAGTAAGTGCTATAAATGTTTGAATGAGAACTGCCAAGTAACACAACAACAGGCTTTGGAGGTGCTGCTCTGAATGTGGGTAGTGAAAATTCTCATTGTAAATAAGATTTTTTTAAACACTTGTGGAAGATGGCTACCCAGGCTTTCTGTTCAGCACAAATTCCATATTATCCTCACTGATCTGCCATTTCCGAGTGCTTCACAAACATTACAGAGAAATCAAGAATTAATAGGGAAAATAAATGTCCAGAGCCAACTGGTTATATCCTCATTTTATAAGTGTTTAAAGCAAACGGTAATCACATCAGAGCTAAGGTTAAGCTAACTCAGCATAGTATTTACATAAAGTCAAAAGTTTATCCTTAGGGAAAAGAGGATAAGAAAAAGGCCACATTTAAGGAAAATCCTCTGCTGCTTCTAAGATTTAGATTTAATTGTTTTGTAACAAGTAATAATATAAACTATAGAATGACAACGGTATTGTAAAAATGCAGCTTAATCTAGAAATGTTGGTTTTCCAGGACTAATTTTTAATGTACATCTAAGCTTCCTAAAGATCCCTCACAGGTGCTCCAAAAACACAGACGTTTTGTCAGAGAAATGAGACTCCTCTGAGAAGAATATTTATTGTTACAACACAATAATCACCATTATTGGTGAGGTCACATACAAACGAAGAAAGGTGTTTCCTGTGGAGGTGGAATAGAATTATTTCTACCTGTACTGCTGTAGAATATCCTAGTAAACCTTCTCTAGAAGTCCGTGTCCAGCTTATTATTGGAATGAATACAAGGAAGGAATTTTTGTAGACAACAGGGTGTACTGATGGCAGGGGAGGCAGTCAGTGTCCCTAGGTAAGTTGTCATTTTTCTTTGCTCCAGTTCTAGAAATACTTAAAACTGTATCTTATATTTCTCTTGCTCTTGTTTTTACATCAAAGTTCAACAGTGTAGGGACTTAAGTGTTCAACTTCCTTGTGTTGGTAATACAAAACTCCCAGCACTCAGGGATTTCTAAACTAGGAAGTTCTGTATTTGCCTTTTGAGTATTGTCAAAAGAAACATATAACTATGTGATGGCAAGACAAAACATGGGATCTGAGAGCCCCACAAGACCTTTTAGATACTCATTTGGTCCACATAAGGAATTATTTTTCACCTGAAATTTAATTTAAACCTGTGATCATGATTTTCAATGTAATGCATCATCCTACTTGAGAGAAATTCCTTCTCTTTCCCAAGAGCAGATGCCCTAATGCCTTGTAAACAGCAGTGAAGTACCTGACTTTTATGAAGTGCATAACTTGTATGAACATAAGAAAAGTTCATAACTCCAGGAAGCTGCCTATAGCAATTTGAAGTGCCGGGGGGGCTATATCTCAATAAATAAAATGGATTCACACTTTCTGTGGTTTTTTTACATCATGTGGTTCCCTCTCAAAAGTTTAAATGAAGTTATAATGAGTAATTTCTCATACTTCCAAACCAACTCTGATCCCAAAGGAAAAACATTATCTTGTTCAAAGTTAAATGTCTCTGCCATTGTTTGTTGGTTCTCAAAAAGCTTAACTGCATTTAAAGTTGCTAAAAAGTGATTGTCAGTGCTGATAATAAATTAGAATCAGACCAGGTTCAGAAGAGTAACAAAAAAAGTACAAGTAACTGAGCCAGCTCACATGGATATTCAGCTATCCCAGATGCCTGAGAACTATTCTGAGCTTAAACACATTCAAGGCACAATATGGACATTAGATGGCAAAATTATTTAATAATATTTTATCTAAATTTTTTAGACTTGCAATTGAATTTAATAAATTCACATTCAATTTTTCATGAGTTCTAAAATATGCAAATTCCCCAACAAGGAGGAATTTGGGTTGATTTTTATTTTTTTCCCTCAAGATAGTTGACATAATTATTCTATTACTCTGACATCCACTGTAATGGGAATCTAAAAGTACTGTTAGTCCAGTTAGAAAGTGTTTCATATTCCACTTTTTGGGACACAAGAGTATAAATCTTTTTTTCTTTTTCTGTTATCAGGCAGTTGAATAGAAAACATTACTGACTGACGTTTATATTAATGAGGCTAAATAAAAACACAGATGGCTTCTACTAAGTGAAGGAACTGAAAGTAATGATGTGCTATCTTAAGCCACTGTCCTGCAAAATCAGGGACCAGGATAAACAGAAATCTGATTATTTCAGCTGAGCAAGAAAGCCCAGATAAACACAGCCTCTCTCTGCCTGAATTCTTGTCTATACTAAAAAAAATTATTCTTTTTAAAGAAGAGTTGTCAATAATTTGAAGTAGTACTTGAATTTTTTCTACACAAAACAGTGATTTAACACCACTTTGGAAGATGGTTTTGAGCCAAACTTTTTAGAAAAAATGAGTGCACTAGATTGAGTCAAAGGACCCAGAGCTGTGAAATGAAATTTCAGGTGTAGGCCTTTCAGTGACCTGAAAGAATGACAAAACAAGAGAAAGGATGAATTATTCTTTGGCTTGTGTCATGGGTTTTTCCCTAGCCAATCAAAGTTGTTTTCAAAATGAACCAACTGGACCTGAAAATACTGTAACCTGAAATGTATTTCTCTTATACATCAGATTTCGTTAAAAAGAAACAACCCAACAAAAATGTTTGTATATATTTATGAAGGTTGAATAGGTTCAGATAGTTCCATTTTTAAATGAACACAGTTAATCAGAATTTTAAAATAAGAAATAAGATCAAAATAGTATATAAAAAAGAAAGAAGTTTTCATTTGTTTATAAACTCTCATGTATGCAAAATGGTCGAAAATTTACATCAAAATGCATCTGGTTATTACTGATATTAGCTGTAATAATGTGAAAGATGGATACTTTTTGCCTTAGTTCAGAGTTTTTACATTGAAAATAGTCTATTATACCATACGTACAACTTCATTCATCCACGTGTCACTTAACACTATAATTTAGAAATTACAAAAATGAAAGCCTAAATTATCCTCTTAATAAGGAGGTTTTTTTGCAAAACTTTCAGTAGTTTTACCAGTTTCTGGTTGTGTTCATGTTGGTTATGTGTATAGCTCTGATTTTGTTGCTAAAGTTTTTCCTTCTGCAAGATCTCACTCTTTAGAGTACTGAAAAGATCTCTGAAAAAAGGTTGAAATCTTGGCACAAGAATGTCTGGAAAAAGAGTTACATCTGTTTCTGAAACCACAGTCCCTACTGGACTTTTGCCTTCGTGGGTGGATTTCCAACCATTTCAATACCAAGGAGTCAAAGAAATTATTGAAGAGAAAAGTTGTAGTAATTGCAAATTATTAGTCTATCCCTTAGGATTTTTCTATATAATTTCTTTTTATAGGACTTAGTACAAACTAGATTTAAAATGCCTTAGGTGCAGGACTCTTCCCATTTGCACAGACTAATAGATCTTCATTGCAGCATTTTTCATGATACCCTAACTGATCTTTTTTCCAACTTCATCCAGTTAGCTGGTTTTATATGCCCTGGAGACATAGTAAATAATTTCTTTCCCTGTTTCTCCAGGTACCATTCAAATAACAATAAACGGTTGCAGCTTCAATTTAGTCAAATTTACTTTTTTTTTTTTTTTTGAAATCTTGGCACACACCCACACGTTTAACATCACATCTCTTTATTCTCCTTCGAGATCTCAAATGCAAAAGAGCTAGATGAGAGACACGTCGGGGGTAGGTGGGGACCCTCAAAGATTGCTGAGAATTGAGAAATAACTGTGTTGCACTTGTCTCTGGATGAAGAAAGCCTCCTCTGCAGGTTGCAGTTAGGAAGAGTGTCCTGCTTTCGACAGGTAAGATGAGTGGCAGCAAAAACCACATCTCCCCTGAGCACTCAGCTGCTTCAGGCAGCATCAGTTTCCAAATGAGTCTTTGCTTGGGGTCATTTTCTTCAAGCTCTTTAAAGAGAGGTTAGCAAAAAACTTTCTTCTGATCTCCCCCTTGTTCGTAATTTATTTTTTTAAGTTGTCACTACCTAAGCTGGTTCTAGGTGGTTTAGGTGATTTAATTTCTGCATTGGAGTCCTCTCTATGCTGCTCTGTTATACTCTGGAGTGGAGTCCTCTCTGGACAATAGATCTCAAAATGTCATGCCTTATCCATGTCTGCATAATAAAGGACTGTCCAAGCAATAATGTGGAATGTGAAGTGCTTCCTCTTATTGGTGATCAAGGAGGCACAAGTGCTGTTTTGCACTAGTCAGATTAATCATATTCTCATATTGGTCAATGTTCCTAGAAACTCCCTTGCAGAGCTTCTATTGAAATGTATAGAGGGGGGAAAAAAGAAAGACACAAGGAAGAATAAAGTTGTAGCTATCCCATCTGAAGTCTAAAATAATTTGTGCTGCTGTACCAATTTACCAGCATTGATCTTTGTGTGGAAATTCTCCTTACAACAGTAGGAAAGGAATGAAGATAAAACATGACCCATGAAATTGTCTTTTACTTGAGAGTTTTTAGATAGACTAAGTTGCAGATTTTGCTATTAATATCTTTTCAACCATAATGCACAACCCTTTGGGAAAAGAAAGGTAAAGAAATCTAAAGCAAAGAACTTATGATGCAGGGTAAGGAAATGGCAAAAGCCCACAGCCCTGTGGTAAATGAGAGATAAAATTTAACTCATTTTTCAGAGTGGATATGCACAGTTACAACACAATTTTGTCCATTGTCTTTGAATTTACAACAGATACATATACCTGGCTATCAGATAATTTGCTACAGAAATTCTGTCTTCTGTTGCTGTTTGAACCTTCCATATATGTTTAGCCACTGCAACCCAGTATTATTGACTTGAAAGAAAATTTAACTATGCTGGTTAGTTTTTTAAGTATTTTCCTTGAATTAATGAAAGAAAACCAGAAAGAAGAACAACACAGAGCATGTAGACCTGCCATCTTCTATGATGCTACTGGGATAATTAAGGAAGAATTTTGGGTCTGTTAATTTTAGGAGGTATTCTAGAGAATATTGTTCAACATAATACAACAATTTAGCTGAAAAAATAGTGACACAATTGACAAAATTGCATAATAATTACAGTGCTTTAGAGTGAGTGTACTAAAGCATGACTCATCACTCAGTACATAAGAAGTCACAGAACCACGTCACATCCAGCAGTGCAGTTGCAGTGCAGTACAGTGGAGCTGCAGCCAAAGAAGAAATTTAAAATAAGCAATCTTTTGTTAATATGTGGAGGAGCAGGGGAATTAATAGAAAGTATGACCATGAATTTTGTTTTACTTTAATGTATTAAACAGTGACAAGGAATACTTGTACAATTGCAATTAAGATTTACAGCTTTTTCAGAAAATTATTTAATAAATGTTACTATTTGAACCTCACATATCCTTTGGTAATACTTGTAATAGTTTGCTTTATTGAGGAAGGAGAACTATTCCACTTCTCAGCTGAAGAAATGATTGGTGAAGTGGAAAAGCAATGATGGAATTTTCTGAGATAATTACATTTTTTATTAGAATACTTTATCAATGATCTTTATGAAAGATAAGCTGTACAGTGCAACAGTCAAGCATAAAACACTAAAATTATCATGAAACATTTTGAATGACCTTCTGTAATAGTATTCACTTGAAAATAATACTTTTAAAAACTGCAGAATCTGAAAATCTTTCCCTTGAATAAGCCTTACTTGTTATGCAAAAGATACATATGACTTTTATCAATTACCTATCTATTAATACCTTCCTCAGCAATAAACTAAGTCTCAGCTAAAGATACTATTCAATAGCAAGATTAGACATCATTAGAAAAGTTACAATGCTAAGCTTTTTCTATTAAAAATGTGATGGTTTGTACTTACCAGGTGTAAAATTATACCGAGCAGAAAACCCAATAGATTCCAGTTCAGCATCAGCAAAAAATTTAATCCACAGGAATCTGCCACTGGATTTTATCATAGGTGGATTTTGCTGTCCACAGAAACGTCCAAGGATTGGGGAAAAGCCAAAAGGTCCATCTCGTACTTCAATGTGGTCAAATTTACACTCCCAAGAAGGCTCTATGGAATATTTTTCATCAAAGTGTAGTTCAATGCATTGTCTAGGAGCAGCTAGAGACAAAAAATAAAATTCACTTATTATTTTCTAACCCAAGACGCTTTAGAACTAATGCAGCAGTGAAGAAAATCAAATATATAAATTTTGTATGCATCTTACAATTTTGTTTAAAAATTTGTTTGAAAATTAGTACCTCTGTATTTTCATAGATTTTACACTGTCAGGTTATTTGCCTATTGTTCTCCTCTAAAAAGAGTATTCTTGACAGCAGTGCTTAGTAAAGCTAAGAGAGGTATCTATGATGAACAGAAAAATATAACCAGGAACAATTTCGTCAAATATAAAATGTTTCCAAGAAACTTACACATTTAGAAAAATATTTTTTCTCTTATATTCTGTTAATCAGAATCCTTTTTTTATACCTAGTACTGACAAAGATGATGAAGAAAAGGCTGATCAGAATTGTGCTACTGTAAGGACAGATTATGTTCCTGTATCTATTGCAGTCAATGGCAAACTGGAGTGTAATTGCTTATACTCGGAATTACTTCTCATTGGAAACATAAGAACAAGTGTAGTGAATTGTCACTTAAAAAACAACTAGATAAGAATGATAACTGATGAGCAAATGATATACAGAAAATCTTGAAGGAACTTCATAGTGGCCCCTTTAGACATTTTTTTAAAAATCCATCTTTAATGATAGGTACTAAGTCTAGAGACAGTCAGATCAATCTCTAAAAGAAATATTTCCTGGCATCTCTGCATAAATGAAAAAAAAAATTAACTGGTAGAAATATAGTATTTTCTTAAAAAGAGGGGAAAAAATTGTGGTTTGATCAATACATTTTATCAGAGGCAACCTCCTAGAGGTGCAGGGTTTTCTATGCCTGATCCTGGCCATAGCAAAAACTGTGTGTCTTCTGTGTCTGGAGCGTGGTGCATTGGAGCCTTTTGCTGACAAAGCCTTCTGCTAAGACAAGGATTTGTTGTGTCATTGCCTGCTGTGCCTCTCATGGGATCATGTCCTACACTTTACACATATCAAAAGAGGTGTGGATTTACCATGAGCTTTGTCCTTCTTTGAGCATGAAAATACGCAAGATCAAGCTCCATGCCGAGTTATTAGCATGGAAACTGCTACCACTCCAGGAGTCAGTATCTCTACATTTCTTTCCTCAAGAGTAATAAGAAAACTGTCAGTGCTACCAGAACAAATATCTTGTTTGGATTCTGAAACGTTTTAAAATGAAGCTTTTGGTATCAACTCATTACTCACTTAAGAAGAGAGACTATTTAAAATTAACTGAATAAGAATATATCAGGTAAATTTTGAAATCTTTACATAAGAGCACATAGTCAAATCACTTTTACAACAATTTCATGTAAATAAATACAGCCTCATTTCATAAAAAGCATTTAAGAAGTTACTAAAACACCTTATTTGAAAAGAAAGATTATTTTAACAGCTTTACTTACAATGTTAATATAATTGGATGATTGATATTTATTGAAACATTTACTTTAACATAAGAAAGAAACCTTTTCTACTGTTCTCAATTTGAAGAAATTCACATTCAGGGAAATATTTACTAATGACTTGTCATTATTTATACCAATTTGCAGGAAATTTGTGATCTTTATGCCCATACAACTTTAATAGCAAAAGTAAAGGTCTATGTTTCACATATAATTGCACCAAATTCACATTCTGTGGAAAAGAAACCACTTTGAAAGTACAAAAAAACTTACAAAAGTAAAGTCAGATAACATAGCTTGTAAAGGACATCATAATGATGTTATCCTTAGTGGGGTTTGAAGACCAAAGTAAATCTTTTTAGATTATAGTGAAAGATTAAATACCTGGAAGACATCATCGATTAGTTTTATTCATATGTTTCAATCCTTGACTTTGCATTTGATAAAAGTTATTGATTTAAACTCAGCTAAGCAATACTAGGACGGGAGACAGCAATCAACAACTTTCAATTTGGGGTCATGTTTTGCATGCTCTTATTTCATTTAAGGAGATTTGTTGAGAACTCTTAATCATTCGCCCAAGGACCACAGAGTCAGGTATCAGAAACTCTATCCTGACAACACTTTAGGTAATCTTAAGAACACTTGTCATGGCTTAAAAAACTTGCACATTCTTGACTCCAATGTTATGCTATTAACCTGCCTTGAGCTTTATTATTATGTTTTAATGTCACAAACTTGATATGAAGATCAATTCTCCTACTACTGTTAGTGACATACAGAAGCGTAGCTGCTGTGCTTTCCACTGCCACAAAATGATTGCTTCAAAAATAGCTTATGCCATTATCATAACATATTTATCCTTTAAAAACTTTCTTTTCTGCTGCCTTATTTCATACCAAGAAGAGGGTTACAAGTGCTGGCCCATAGTTAAATCCTTAACAGGTCTTCTCTGTATCGAAGACTCACATAGCTGTTAAAAATAGCCACAAGGCCCCCTCAGAGTTCAGTCATTTGACATGATTTTTGGTGTTGCAAAGGAGCCCTAGACTATAGCCTTGGGATAGGAGGCTCTAAAGTAAAAGGAAAGATTGTGGATAAATAAAAATCAGGCCTACAGAGTTACACATGAGAGCTATAGACTGGGTGAATGCATGACCTGAGGAAAAGCAAAATTTCCGCAACCATAATCTCCATGTAGCTTTCTGAATCTCACACTGCCAACCAGTTTTATGGCCAGCATATTGCTATAGTTTACACTGTTCTGCTTTCATTTATTTTTCAACAAAATCAAAATGAGACTTTTCCTGGCAAAGCTCAGCTCTTGCTAGACAATCAGATGGAATCACATCAGCTCAAGGAGAGCTCAAGTATTCACTTTTCCCTAAAGGTCCCGTGAGTGGAGGCTACTTCACTTTAAGAATGGAACATAAAATATTCATTAGCAGCACGTATCCACTGGGGATAAAACAAGGCTGGGAATTGAGTTTGAGGGCTGGACCACTGCCCATTCACACCCTATAAATGTAAAGTCATGTTCTGGCATCATTTTGGCCATGGCAGTGGGAGCACTTCATATTTCTGTAATGTGTGTAACTCCAGGGTGTGACACACATATGCATGACCTGTTCATCAGGTGCTTTTAAATGCACCTCTGTTCTTCATCTTCATATTTATCATCTTCATATTTTTCAGCTTCATATTTAGTTAATGGTTAAATGTTTTGTCTGCAATAATCTACATAAGATACAAAATTAATCAAAACTTCCTAGATATGACCATAAGGGATGAAAACACATAATACAAATTCCCAACTTCAAGTTCCTTTTAGCAAAAATGGTATAATTTCACACTTATGCTCTGGTTTTGATAAGGGGTTTCTTTGCTAAATGCAAGGTAGAACAAGCAGCTATTGTTTAAACACACATCTTGTGCCACAGCTTTTGCAACAAACTGTGTGTAAATGAAGTCACAGAAAAACTTACAGAAATAAACTGGGAACAAGTCCAGAATAGTCACTAATGACAGTGTGCATGTACGTACAGAAAAATAAAACAAAAAAAATCCAGAATATGCAAATCTTACAGACTGGATTGGCATCTGGCCATCTAATCAGAAAAGGAGGGATGGAGTGGTAATTTCTGGTGTCCTAATTCACAAGTAAAGCCTATTCACATCTTCAGAACTTCTGTGGCTATGATGTCAGGAAAAGTTGTCAGCTCCAAATGAAATATATTGAATATTGTGTCATAAAATTACTTGGTTTCAAATCTCACAACTTCCATATTTAACTTCCAATTATCTTTCTTCAAAAAATGTTTAGTAACGTGGAAAGGCCTACTTAATGCTTGCATGTCTTATCATATTTTTCATCCAATTATCTTACACAAGTGCTGTCTTGAGATTTTACATCCAATGGAAGAAAAAGTCATTGGGTTCCAGCTTGCAGTAGAACAGTTGCAGTAAAACTACACGATTAAGGTTTTAATTCTGATCAGCCTCTAAGTCTGTGTAGTGACAGCTGAAGTTAAGTGAAAAAATCTGTTTCAATTTGCCACACTGCATGGAAATGAGAAACAACTCAACACCTACTGCCATGTCTATGAACTGTTACCCTACCAATAGTTTCAATAATCCTCATTCCTTTTGGTTACCTGCTGTTATTGATAAGGAAGCCACATTTATCTTCACTTGAAAATGGGGTTCTTTCATTGTTTTGGTAAAATTTTTTGGACACAAAAATCACTGTGAAATACAAAAGGACTTTGAGCAGAGGTTTTCCATTTGCTGATAACATGACAATTTTCTAACACTTGTGCAATATCATGGAAGAGTTTAATGGTCTTTTGTGAGAACATGAGACTTTCAAGAGCGATAACTCTATATGTTCACAAACATGTAAAGTGGAAGATATATATCTCCATAAAGTGATTCTTGTCTATAGCTACACTTATAAATAAGCAGTTAGTTATTAAAAGCAGAAGAGTGGCTAAAATTTTGCAAGTATTTCACTTACAGGATTGTTAAACCAATTCTCAAGTTATAGCATGTACAGTATGACTATCCCTCTCCCCAAATATTTTAATACAAATAAAAACCTTTGCTCCTACAAAATCTCCTGTGCAAATTTCCTTTTGTAGCACACATGCCAAATGTTCTGCAGTCTGGCAAAGGCTATTCCTGTCACTGCTGTGATTGTTCTGGGCAGCTGTGAATTTTGTCAGGTTAGAATCATGAATATGCAAAATAAGGGTGAAATTTGGCCAATTCTTGTCAGCTCATTTTCTATGTTTTCTATATGCCAAATAAGATTGAAAGGAAAAAAAAAACTACCCAAAAAAAAGAAAAAAAAAAGACCAAACAAAAAGAACAAATTCTCATTGCATTTTGAAAGGCAGATGGGATTAATCAGAAGCTCCTTGGGGAGTTGTATCCCTCTCCTCCAAGTCTCACTTGTGACACTTCCCTATAGCAGAACAATTTTTGTACAGAGTCCATGATTTCTAGATGACTTGAAGGATTTCTTTTAGAAAGGCATTCAACCTGGAGTTTAAAACTCCTAGCTATCCCAAGAGTTCATTACTGTTACTACTAAAACAGAATTTAAAAAAAAAAAAAGAGAGAGAAAAACCAGAATAATCTAAGAAACTTCAGCTGTTTGATTTGCTAATGTCTTTGACTGCTAGGATAGAAACCTCGGCAGTCAGGAATACCCTTCCCTTTCAGAAATTCATAGTCTATGACCATGGTACCTTTTGCCAGCTCCTTTACTTCACCAAAGTAATTTTGACATGATAAAAAGGATTGCATACATATAAGTTGAGCTACAATGTAGAGGAAAAGAAATTGAGATTAAATTCAACTGTTTACAACACACTACAAGCTGGAGTCCTCAGTAAAGACCGCTACCGTCACTAGGAATTTTGTTTGAATTTTCCCTAAAACTATGTTTGATAGCAAATAAATGAAGGAATGAATGAAAGTAGCCAGAAGAGAACCTAGTGATTCATATTTGCATTTATGCTCAAATCATACAGCTTTCAGTATAGACAGTCCTGGTGTGCTGAACTCCCTGAGACATACAACGGGGAGATAGTGGTGGGGGGGATGATATAGGCCATGGCAACAGCCCCTCTAGTTTGGGTCTTGGCATTCAACAGGATTCAGAAGCTGTTCAAGCACATTGAAATTTCAATACTAAATATAGAAATAAAATGCACAAAGAGATGTTTCTGTCTTACTCTAAAATATTTATTTCCTCCATTAGTCAGGATTATCCACAATTTCTCTAGATTATTATCTGATTTCAAAGACATTGCTAACAGTATTTTCTTTTGTAAACCTTTAATATCAGTGTCTTATGACAATGAGTTTCACAGAATATTAGAGATGTGGGGAAAAGTTGATATTTGTTAGACTTCTTTTTTATTTTCTGTCATTTTATATGTTGTACATGTAAACAAATTATTTATTCTAATCACAAAAAAGTTTCTGTTGACCTTCAGTAGTTCATTTGACTATTTTTTTAAAATCTGCCCCATTTTAAAATATTATTATTCAGATATCTTCCTATATCTCTGCTTATTTTTGTGACATTTTCCAGACAGATTTGACTATTTCTGATTTTTTTTAGAAGATAGAAACATACATGGGGAGATCAGAGCTGAAAATGCTGTGCAATGCCTATGGTTCATTGTGAGTTTTAAAATGACCAGCTGCAATCCAAACTGTTGATTAGGCCGGATGGGAAGAAGAAAATACCCGTGCCATAAAAAAGTTGTGTTCAGCTGGATTTTACAAGATTGAATTTTCTAATAACTTATAACAAGATATCTTGTTGATGTTGAGTTACTCTTTTCCTTATGCATTGCTCTAAACTTTTCAATGTGGAATTTCGTCTTTGTCATAGAAGTTGATTGATTAAATCTTTCCTTCTTAAATTGTTCTTTGGCATTTCCATTTTTAGATATTTTAAATTACATTATTTCAACAGCATATTTTGCAATCTTTCAGCATATTAACTATATTTTTGTAAGTACTTAATTACTATAATAAAGATAAAAGTCTTTACAATATTGGACTTTCAAGCACCTTCTTACTGTGAGGAAGAACATTTAATGACCTGAAAGGTGGGACTAAATTTTACAAAAATGGTGGGTTACTTTCTACACAATTTCATTTTAATGATAAAATATCCTGTCTTTCAGGTCTTTGAAGATAAAACAGGCTTGCTTCTTCCCAGTCTCACAGGAGTGTTAGATAATTTGATCAATATATGCGAAAAGACCCGGATCTAGCAACATAAGTGTAGCCAGAAAAAAAAAATAATGCTAAGTTGTACATTTTGAACCTATACATTTATCTTCTTCAAAAAAATTATGATTTTAAACCAACTACTAAACTGTGCTGGAATTTAAATATTTACTGTATGTCTGCTTAAATTTCAGACATATACAGACTAGCAAAAATTTTATTTTAAGGGTTTGTTTGACTAAATTATTTATAATCACTTCTTCTGATTTACTTCAGTCAAGTTACCCAGCCTCAAAGTGGAATTCAGTCATTTTGCTGTGACTTTTGTCTTTCCAAAAGTACATAGTGGGTGTGGGTCCAGAACAGCTAATTCAGTTTAAAACAGCTATATGTCTTTGGAAATATATCTTGGTACTACCTGCATCTTTTGTGAAATAACTATTTCTGTAATTCCTCACTCCATCATTAATTAATTAATAATTCTCTAAATGAAGCATGGATAGAAGACTGTCGCTGTTTTATTCTACATGTATTCACAACTCATGAAAGAAGCTTTTTGATTCCAGGAACTTATTCTACAGTACCTGATTCATCTTTTCTGAGCTCTGACAGGATCTAATCTCTATTACTTTCCACAGATTCATTATTACAACGATCTCTCCAATATCCATTGCACTAACACTAATGAAAAGAAACCACATTGTTTGTAATACACCTTTAGCCTTTCCTACATCACTTCCATGCTTGCAATTGTATGTTCTTTAAAAACTAAGTTTTAGAGATGCTTTGAGCGAATGTTTATTCTTTTCTAGTTTTATTTTGTAGGTTTTCTTTTTTTCATTTTAATTTCTTATGAACAACTGGATGGAAAATAATTTTAACACTCACTATATGGATATTTTTTGTATGACTTCTTTTACTGTACTTTGCCTACCTAAATTTGTCATCCCTGGTTCAGTTACAGTAAGTTTAAAATGGCTGCATGAAAGTCAAAAGCATTTTTGTTTCCCATGTTCACTTTTACTACTCATTTTAAAATATACTTTCTTCTGTCACATTACAACATTTTAGGTTCTATTCATTTTCTAAATAACCTGAAATAAATAGTACTGTTTATTACTGAGTCTTACATACTTACCACCTTAACTAACTTATGAGTTATATCAAAAAATAATCAAGAGGTTCTCTAAATTTTTTGTCTTGAAAAGATTTATTACCATGACTTTACCTACTCTTCACGTGTAATAAAACCTATTCTTTTTAATACAGTTGATGGTAAAATATAAAGATTCTTCTTTCAGTCACCTTCTATAATGTAGACACATTCCCTGTCCGGAGGATACTTGTTGGGGTAATTTGGAGAAGTGAAGATGCCTCCTTCTGCATATTTTGTCCAAGTTCCACACTGCACTGGTCTCTGTCCTTCGGAAGCAGTTTGCTTTTCTGTGAAATTATGACATTAAGTATTATATAATTACCCAAAAATTATTATGTCCACATGACACTTAGAACTCTCTAACAGGATAAAAACAACAGCCCCTTTTCTGTCAGCCGCCTCAAACTTTTATCTGTTGAAACTGAGTTTGATAATTGATCTAGGGAAAAAGAAGGCTGTTTTTTAGGGGTACAAACATATAATTCTTAGTCAAAACATGTTTTTCAAAGCAGAGGAGAAGTTTGAATGTCTAGGGGAAAGTAAATTTGCATTGCTTTTAAAATAATAACCTTCTAGGGAAAGCATGTGCTTGAGAATTGGAAGGCATGAATTTCCCACTCATACATCTCAAAAAGCTCAAGCATGTGCTCTATCAGCAAGCTTCATGCCATAATACAGGAATATATCAGTCACAAAATCAAGCAAATAACCCAGAAAATTATGATCATATATAGAAGTTGTTTTAAATCTGCAGCATATTTAGTCTATATTCACTGGACAGAGGTAGATGGGGGAATTCCTGGAATCTGGTTCATAGATTATTTTTATCTGACTGTTTGCTGTAAAATTAATAAATAGCTCTGAGGCCAGGAATCACAGCCCAGAATTCTCCTTCTCCTAAGTGAATCCTCAGAGAACAGAGTCAGACCTTCTTGTCTGCTTTTGTCCTAGCCCTGAGTCTGTTGCAATTCTTTTTTTTCTGCTCTCTGGCAGAGAGACCGGAGTCAAAAGTTTGAGCCAGCTCCAGCTGAAGAAGATCAAGGATCCCTTCCTGAGCATCTTGCTTCAACAAGTAGGCTAAAATGAGATAGATTCTTCAGAAGGAAATATATCTAGGCTGCTATTAAAAGGAAGGATAGTAGGTTCTAGACTGTGTTGCTCTGAATGGGGCATCTGATAATCAAACAGCTGTCCCATACAGCTTAAGCTCCTGGTGCATAGAGTAAAGGTGTTTGAGGCTCCCTCAGGATCAATGGATGAAAGCAAGCACCTTACAAGGATGATATTAGCCATCTGAGATCTGACTTATACTCTGCAAGCATTTCTTTTTCACCCTGGTCTGTATCCAGGCAGAGGATGACATGGAGCCTGATTTCCTGCAATGAATTCTGGCCTGCAGGGACTGTGTATTCAGACACAGGTTCAGACACACACTGAGCTTAGCAGCATTCTCTGCTAGGATCTCCTCACACTGAGCATCCAAGCCTTCCAAGAATCTCTTTCTCTGCTCCCCCTGCACAAATGCACCCATGATACCAAATTTCAGGTTTTTAATTATACTTCAACAAGAAAAAAGGTTTTTAAGTGTAGGTAGCTGAGTGCCCAAACTGGACTTCCCAATTTGAGAGAATTTAATAGTCTTTAGATAGAGTCAGGCTGAGCCTGATGAGTACCCCTGGATTTTTTGTGTGTATACAGGCATGTGAGTACTCCAAACAAATTGACAAAGAGCAGACACTGGAAGTAAACGAGCTACTCAAAATTTCAAAAACTAAAGAATTCAAATCCATATTTTGGTCTCTAATAAATTGTCTGACAAAAATGTCTGAAGTTTACATACCTGTTCCTTTTTTGGTGGCCCCAGACAAATGTAGGATGATTAGACTTGCTACAACTGAAAGAGAAATATGCATTAAATATCACAGAGTGACATTTCTGCAGTCAAATTACTTGTACTCATATATCTCATGAGAATACAAATGAAATAGCATTACTGTAAAGAAAAAATTCATGTTTACTTGCATCTTTTAATTGCACATATTGCATAAACAAGTTTCTTCATGGCCTGTTCTTGTAAGTATTTATCTTTGCAAATGTATGCAAATAAAGAGATCTTTCGGGTTTAAAACAAAATCCACAGGCACTGATGTTCTCATCCTATATTTCCTTTTTCTTTAATATTAGAGAAAAACATTTTCTAGCAATACCTATTTATATAATAATAGTTTGTGTCAGTAATAGAAAAGTGGCTGCTTTTAACAGAGGGGGACTAAATTTCAGTGCCACTATATGTACTAATGTCTCTCACTACGACATAATAAAATTTGAAAATGAGTACTGGGAGTAGAAAAGAAGTGAGAGGTTGGGTTTTTCACATCCATCAAAGTATTTGCAAATCTCTAGTGAAGTAAATTATTGTGTGTGCTTAACAATCTCATTAATCTAGTTGGACTTGTTGAGGGGGTGTTGCTTTTTTTTGCTGCAGTGAATCTGCAGCCCATTTTACAAACAGGTACCTACTGTCTCCAACCATGATAGGACAACTACTCCTCTTGGAAACAAATGCAACCTTTCTGAAATGGACTTTGACCTGGAGATAATTACTGAGTTTTCTGGGAATTTCCAAATATAACAGTTTGACTAGAAAAGGCTAAGAGGCAAACCCTTAGTACAATCATAATGAGACTAATTTGGCTAGCTACCTGATGAAGAAATCACACACTGATTTTCTTGTCATCATTCAGATCTTTTTGGTCTCTCAGAGAAAGAGGAATAGCAAGTGCAGAAGATAACAGATCCTTCAGTTCTTGGAGTGCTTAGGGCTTTGCCCCGGCTGGTTTGGCATTGGGCCCAAACACAGTGCCCAGGCTGCACTGACCTTAAGGTGGAAATGAAGCTGCATGCTCATTCACAGCATTTTGGATCAGTCACCTACCATTTTGTTGATGACTATGATGAGGAACTGATCAATTAATAAAAGTAATTGAATGGCATACTTTCTTCTTATTTTCCCCAAGAGACACCAAAAGCCACCATGGACTAGTAACTATGATCCTTTCCAAGATGGTACTTTCAACATTTTCACCTTTTTTATTGCAATTCATGTGTAATTTTCAACTCAAAGAAAACCAGTCTCCATATTTCCAATATTCTGATGGCATTGAGATCCCTGTTTCTCTGTATTTGACTTTTCCCATGTGACAGAGGGTTTGAGGCATGGATGATGGCTGCCCTATTAAGCAGGGTAAGGCTGAAATTCTGGGAAAAGGAAGGCTTGGCAGCAAATTCGCTATTTCTTGGTCAGGCTCACAGCCCCTGGAGATGGATGTTGGCAGCACTGATAGTTAAAACTCTTGTGTGTCATGGGCATTCAGTGAGAACACTACACCTTCTGCTCGGATCTGAATGTTACCTAGCCATTCATGCCCTTACTCTCCTCAGGGATGAATTATGGAAATCCATGCGAGCTGGGACTGCCTGCCGACTCTGTTAAAATCTGAAGGCAAGGCAGGAATCACCCCTTTACTGAGTTGCTCATTTACTTTAGCTATGTTTCATGCAGTGATCATAATGAATCTATGCCTGTAATCTTCACCAGCCTACACCTAATTTCTCAATAGTTATAAGTGGGCTGGTGTTCAAATATGGAATCAGCTGCCAGTGTTCTCTCTGCCCATAAATTTGTGGAAGTTAGAATAGGATACACAATAACCAAACTAACTCCTTGTGAGAGGTGTTTCTTTTAGGCAATTAATAACAATTCTTATCTGATTCTTACAGGTTCATTTCAAGCATCTTTATCTATTAGGTCTCCCCTCATTTTCTATATAGAAAAAAGTAGAGTTCAGAGAAGTAAAGAGAGTTGGTCCAAGTCATAGATAGATAGATACCAAGGTGACAAAAAACCCACAGGTCTTTTCAGTTCCAGATGTAACTGATAGAAAAGAGGTTTCCAAACCACACAGCTGTTTTCCTAAATCATAGAGCTTTACTTAAATGTCATTATATCAGTTATTGCTTTTAATGAGCAGTCAAAATAATCTTGATAAAGTCTAATAGACAAGCAGAGACTAAGAATTTAAGTGTTAGGGTGGTTTTGATTTTATTCTAGACATATAATATCTAACATTTGGATAGATAAAGTGAAACACTTCTCCCATATTTAAATTAAAAAAATATATAAAGACTCTTGTTTTAGTGTTATTAACAACAGCACCAACATATGCAAGTTGCCAGAAAGTAATAAAATTATGTTCTTCTTGGGAAAAGCCAACACAAATACAATTTATTTAAGCAGACAAGGCAGACTATTTTATTCTATGATCCCTCTGCATAAATGCACCCATGATGCCCAATTTCAGGTTTGAATTTCTCACGCCGTTTTCTTTCTCAAGCCACAGAAAAAGAACGGTGCTTTTCAGAGAGAAGGAAAAAAAAAAAACAGACCCCAAAGAGACCAACCATGGAATCTTCACTCATTGAAAACTGTCACTTGGGAAGCATTGGCAGCATAGCAACAATATTGTCATTTTGTCGTTTTGGGAATTATTTTAAAGAAGCTTCCACAAAATTTCTTGTTGCATGCTCACTGTCCTCCTCCTCCCCTTTTCCCTCCTAATCAGGGGTGTAATTATAATCGTGCTTTCTAGTGCCACTCTGATTACGCATTTTTCCATCTTTTTTGGATCTGTGCATTTTTTTCATTACAAGCTGTACACTAAGTGATTTATCTCTTGGCCAGGCTTTTAGGAGGATGTGATTTGGCACAGACGTAGCTTAGCCTGGCGAAGAGTTGTTGGACAAGCAATACCTGGTCATAGCGCTATTGTACAGGTGTGGGCGCACAGAGAAGTGCTGGGAGGAACTGGGGCCAGTCAAGCCCCTTCAGAACAGCGGACCCTCTACAAAACAGAGGCGGGAGAGAGTCCCACCTCGGAGCTTGAGGCTCCTAAGGTCTTGGAAGAGTAGGTGATACATTTCGGTGCCTCCTTGTTAATCCTGGTGGATTTCAGCCGAAAGCGCCGCCCCCGCCCCGCAGCTCTCCGGGATCCGTGCCCGGTGCGGCCACCCCCGCCCCCGCCGCGGCTCCCGGCGCTGCCCCGCGCCCCCTCACCCTCTGCGGCCGGTTCGAGCCACGGCCGGGGCCCCGGGGCGCCGCGGACGGCGGGGGCAGCTCCCCTCCGCTCTCTCCAGCCGCGTCGCGCCCAGGTGAAAGCCTCCAGCCCCCGGCAGCGTGCCCCGCCGCCCGCCCCACGGCGCTGGCAGATACCGGCTCCCCTCCGGAGCAACGCAGCGTGGCGGGGAGAGGATGCGGTGTGTGCGTGGGGGCAGTTTCGCCCCCTGGCCGCGGGAGCCTGGGCGTCCCGTTCCGCCAGGTGTGGAGGCAGCGGAGGAAAGGAGCCCGTGCGCGGCGGCGGAGCTCGGTCGGGGGTGGGGGGTGGGAAGGGGGAGACAGATACTCACTGTGAAAGAAGCTGCGCCCATGGGTCATGTCTGTTCCTTACACAAGGGGCTTCGGTCTCCACTAATTCCATTTAGATACGGGAGGACTTCCAGTGGCGGGGGGGGGGGGGGGGGAGGGAAAAAAAAAAAAGAAAAAAAAAAAAAAAAAAAAAAAAAAAANAAAAAAGGAAAAAAAAAAGCCCGAAGCCCACACACAGCAGAGCTGAGCAGCCTTTCCTCTCCCTCGCTCTCCCTCACCACCTTCAAATGATCACCGCCGGCTCAATCCCATCACACCCGAGCGATCACCAGCACCGCCACGAGCGGTGCATCGCGGCGGCGGCGGGCAAGGCGGCGGCGGCGGTGGCCCGCGCATCCAGGTGCCGGCGGGCGGCGGCGGCGGAGCGAGCCGAGCCCCTAGTCACCAGTTTCATACAGAACCAAAAGCAGATCGAAGCATTTCCTGCAGGACTCCGAGCCCAGCGACTTCCAGCCCTTCGGCTTCTTTTGATGCATTGAAGAAGGGATTAATGGGTCCGTCATCAGCTCCCTGTGCTTGCTCCTCTGAAGGGGTGGGGGCGGGCGGGAGGGAACCCAAAGAGGAGGGGTGGGGTATAGAAAGATTTACCAAATAGGGGATTTAGTCATATTTGTGTGCAATGAGAACCTTATTAGAGAAGAAATCCTTTAAAATCGAATAAATCCATTTTTGCAAAACCCTCTCCCTGCGCATAATATAGTATCAAGTGGTAGCAGCGGCAAGAGGCTGAAAACACATTGCACGGTCTGAAATCCCCTTGAGAATGGACGGAGCGAGGAAGAGATGGATGAGGATAGATACATAGATGTCCCCTCACTTCTCCAGTCCAGGGCGAGAAGCAGAAGAAAACCGTGGAGACTCTTCCATTCATTCAGTGCAGGGGAAGGGGAAAGGGAAGAGGAGGGGAAGGACGGGAGGGCGGCGGTGGTGGGGAAGGAATGATTTCAAAACTGGGAAAGGAAGGGTAAGAGGAGAGGGATCGCGCCCCCTCTCCTAACCAGTTCAGGGATCAGACAAAATGCTCATGAGTTCCTCCTTGACCTGCACCTGCCAAAGGGAAATTGAAAAGATTTTCCCCCTTGAGAAGCGACTTCTTCCTCTACACCCACACCCACGCACGCCCAAAGACACGCACACACACACACGCACAAAAGGGAGCAATAAAAGTTTATCTGCTAATCCTCCGGCCGCAGATACAATGATTACCTCTTCCAATCAGCCCAGAGACGACTGCAAAATCTCTCCCTTTTTCTCCCGCCCTCCCCCCGCGTCTAGGACTTATCTTCCTCCCCAGCTACAACCCACCCCAAACACCCATTCCTTTGATGAGATTGCGAAGGGCTAGTGGTCAGAGCGGGAAGGAAGGAGGGGAGAATACAGTACAGAAAATATATTAATAACAAGAATATTGAGAGGGCCTGAAATGGTCTCAATGGAAAACAAGAGGGGAGGAGGAGCGGATGAACAGAAAGGGCTGTGTCCCCTCTTGGCCTCAGGAGCCGGCCCTGCAGAGCCGCGGCAGCCGGCACCTGACTCCCGCAGCGCCGCGGCCCCGGCACTCCCGGCCCGGGCGAGGGGAGGGCGGCCAGAAAGGACAGGAGGCGAAGCTCACGGCTGGGGCGGCGGGGAGGGACGAGGAGAAGAGAAGGTCTGTGTTACAGAAGTGCAGCGGGAGCAGGATGGGATCGCCCGGCTCCTCTGCAGCTCTGTTGCGGCGGGCAGGCTGGGGGAAGCCGCCGACCCCCGCGGGGATGGGGCAGAGCCAGGCGACCCGAGATACCCGCAGCCCCTGCCCCGGGCTCGCCACGCCGCAGCAGCATCTCGGAGGCGGGGTCGGCGCCGCTCCTCCTTGCCCGCACCTGATGCTCACGCCGCTTGCAACAAGAAAAGTGTGTCAGGAAGCGCAGCCGGGGCAGGGAGAGGAGGGGCGGTGTTTGGAAGGAGGCTGTAAGTCAATTAAAAATTAAATGCAGCCCGGCATCTTGCTTTGCGCGGGTGCGGAAAAGCACGGGCGGGGGGGAGCGCAGGTCGGACGGCACCCATGGCTGTGCCGGCGGTGCGCACTCGCGGAGCGGGGCTGCCGCTGGGGCCGGACGGGTCTGTCACCCTTCCCGGGGTCTGCCGGCGGGCTAGGGGCAGTGTTAGCCTAGGCGGGAAGCATTTTGTCTTTAGGGCACCTT
Organism: Dicaeum eximium; assembly: GCA_013396995.1. Classification (NCBI taxonomy): domain Eukaryota; kingdom Metazoa; phylum Chordata; class Aves; order Passeriformes; family Dicaeidae; genus Dicaeum; species Dicaeum eximium. The sequence goes on from VWZP01001589.1 coordinate 1,947,151, forward strand.
TTAATGAGGTGGGTACCCTTGCGTCCTTTGGGACAGCACTGAGCAGCACAGCAGCTATTCTGGAAGATGAATGATAAGCCTGGATATTTATGTATTTATTTATTTATTTGTTTGTTTACTTATTTTTCCCAGTAAAAAGCTGTGTTTTAATAAAAACCCTCAGGGGTTTTTTTTCAGCCTGTGGATTGTCTGCCCCATACTCTGAAATGAAGACTGTATCTGCCATCAATGCTTATGGCTGCAGGCAGTCAGCATTAGCAGCGTGCACATTAGGGTAAGTCTGAGGTGATCTTGGCTAGCAGGATTCACCCATTCAACCAGCCAGCCTGACTGAGCACTTAAAAATCCTAAAAATCCTGCAGGGTGAGAAGGGCACCGAGTTTTGCTACAGGAATGTGAGTAAGCCCCTTATAATAAAACATATAGAAGATATAAGACTTTGTGAAATGATTCATGTGTTTTGTGTAATCTGTCTTGCCAGTAGCAACATCAAGTTTGCAGCTGTTAATCTCAATAAACTGTTCTACTCTGCTTTTTAACCCTCTCAGCACTTTCTCTGACCTTCCTTATTCTCATCCACAATAAGTTACAGAACTTGATTTGTAGAATAATTGAAAGACACCTGACTAATCTATAGGATAAACTTCTATACAGATGTGCAGTCTATCTTAGGCAACAGTAGAGTAACAGAAAAAGTGTAGTGTTGAAAACAGTCATACAAGTGTTTATAGACAGTCAGATGTTTCTTCTGCAGGATGATGCAGTCATCCATATGGCTAAGTTTCAAGCTATAGTTACTTAAAAAAAAAAAAGGTAATAGAACAAGTAGGCACAAAACAGCTGATTTTGCTGTTCTGGGAAATGTGCTGTGTCACATCATATAACAGTGAGCTTCACATTTTTCCTTTTCTGAAATAGGATGTTTTCAGTTTAAAAATTCCTAGATCCTAATCAGTAACCATTATTATGGAGGGACACATCCACAAAATATATGAGGCATGACCACAATGGCCACTGCGTGTTCTCATTAGCAATGAGACCTTAAGGAGATATCTCAGGATCTACATCGTTGAATGCTAAAAGCTTATGCAAAAGTGTTTATAAGCAAGTACCCAGGGTTTGCAGTTTAGAGACTCGTCAAAATTGCTTTCTGCCTCACTAGATATCACTTCTGTAGTGAGTTTGAAATTTTGAATTTCACACAACTACTGAAATGTTCACCACCATATTTTTTTGGCTTTATGTCTCATTTTGTAGCGAAATCTCTTTATGTGAGTTTTGGTAAATGCTCTCCCTAGTAAAGTAGTAGCTCATGCCCTTAGGTGGGCACATCTTACATTACCCTGGAATTCTATAGCTAAATTTTTATAAACTTACTGTGCATTTTTACATCTTTAATTAGCCAGTTGCCAGAACCTTACATTTCTACTAGGCAGTAAACTAAAAAAAGGAAGAAAAAGACTAACATTTAATAAAAAATGAAATGTTTTTAAAAAATGGGAAAGCCTAATAACCATAAACAATAATGTCAAATGGCATCTTAGTAGTGTTAAGAAGTCTTTGGATTTACTTGAGTCCTATTGATTTTTAAATGAGTTTAAGGGGTTTTTTTGGGTTTTAATTTTTCTTAGAGTAATGACATTGGCTTATTTTATTATATGGAATGACATCTACATTTTTAGATTAGAAACATACTTTTATTAGTTCTATATTGGTAATCAGCTGAATCTTGTTTTTAAAAATAAGTGAGAAAATCCAACACAATTATGCTCCTTGATTCAGTACCTACAATGCTATTCTTTGCAGTTTTAAACCATCCTTACACAGCAATCTCTTTATATAGCACATTTTGTCGCCCTCTCTCTTTCACATTCACAGCTGAATTTTTCTATTGATTTTTAGAGCAATTTGTTTGAACCCAGAATATTTTATTCAGCAAGACATGAAGTACTTCCTTCCTTGACTAACATCTTTAGGCCAACCTAAGACACTCATCAGCCTGAGGATGGTTGGTATGGCAGAAAGGAGATCACTCATTTATAGACCAGTTTAAGCACTGTAAAACATTTTCAAATTGAGGTTAGAAGATGAAAAAAAGACAAATATGCATGAAAATATCTAAGAGTTTTGTCTAAAAGAGTAATGTACAATCTCATATTAAGATCTACGTGAAGCGTTGGGCAGTTTTCTTCAACAGACAGAAAAAAAGCTTTTGCCTCTGAATTGTGTTATGCTGGTGTTTCAATGACACGAAAAGAAAATAAAAATTCTGCTTTGTTTTCCCCCTTCTGTGGTTAGCTTATATGTTTGTATGTCAAAAACAGAAGTCCTGGGCAACTGGTTGTAAGTGGCCCTGTCTAGGCAAGGGGTTGGACAACAATCTCCAGAAGTCCTTTCCCACCTCAAACACTCTTGTGATGCTTTGAGTCTGTAAACAGTGGGTAACAATGGATTGTAAAGTGGGGGAACAGTTTCGGTGAGAAAAAGGAACTCCTTAATATTCAGGACTGACTTGGCTTGCTTTCAGCTGTAGTGTGTAAGAAATGAGACAATATATCTCGATTATTTTCTCCTTGAACCAGAGGAGATTATTTAGTTTCAGTTAAAATGGTAAATTATTCACAGTTAAAAATTCCCCAGCATGGAGGAACCTTAGTTAAATTACCTCCACGCCTTTCTCAATTATATTCTTTCTTGTGAAAATAAAACCTGTCCAGTATTTGTCCATCCTTTCTTGGCCACTTTGGATAGCCTTGTCTTATCCCAACTCTGCCATTGACAACAGTTCTAACTATGCCCTGTAAAAACTAGAGTGAATTAATTCCTCTTTTGAAAGAATTCAAAATAGCCATGAGTTTCTCCCACATTTTCAACAAAACATTCCTTGAACTGAAATGAAATTGAGAAGGCACTGACTTCCTTATTCATGGAAAGCAATCTATGCTTCTGAGGGTAGCAAGGAAGAACTACAAGTGGTATTTCTCTTCTCTATGCCTCCTTTTAAAAACATTTTGGGTTCTGTGCTGTCATGTGTGATCACAGATACACTTTTTGTCACGATCTCTTTGTGAATAATTTTTTTTTTTTTTTTTGGCTAGAATGTAGCAAATCCAAACTACAGGCTCAGTATAACAGTTATACTTGGCGTGACATTTGGAAACACTGAAATGAATCACCAAGCTGATAAGCACATCTACATTCACAGTTTAGTTCAGATAAAAAGTGTGGTTCTAAAATGATCTCCCAATTGCCCTCACTTACCACATTTTGGATTGCAAATTGGAGCAGACTTTGAGTGTGTGAGCTGTTTTTCTTATAGATGAAACTAAGCTGAGAGATGTGTTCCTAGAGCAGAGTCTGTTTTCTAACTTCTAAAGGGCATGCAGCCCCACAGGAGCAGAGTAAAATTAGTGCTAAATAAATACAGGTACAGAGCAGGCATGGACAACTCAGTACCAGCCATTTCAGCTTTCAGATAGGCTCCTTTTGCCCTGAATTGCATATTAATACAGACTTATTCAGTATTTCTTTCAACAGTGCTAGGAGCTGAAACACTAAAAACTGAAATACTTTCCATTCTTTTGTGATGAAACACTTACAGAGAGGCATAACATATACCTTCCTGCGTGATATCAGAATAATGGAACCTTTTAGTCCCTTAAAATAACGTCTTTCCTCTTATCCATTTTCTGGTCATTCACAGACTGTCTCTTGTAAGTGCAGAAGGACTTTGGGACTGCATTCTTCCAACGAATGTGCTCCTGAATACAACACATTTAGAACATCTCTTCTCACGCAGTTTTCTTGAAAATTGAAATATATTTCAGTGCAAACCAGTATGGAGAATAACCCTTAAATATAAGAAGAAAGCAGTTTAAACAAGGAATGAAGAAAAATCTGATAATTTTCATCTGCAGTTTTTCATAATTACTCTTCTGTTTAATAAGTGCACCTTGGATTTACATGATATCATGCAATTTCAGTGGATTAAAGATTTCTCTTCTACAGGACACTTTTACTTCTTCTTTTTCTTTTATCCTGTTTGATTAGTCTCATTCTAAAATGGAATGAATTAAAAAATAATTTTTTTCAGGTGATACAGGAATTGGCAAGTTTGCCTGCTGTACTCAGTTTTCTTTCTTTATTTAGAACAGTGGTCTCCCAAGTGGGGAGAGATTGTGAATGAGTAGAGTGTACTATACAACCCGTTGGAGTGCAAAAGGAAAATATTTTTACACCATTAATAAACAAAACTTTTTTTTTTTAAAGTTTGTTAGTATATCCTTATCTCATCCTTCTTAATTTCTATTTTTGTATATAGTTTATAAATACAATGCATTAGTACAGTAGGCCATGTATGTATTTTATAAATAAATAAAGATATATTGGGCTGCATGCTTAATAATCTGCTACTAATTAGGGTTTGTTACCAAAAAAAGTTTGACGAACAATAAAGTTCTGCCAGCTATTCTCTCTGAAGCAAATGGCATTTGCAAAAGTGCTAGCTCAGATTCCACATTCATTTGTCACTTGAATTAAGGCTTTCAAGAACCTTTAATTCTACCATTTCAAGAACAAGGCCAATTCAGAAGTGTGGGGGAGGTGTTTGATTTTGTTTGGTTAGTTTTTTTTGTTCTTTGTCATTCATATGTTGATGATTTGGTTTATGAATTAAACACTGACATGTTGCTATCTGAAAGAGCTCAAGAAATTCCATATCTGTTATTGGCAAAGTCTGGAAAAAGGCTGTTGAACAGGAATATCCAAAAAATTTTTCCCTTTCCAAGTCACCTAGTAAGAATTTTGTGATTACTACTCTCTGGCTAAAATAACTAACATCAATTAAAACCCCAAAAACGTAAACCAAAGAACAAGAAAAAATTATGATCAGTTTTCAAAGAAACAACTGTAAGAGCACATGAAACTCATGGTAAATCTTCCCAAGATTGTATTCTGAATCATCTATTAGAGGTTAAGAACTTGAAGACAACAGTGCATAAACCATGGAAATCTGCATAATTTAAAATTAGAACCTGAAATGGCAGAAGTTAAAATTTGTTTTAAAATAGATAACTAGTTCCTTACAAAACTACTATGATCACTACATAATAAAAATAGTCCAAAAATTACTAGTTTATTATTAGCTGATTCATCTGCACTTACCTCTGAGCCATTCCGGTGCAGCTTTTACTGCACTCTTTTTCCCATAACTCTGTTTAGGGTAAATAAACTCAACTGTATTTAGAAATAATGTGCCATATATAGGGACTGTATGAAGCTGTTCTTCATTGTAAGAATGGAGAAGAGTACTTAAGAGAAAGTATAATTCAGTTATATAGATACTTGGATGTTTTCCTGAAGTATTCTCTTTAGTACTGACAAAAGAAATTACCTCCTTAATAAGACAAAGCAGCACCATTTCTCCTACATAGTAGTGTGGAATCTTAGAAGGGTTAATTGGAAAGTTCAACTAATTCTTATTTCATTAGTGTTCCAGTGGAATGCTGTAATTAAATGCATTTTTCCAGGGAATTGTTAATAGGGCTCAATCTACCATTTAAGACAAATACTTTTTTTACACTAGGGAGGCAGGTTGAGTCATATTTATTATTTAAGTGGAATATTAATAATACTGTGCCATGGAGAGAAGTGCATGAATCTTGCTGTCTTGGCAAACATTTCATCCTTGCAAGAGAGTAACAGAGGTGGTGGCAAATCATATATTTTGGAGTTAAATTAGTTATTGCAAGATACTATGAAATTACTAATTACTGTAGACCTGGTTCAAAAAAGCATTTATTTACAATCTCTTATGAAAAAGGAATTTGAAAGCTGCATGCAATTTTCAAACTTCCAAGTCAGCACCTTTGCTGTATCTAGCACATGAGTTATACACGTAGTGCATGCAGCAAAGCTACAAGTAAATAAATGATGGACTGCAAACTAGATTGAGATGGAGGCAGAAAGGGAAGAGTTATTTGGGAACACTGAATTAGAAGGAAAAGCCTGGCTTGATCGGCAGTTGTAAATCAACAAAATTTCATTGAAGATGCTGGATACACATTTGTCAGTCCAAGTGAAGTCTTATTTGAAAAGACTGGCTTCTAGACTAACACATAATTTAGACGTTCATTGTATTGTCTTTTTCTTAATCTTGAGATGGGGACAAAGAGGAATGTGGGCAGAAGATGGAAAGAGTACATGTATTAGGCAAGTAGGCACAGTCCTAATGGAGATACTTGAATATCAATGGATAACACTGAAGACTTTTCTCAAGTAAAATTAATGCATTACAGATACTAACAGACCTAGGAATCTGTATGCATGGGGTTTTGCTTTCAGGAAACTGACATCAAAATATTCCAAATAAGGTAAAATGATTGCATTATGCTTTGGGGCAATACGTTAGTATGCATTAAAGTTTCAATTTTTCCAAGAAGGAAACTAAAAATACAGAGTCCTTCCTTTAATATTATTTACATTAATAAGTTGTTACAGGTGAAAACTTTCCTGTTTGTAGTTTAAAATGCATGTCCTGTCATTTAAATCCTGGAACGCTTCTCTATAATTAAGGAAAATATGTTGAACCCAGCATTTTTAACACACATTTCCTGTGAAAGGTAAACTATTTCTTTCCAAGGCCTGATCTCATGTAAAATAATCACCTCTTTTAAAAGTCATAGCTAGGACAAAATTTAGTATTGTTAAGTCAATAACTTTAAAATTATTTTCAGTTTCCATCTTCTGAATGGCCTTTCATTCACAGTGTGCATATGCAAATTTTGACAGAGGTCTTCATCATTAAATGAATGGTATGCTCTTGCACATGACAGTTTTTTAAATTACAGTTCATCTTTCTCAGTGTATTCTGCATCAGCCCACTAAACTGAATAGCCTCAAGTTTAGCTATTCTATTTTAAAACTGTCAAACATTATTAGCAGAGCAGAGAAGCTGTTCAAAAAGTAATTAATTCCAGGGCTTAGAGTAAACTGCTATTTTAATTAAAAGAACACTAAATACTAATGTCCTGATTCTTTGTACTTAGAACATGAAATAAAAAAGTCTAAATCACTTACATTTAATATATTTTAAATGCAAGTTGAAACACATGAAAGGCATATCTCCTGTTCCTGCTCCTTATAAGCTGACTTTATAAAAAGATTACATGCCATATTTATTGGTTATGTTGTCCCATTTTTCTTACTGATTCTCTTACAGTCTGTGCTGAGTAGGAATATCAGCAGTTTCACCATAATTGCACTGTGTAGAATGCCAGACCTCAGCTGTGCAGTTGTGACTATTGCCACCTGTAAGCCCACAGGAGAGGTGAGGTTCTCTTTTGAAGCTGTGAAGTGCTTTCTATGCTTTGCAAATTCACAACTTCCATCTTGTGCAGACTTTAAATTATGCACAAGGAAGGCACCTTACATGTGAAGAAGCACTGCTCAGAGCACTGGAACAGGCTGCACGGAGAGGTGGTGAGGTCTCCTCCTCTGGAGATGTTCAAATCCCTCCTGGACATGATCCTGTGCAATGTGCTGCAGGTGAACCTGCTTTAGCAGTGGGGTTAGATGATCTTCAGGGGTTCCTTCCAACCCTCATCATTCTGTGATTCTGTGAAACGGGAATTTTAGGCAGTTTGGTTTTTACTACAACTTTACAGTCTCACATCTTTGGTGGGCCTCTCTCCTCATGGAGCCCTTGAAGTCTGCTGGAATGTCTGCAGTGTGCCACAGAGCACAGCATGACTAACCTAGCACTGATTCCATCACTGCCTGACAGAAATCCCCATAAGGATCATCACCGTGGCCTGGAGAAGCTTGAGCTACGAGGCACCCGTGAGATCAGGGCTGATTCCCTGGAACAGGAGGCTGTGTGCAGCACATGATGGTGTCAGCATTGCCTGGGGCCAGCTCAGGTATTTGTGTACAGAGCTCCTCTGCACAACACAATTCTGCCTCACTACTTATGTCTGTGATATTTATCTCACCTCACAGTACCTGCATAACATACGTGTTGTTTTAAAAGGATCTGTGCCTGGAAATCTGTTCGTTTCTCTGGGTTCGTGCGTTGGGTGCTGAATGAGGCTCCTTGACTCCAGTATCAGAAGGCTTATATGATTTATTAGAATGGCTCCATTATTCAGAAGGTTTTAGGGCTAAGGTGCCCACGTTCAGAGTTACATCTTTCCTCCACCCTGGTCAGAGCAAGACTCCCCAATGCTTACAAAGTCAGAGAGATAAGAACCTCTACATCATTGGCTAGAAAGAGAAAACTACATCTCCTGTATCAGGAGACAGAGCAAAGGAATGCATCTGTTGTCCTTGAATCCACACACAGACACAGGTTTGTTTTTACAGAAATCTGCAGAACAGTCAGCTTTCCCATGGAAGGAAAAAGTCCAGCAAGTTTCCATCTAAGAAACTTATAAAATGGCTGTGACACATACATACATAATATACATACGGTGTGTTGCCACAACATTTCCCAGATGCAGAAAATTCCAACTTGTGCAAAATGATTAAAAGGACGCAGACTATGTTTGTCCTTCCCTCTCCCCAGTACTTGACTTTCACTATAATTTCTAATTCTGCTGCTACTTTATGGCCAGAACACAGGGAAACTAAAAGATCAATTCAAATTTTGGTAGGGAAGACACAGACAACAAGCTTAATAATCTAGTTAAACACAGAACAAAACAAAACAAACAAAATAATAAAAAAACCCACCAAACAACCCCCCCCCTCCCAAAACAAAACAAAAAAATCCCACCCAAAACAAAACCTAAAATTTTATCACAGATTATATGTCTAGCCTGCAAGTACATGTGTTAAAATCTAAGTAACTGATGCAAGATTTTGTCATCGCTGTGAAGGAAATGACAGAAAAATACTCCCTTTTCTTCCCAGCTACAAGTTTCAGCATTTTGACCTTATCTTCTCTAAAACACTTTTAAAGATCTGGACAGAAAAGCTGCATCTGAAATCTGTGAAATTCTCATTCAAGGGGTTTTGGTGCTGTTTTTCTAATTTAGACTACAGATTTAAATTAGAGGTACTGCATCCTAAATAACTATCAAGAGGTTGACCATGGGGTTTTGTTTTATATATTTAAATTTCCTGGAAAATACAGTGCTGGACATAAGAAGCTTTTGATGTTCTGGACACTTGAGCCACTGTTCTTTGCCTACAGACAAAATTTTATGTCAGTATATATATATATATTTTTTTTTTGGTGGCAGAAACTTTCATCTGAATTATCATGTCCCATTATATGAGATTTTTTTTTTTTATCATCTGTACTATGGCCATGTGGCATGTTAATATTGGTCCAGTATTAGGGATATGAGAAAAAATCCTGGAAGGAATATCAAGTATAAAGGTTTATCTCAAGTGTTTCAGCATTTTTGATTTTAGGGTCCACTCTCAGTTTCTTATACTTTTATAAGCTTTATCCACTTATGTAAGCTTTTTTTCTGTCAAGTATCTGATTCTTTAACACTCTTTGTACTTCGTAAAAATGTCCAGAATGGTTGAATCATTTCTCAGTCTAATATAAAGAAATAAAATTCTGCTAATTAATTCTTTATATGAAATGTTTTCAGACCTTTCTTTACATAGAAGAATATTAATTTAATTTAAATTTTTGATACTTCATGCAAATAATTAAAGTATTAAAAGTCTATACAAATTTGACCAAATTGGAAACACAGAAGAGTTATCTTCTAGCCAGTGCAAAGGAGGGAGGAAAAAAGTTAGATATGAAAGGACCAACATATAACTGAAAGTAGGCTTCTTCTAGATGGTGCTATTGCTTTGCTCTTGTGTGAAAAAGGTCTTTTTTAGAAGAAAATAGATTTTGATAAATTAATTAAAACCTATATTATTGTTATATAAATGAGAGACATTATCAGGATATAAAATAATCTCACACATAGCATACCTAACTTCTAAGTGTATATTATATTTATATTTTCAAGTACTTCTCAAGGTAATTTTCAATTTTATATATGTTGTCATATCTAAAGTACATTGCATCAATTAACACTATCACTTGATTTAATCTTTAAAATTTATACCAAAATGAGGCTTTGACCATAGAAAACTACCTTTTTTTCTGCTGGCAGTATTAAAAGGCTTGAAAGACTCATAAAACCTTCTGGGGTTTGCATGTACATACTACTAATCAGATGACCTGCCCAGCAGTCCAAATTGAGAGGGGTCAAATAGGAAAAAAATCTATATTACAGGAATGTTCTTTATATTTACATTTATGAATATTTGTAGTATACTGCTCAATTCCTAAATATAAGAATGTGTTTCAGATGTCTAATTTCTTTACATGGATTTAAGAATGAAGACTTCAATGAAAATAAATTGAAGGATTCAGTAGCATAAGTGTTCAGAAAAGCTGTTGTTCAAAATCACTTACCTGGCAAAAGTCCCAGGAAGACAGCATTGGTGTCATCTATTCAAAACATTATATTGCTCCTTTACTGCAACTCAAAGCTTTTATTGTATTTATTTTCAAATCTTGATGGAATCATAGGGAAATAAAAATGAAAGGGCCTTTAAGAGGTCACTAAGTTCTCTGGCACAAGGCTGGATGAACTATATATTTGTCATTCCTGCTACATGTTTATGTAGCCAGTCCTTAAATTGTCTATTGAAGGAGATAACAAAGACTCAACGGGCAGTTTCTTTCCATGCTTCAGTAAACCTATTATTGCTAATATTCAACCTGAATCTTTCTGTATGCAAATCTACCATACACTGACAAAATGACCTGGGTCATCTGAGCCTATTTAAGCAACAAGAGACTCCTGGCTCACGTTGCTCAGGGTGTAGTGATGCTGATCAGCTGAAGTTTACTTCTCCATCAAGGGAACTAGATTTTGCACTTTAACATTATGGTCAGTCTAGTATTTGGGTGTGAGATCACAAAAGAAAAGTACAAAACCAGAGATATCCCAATATATAAACTGCAGGTTTAACACTCAGAGTTCTTCCCTGTAAATTATCTGCAGAAGAACACTTTGATAAACTACTGCCTCTGCAAGCTTCTGTGTGGGATACTTTAAGTGATTTCTCAGTCTGAAAAGCATTTTAGTTTCAGCTAAGTTACACCATTTGTGCTCTTTGTGGATGTGATATTGCAGTTGATACCATTTCTGAGATGATTTAAAAGTTAATTCAAGAATACTCTGAGTTATAGTGTGCTGACTTTTTTTTTTTTTTTTTGTATTATATATTTGTATACTGACCTTAAATGCTCTTGGAAATGGATTTTTAAAAGTGAACCTAAATTCATCGCTAAGTTGTCTTTACCCTTGCAAAATAAATTATTTCAATTTTAAAAGTCCTACTAAAGAGGTTTAATTTCTATGGTAGGTCTGAATGAAATCATAATATCACTCGTTTCATTTAATGAAATGCTGCATTTCCCAAAATTAGCCACCATGAGTCACATTCACATTCTGAGTTACAAGATAAAAATTTTAATAAGATTAATATTGGATTTAATACTACTTTCAAAATCTGAAATACATGATGTAGAAGAAAAGGGAATATGTTCATTCAGTTTTCATTGCTTCATAGTTTAATGAAACCTGACAAATCAGATATATAAGGCAGATACAGACAATAAACAGAATATGTGAGAACATTAAAGTTTTATCAGTAAAAGAAGAAGATGAATCCTATTTATTGGTTTTGCTTACAAAGGAGGTGAGGATTTTCCCTCTCTGGAACTATTCTTTATGGGTGAGTTCAAAGTACTGCTTAAACTGGAGTTGGTGTTAGGAGATAAATTGTGACTGTAGCAATTCCAACTTGTGAAAGAAAGCTGGATAATGATCTGGATAACTATAAATCAGCACCATTATCCACAGTGGACAAAGTGGTAGAAACAAGAGGATAAATACTGGTGCTACAAAGAATTAGCACAGCTTTTGTAGAGAAAAGTCGTGTCCAATGCACCCACAAGAGTCCTCCAAGGCAGCAATAAACTTGCGAGAAAATAAAAGGCAATTTGGTTAATAAAGTATTCTTGGCTTTTCAGTACATTCTGAACAAAAGTTCCTAAATAAACTAAGATGCCAGAAATACAAGGGAAGATTCAGTCATGGTAAGAAGGCAAACATAGGAATTAATGGGCAGTTTTCACAACCACAGGGACTTCTCAGAGAGGCATTTTTGGTTTTTCTCTATTGTCAAATATGTTTACAAATAAATCTGAAATATATTGGAGCAATGATGTGATATAACTCTCTAAGAATACAAAATCAGGCAGAAGAGTCAAAGCTGAATGTGAACTATAACAAAAGGACCTTATAATATTTGAATGAAGCATCAAAAAAGTGGAAGATAAAGTGGCAAATTAACTCAAGTGAAATAATACAAGGTAATTAATTTTTAAAAAGTCACCCAGTGACATACAATAAAAGATTCTTCTTTATTATGATGTGAAAGAGCTCCTGATATTTCTGATTATCTCTTTGAAAATATCATATACAATTTTCAGCAGTCAAAAAGCAAAATGAATGTTAGCCATTCAGGAATGTAAAAAAGAACAAATTAAAACTTGGTTAGAATGCATATTCTTGCATGCTGTCTACATTCCTGTTCATCCCATTTAAAAAAAACTAACATTAAAATTAAAAAAATAAGGATCAAAATACAGGAAGTGCGTTGAGAGAAATGGAGTACCTTCTATAGGTTTGGAGGGAGGCTACTTACAGAGGATGGAAGGGCCACAGAATTATCAGTGAAATTAAGTGGGTGAATTGGGAAATATAGAGTAGGGTTCCTATTTTGGTTTTTTTTAAGAATGTGCTCTTGATGATTGTGAGGGACAAGACATTGTACAAGATCTTTTTTTGATGCAATGCATAATAGTTTAAAGTTTTATTAGCATGCTTTTCATGTTCCGTTCCAAAAAAAAAGAAAAAGAAGAAAAAAAGAGCAATATATTATTTGCATGCAATCTCTATAAAAAGCCTTAAAAGAAGGAAATTTTCACCTAGACCTGGTCATATCATGTACCACTGGCCAAGTACTGGCCTTCCAATGGGTGATCCTGGCTCTTTCAAAGCTGTCTGTTTCTCTGTCTGTTACTTAAACTAACTCATAGGAAAGACCTGAAAGATTATTTTTTTCCCCTGTGTTCCCTCAAGCAGGTCAAAAGGGCTTGAAGATACTCAGATTCTTAAGCTCCAAGGGAGTCTTGACAACCAATCTCCTACCTTGGTGACCGCAGAGCTCTTGCAATATTCAAGGCTGAGATACTTGGGAGTCTCAAGGGCTCTTCGCCTCCTTAAGTCTCAAGGGCTCCTTGGAATGAGCTTAAGAGTCTGGAGTTTTCAGGTTCTTCCTACTCCAGGAAGGTTTAGCAGGAAGGTTTTCTCTTGGCCAAACATCCTTCTTGGGATTTCTGGAGTCCCTGTTTTGACACTGAGTATCTACAGAGTCTGGAAATCCCGACTTCCAGACTGTCAGCACACCAGTAACATCCCACAACCTGCACTTATTCTACAATTTGAGTAAAAGCCTGTAGTGGGATACACAGCTTTAGTCCTTGAAATACACACTCTGTTGTTTGTTCTGATTCATTTACATTCCCAGAGACAAAATCTCAGTTTAAATTTAATTACTATAGAGATTGAACTGTTAATTCAACAACTCAAGTGTGCTACATACTGCTGTGAAGAGCAAAGAAACCTTAGCCAACCAAACAAAAACCACAAAACCCGACAGATCAACACATTTAACAGAACTTTACAGAAAATTTAGCAGCTTGGATATAATAAAAGTTGTGCCTTGAGTCAATAATTTCTGACTTTCATAATCCTAAGCAAAATAGAGCTTGCTTATTTTTTGTCTTTTTTCATAATGCCACATTAAATAGCAATATTTAAAAGAGAAGGAATGAAATGCACTTGCTTGGTATGACTTAATCTGTGAAAGGAAAGAAATGCAAATCATTCATAAGTTTTGCTGTTCCTTAGTCCTCAATGTACTCTGCATTTATATGTATTTTGAGTGCATTGAATGAATGCTATTCCCAAAATCTTAGCCTACAACATACAATCCAATACTCTTAGCTATATGTTAGGGTAAAAAACCAAACCCTATTTAAATTCTTCATTTCAAAGACATTCTCTCATTCTTAAGCACAGTCAGAATTTCCTTTATTTTCTTGATTTAACATGGACCCATAACTGATGTTCATATTTTCCTCCATGTGTAATTACAGACTAACTGGATTCATCTTTTAAGCAACTCTAGGTTTGGAAACTGCAGTTCAGAAGGAAGCAAGTGTTCTAAACTTTTATGACTGACTAAATTAAGAGAGATCATAATGAAAATCAAAATAAAAGCATGATGAGGACATCAGCTCATAAGTTTATTCTATTATGTGTCCTATAGATGTCATAGAGGAAAGGGAGAGTTTGCTCCATGATGAACCAGATATTTTTAAGAACTGCATTTATAGGCCTTGACCATATTTCAGAATAAGCAGAAGTCTTTCTGAAGCATCTGTCACAACTTTTCTTTCATTCTCCTACAACACAAAAGAAAACTTTTCTCTTGAAAATCTATCATATTGATGTGAATAATCTGATTTGAATGGCCAGGATTGAAGAATTGTGTTACTTTCATAGGTAAAATAAACCTATTTAAAAAGAATTTATGCCTCTCCATTGTAGTTGTGTATTACCAATTAGAAGACTACAGTGAGATTTTTAAAAATTTATTAAATTGCTAATTTTTTACTTGAGCAATAGTAGTGGCTAGATAAATAATGAATGGTTCAAGGATGTGACAGGATACTTTATAGAAAATAATTTTGACTGGATTACACCAGGTAAAATTCCAAACAGCTATTCATGAACAACCAATTCACTGTGTTAGAAACTATGAAGAATTTATCTTCTGTATTCATGTAGCATTAAGGTATTTCAAAGACATCATAAGATAAAAGTTTGAATGAGGATGGACAATCATTTACCACACATGTACATTAAACATATAGAAGTACAAGATGGCTTTAAGCTTTAAAGTTTCAGAATCCTGACATGCATTAAAAAAATACAAAACACATGTCTATACATGTGAGGATAAACAGACTTAAAGAGCAGACTACACACTTACCAAAATACAGCCAAGATCAATTGACCCCACGAAGAAAATAATGTATTACACAAAGACTTGATGACGCCCAAAGCACTTTGCAAAAATAAGTTCTCAGTATCACAGTCTTTTCCTCATGGGTCCCCTTAAAAATGGTTATGAGTGGGGAAAACAGAGAGGGACAGTCTGTCATAAGTATGGAGGATCACTTTATGCAAACTACAAAAACCTGTTCTTCTGACCCTGGAGTCCTGAAAGGTGACTAATTAGCCTTCTCTGCGTTAACACCTACCGTTGAGTGTCCTTGGGGCAAGCATTGTGTGACAATTTATCTCTGCGATCTTTAGTAGCCTGAAAAAATGAGATGATCAGATATATTTAGGGTTTTGACTAATGTTCATGTGGTCACAAGAGTGTCTTACATTGTCAGAGAAATTAGCATAACATTAGTGTTTCAAAATCAGCAGGGTATTCCATAATGTAAAAATACTCTGTGCAAAAAATGCCTTTCTCTCTGCAAAATACCCTTGAACAGATATTCTACTATTTCCAGAGGATAGTCATAGCAAAAAGAGAAAATAGCTCCTTCAGCAGGTAATGAAAAGTCAAACAAGATTTAATTTAGCATTTACACCTGCATACACTCATTTTAGAGTTTTTCAAATGGTGTCAAATGCGGGTGGTGTCAAGAAGACAGTTCTGAATATATAAAAAAATGTCATTCAAGAATACAGATATTCCTAATGGTATGGTCACATGTCTAGGGATATGAAAGTTTTGATAGTGATTTATTTTTGAGAGATTCCCTGTACAAGCTGTTCAAGTACCAGTTCATGGGTAAATGGCACTTTGAATGTTGATAAAGGCAGCCTAGTAATGGTGACATGAACAATAAAGATATTAATAGCAGGTCCTTGGACCTTTTCTTTTTACAAGTTGAAAATAAATGAGCACCTGAGTTTCTGGTGTCTTATGAACTACCAAGTGACTGCTGTAATCCTCTGTAAAGCTGATGAAGATCCTTGCCTTAAGCTACAAGATCTGTAAATAGAACAGCAGAAGATAATAATCTCATTCTTATTACAATTTATTTTCATTTTTTGATTCAAAATAAAATAGCAACTTGTGTTCACTTTGCATGTATGCTTCTAAGTGTACAGTTTAGGATATTCCCTTGGATGGTAAGTTTCAAAACTATTTTTTGTCTGCACTGAAAAAATCTCACTCAAAATATCTCATATCTTCAGGTCATGACCTTGAACAATCAGCCTGTGATAATGTTTTCACCAACACAGGGAAACAATGCAATACAACAAAAATGTTCTGACATGAGATGAGGTCACAGTTACTTCTTTCTGAGCACATTTTTGTCTCAGTCTCCACTGTGATCTATTTTTATCAAAACACTTTCAGAAGACCTCTAAAAGTTACAGCCAGGCCTTTTTTCTTTCAAACACATTAAAGCAAGAGTTCTTTGTCATATGATATAATAGTCCATAGAGAAATAAGTCTGATCATATTTACTATCAGCAGGGTGTTATACTTCCATTCATTTCAATTTTAGACAATCAGTGCACCAAATTATATAAGTACATAAATTAAATTTGTTTGGTTTCAAGAAACAGCTACATAATCTACTTTACTCATATTCTCAAAACATTTTCTGAAACATTTATGATCATATGTGCTTATGACTAGGACAGTGTCTTACATGTGCAGATGATAGCACAGCAAATCTGAACCCAAAAATTTCCTGCAGGAGCTCAAGCTACCAGGCAATATCAGCACACCAACCTTGCATTGCCCTGTGCACCATTTTCACTTATATAAGAATTATTACCTGTGCGTGAGGTTCTATTTTGAGACACTTTGAGAAATAACAGGTGGATACATTAGGAGCTATCTTCTCTCTGATCTTCCAAAACAGCTCCCCAGTTTTCTCAGACCTGTGAAGAGTCACAGACCCTCTGGAAGAATTTCTATACATTTAAGCTGAGGAATAACAAAGGAGACCATTCTGTGTTTACCAGCTGGATAATTGAATTCTCAAGGCAAAATCAGTATAAATTCAAGGCAGATGTAGATGATTGTTATGCTAAAGAAACACATCCATAGAAGTTAACATTTTATGGCAGTTTTTCTAGTTTCAGAAAGATACAAGTGCACGTATTGCATGATACTTGTGCAAGTATTCATGGTAA
Source organism: Dicaeum eximium (assembly GCA_013396995.1). NCBI lineage: Eukaryota > Metazoa > Chordata > Aves > Passeriformes > Dicaeidae > Dicaeum > Dicaeum eximium. The sequence goes on from VWZP01001589.1 coordinate 1,964,484, forward strand.
GGCCCTAAAAGAAATTATTGAGCTATCTTACTTTCTCTGTTCCATGACAGACTGGAATAATGAATAGGGATTATTGTCCAAGACAATGTCCAGTAATTTTTCAGTGACAAAGTGGATTTCTGAACTTATCAACAGGTCTCAACATCACAGGTACAGAGATGTGAATGAATGAAGTTCTTATGTGAACAGAACAAAAATATACAAAAAGGCACTAAAATAAAGCCTTTCTTTTTTAAATTCTTTTCTAAAACCTCGTTAACATAATTTTTACATTTTACATGTTTTAGGCATAGGGACCTTTTTCTTCAAAATTCCAAATATATTTGTGATCTTACTGTCTTTCAGTTAGGGATGTCCAAATTATTCCTGTATGGTTTTAGCAGAACTGGTATCTTCCTAACAATTGCATGCAGATTGGACACCGGAAAAATGACTCATAAGCCATTAAATGTTATAGAAAGAATAAACCTTGCATTAAGATTTTCCAGAGACCATACTTAAATAGACAAGACAGACAAGTCAATTCCTTAAATTGTAGGAAGGCAGGAATTTCTTGATAGCAAAGAGGAATGAGAAAAATTGTCTCAGTGCTATGTGGCACAGGTTTCTAATACCCAGACAAATCATATGCCATGAACATTCAGAGTTCAATTACCCAAACATATATTGGATTTATTGCTGTTTCACTGCAATTTCAATGCATTCTGTTTTAGCAGATTTTCAGCGTGTAAGAATTCAGTATCCTATTTCCAGCTGCATTGCAGTAATTGCAAAAATTATTTCATCATATTGTACAAGGTGAGCTGAAACACAAGAGAACTCCTTTAACATTTGCTGTTCATGAGCTACTGTATGGTAGTTTTGCCATCTAAAAATACTCCTCTTTCCATGACTGATGTTGTGGTTCAATTCTTACCGACAGTAAGTGAGGAGATTGCCTCAAGGAATCTGCATCTTCTCTGGTTTAGAATATTAGGGTTATTTCAGTGTGAAGTGGTAGCCTTTGGCTGCAAAGATCTTGCCACATCTTTTCACAATCTGATTTCAGGAAAGGGGTTTATCAAACCAATAAAACCTAAATCTAACAATGAACTTTTGTGGAAAACAGTTTTTCAATTGTTGTTGATCCTATATCTCTTCACACCCTTGACAAGCAGAGTAAATTTACAGTGACCTTTACCTTGATTATTACAGGCAAATCAAACTAAAATTTAAATATTTCTGGTTTTTATTTACAATTTTTTTTTCTTTCTCACAAGAATACTTTGATAATTTTTTGTCAGATGGTCACCTGTCAACAAAAGATTTTTTGGTAGAATAATCACACGGTTCATAGTGCAAATTCTCCACAATACCAGGCAGCAAATTGCTCTTCTTTTTAATACTTGCTTTTTCTTCTTTCATATTTTTCTGTTACTACATGTGCTTTCATATTTTTCTGTTACTACATGTTACTACATAAAAACTTTGTTAGAGCTACAGCAGGTGTATGAGATATGAGAGATTTGCCTTTCTTTTTCAATCAGATGCAAAACAAACTGCAAACTTTAGGTAAAAGTGAGTAGAAAAGTATGCTTCAAAATATGGCCATTATATTTTTTAGCATCACTAAGATATTAATAACTAATGGAATCATCTTGATTTATTACCTCAGGTTGCTGTTAGCACTTTTCTAGAATACTAGAATTATTCAGCCTTAGTAATATTTCCTTGATAATTTGAACATGAGATTTCTTAACCCCAGAAAATCACCATTATGTTTGACAGCAGATTGCTGGTAACTCCTCTGTCTACTGAAAGGACTGCAGTAGACATACAACAAATTAAGTGATAAAAATGCATATCTTGATTAAAACCTTGATAACACTGAAATAATAAGAAAAACTTTTTTTTCTTACCTTTCTTTATGATCAACTATTATGCAATATATTTTAAAAGAAAATTCTCTAACGTGCCATATAAATAATAGTCTACCATAGTTGATGATAAACTTGTAATTAATCCTTCACTGTAAGAGTTCTCTTTACTATTTATTTATATAAATATAAACATGTGTTCATAAATGCACACAAAGATAAAGTTTGCCATTCACATCAGAAAGCCTGATTTCCTTTTGCACAGGGAAACTGCTTTTAGACACAGGGAGACACAGACCACCACCAAGAGGAAAAATTACTTAACTGACTTAAATGCATGTGATCTTCTTTGTCTAACATGGGCTCTATAAATGCAAACACTAGGCCAACTCCTTTTAAATTGCTGTACTTGCAACTGTAGAGTTGTAAGGAAAAAACACACGGAATAGAAAAAGATGTTCTGAACTGAAATGGGAACTCTTGGTTCAGCGAGAGCTAAAAAGAATATGATAAGATGACTTTAAGGATACTCTTTTCTCCTGTTAACTACATGTTTCAGATAAAACTGAAATCATGGAGAAGATAAAAAGAGATGTTAGTCATTTACACTTCAAAAGATTTTCACAATGACTAAATTGTCTGTTCCAAGTATTAGTGTCACACATTTCACTGTGCATGATTCAAAATGCTTTTTGCAAAACACATATAAAAGCTAGTCCTTGCTTTGTTCTCAGGAACACCCTGAGAACACTCTGAGGGTATAAGTCAGTGAAGATAGGGAAGCAGAATGGACTCCATATTTGTTAGACAAAATATTTTGTGGCTTTGAGGCTTTAAATAATGTATTTGCACCATGAATGAAATCACTTCTGATTCAAATATCTTGGTATACAAGTTAAAAAGTTATACTGCAACAAGGGCACGTAACAAGACAGTTATCTGTAAGAAGTGTCCTTGCTTTGCTCTTCAAGAGTAGCAATAGAGCTCAGTGAAAATAAGATTCACATTTTTTCATTATATAGTTAATGAAATATGAGCAATGATTCCATTCCTTAAAATACTTACTGGCCATTCAAACTCAATGAAAACAGGAAGAAGATCTGCCATTTATTCTGTATAAATTAATATCCTAAATGCAATCTCTCATTACAAATAGTAGATTTCATCAAAGCTATAAGGTTTTCAGCTCTCTCTGATCATTAGTTTGAACCTGCAAAGCCCTTAATGAGATGAAGTAGCATCAAGCCGTTGTCAAATTCCGTCAGATAGAAATATGATACATTTCAGAAATACTGGCTTGTGAAGATCCTTTTGGCATTAAAAGTTGGTACTTTAGTAATTTTGGAACATCTGTAGCCATGATAAGATTTTAAAGATCTAAATTTGAATTTTGACATCTGAAATGGCATTTATCACTGACAAATCTTTGTCTCAGTAATCTTATCTCTGTCTTATTTTAGGATCAAAAACTGTTCAAGATAAATAAATTCTAGCACTCTTATTTAGGGTGCTGTGATCTTTGAAAATATGTTTACATACTCATTTGAATAGATTTCACCATCTGTTCAGATATGAGTGGCTCCTAAATGATGATCTGCATAATGGTACTTGAAGTTTCCTTCACATGTGGGAAGTTTTCATTGCCAGCCCATCTTTGACTGCTGCCCCACAAAGCAGTACAGTCACTCACTGAGAAGGGCAAGAAGTGTTTTTATTTTAAAACTGTTTTTGCAAATGTCTTTAGTGCAGTTATTCTAGCTCTTATTATATTGAATTCATTTACATGCAGTGAAATTTAAAAAATCTTAAATTAAATATATATATTCCATAATTTGAAATAAAGTATTAATGATTGCAGAGCTATATAAACCATAAAAAAAATAAAATATATGTTTACATAGACTAAATAAGTGTAGAAAGGATATTAAGAGATCCTGGAATTGTTTCTCTTGATAAAGATAGTGATCTAGGACATCCTGCATGGTTTTTATCAAACAACAGCCACAGTAAATTAATGATGTGTCATGTTTTAGGTTTGTCTAGCAGTGACACGCAAAGACTGGGGCAAGGTGTCCTGACATTTCATTCAGATAATCTGTGACTAGTGGGCCAAAATTTAACTTCTCTCAAATTTAATTTTTATAATCCTACACCTTTTAATGTGAAAATGCCAACTTTAATTGATTTGATTTAAGGATGAGGTTTAACCCAATTCTGGATCTGATTTCCACTTCTGACATTTTGAACTATGCTGAAACCCACTGAGTTTCATTCTTCCCAGTGCATATTTTCTCTCCTACTTATGACTTGCTCTCATTTCTTGATCAGAGATTGTTAGCAGTGCTATAGTTTTCAACTTTTTAACCCATGAGAAAATATTCTGGTCTTTGGTAATGATTAGACAGGGCAGGCATACATTTGACACCGAAAATGTTGAGATAAATAGTGCCTAATGTAATAAGTGGATGGTTTTGAAGAGTCTGCAGTTTGAAGTTGTTGTTGGGAGTGCAACAAAAAAGCCAAAGAGGAAAATTTGCCAGAGGGAAGCAACAAGAATTAATGCAAAACTTCATTAAAACATCTGACAGAATGAGACAACACTGTGTCCATAAGAAGCCTTGTTTTTTAGTGAGCCTCACAACTCACCTCTGCCTTTGTGTGACACTGAAGCAGATCTAGGAACTTATCTGGCTTTATTCTTTTAATTTTTCTTCTTGATTCATTTCACCAGTTAACTACCAACTCATGGTGAAAGCTGGTTTTGTTTAGAGAGGGACTGCCAAGGCCTAAGTGAGACTCAAAACTGAAAAAAAAATCAAGTTGATTTAAAATTGATTTGACTGAAAATTGAATTAATTTTTGAATTTAAATGAATTATGTCTCACTCTTAATAGGTCAGATTTTCCCAGCAGTTACCACTTTTTCAAGTAAATATCTCAAACATGGTGAGGCCTTTATTACTTTTTTCTGAGACATTTCTGTGTTGCTTTGGAAACACGTTAGCATGCTAGCAGCCAGAGAAGTTTTTCCTGGATGAAGGATATAATGAAATGGTCAATGGCTTATTAAATTGGCTGATGAGAGAAGTAGAATAGCCTCAGGCATACAAGGGTGCAGAAGAATAACTGGAATCTCTTATTTAGAGAGTACACAGTGCTCTCTAAAGATCTTTAAGAGGAAAAATCTTCATAAGTTGAGTATTGTCTGAGTCTGACCAAAAAAGAATTTTAGAATTCAAAAAAGAATTACTGTATTGGACATACCCATCAGGATTTTTTAAAGAGACATTTTAAAATAATAAATGAATCTAATTGTGAGGCTTTCTTCCTCCCTAAAAATTCTGAGAAAATCATTTCCATTTTAGCCATCCCTGTGAGTGTATCTGTTTGTCTGATGTAGCTAATGAGATTTCTTTCTTCATTATATTTGATCAAATCCCTTGAAAACCACTGGCTTAAACAAACTGATGAGTAGCTAAGCCACCTCTTGTGTGTGTGCATAGATGTGTGTTGCAGTTGCAGAAATCTTACTGAATCAGTGGAAATGATACGGTGGCGGTGATTTAGATCAATCACTATAACTTGACAGAGAGCAGTGATCCACACTTCTTTGTTTTGTGCTCCTCTAATTGCAGTTTAATTTGCTCAAAAGCTCTTGAGTTGAACTATGGAAATCAAGGTCATATGTCTGCAGTTATATTTGTCATATAGAACAAAACTGTCAGCACTGAGCTTCCTGCATGAACAAACATCAACTGACCAATTTCTGCTTACCTTCAAAGCACAAGTTAAATACCTTGTAATTCTCTGATCTTAGAGGTAATTTCTCTTAATGATCAAATGCAATCCTTTATGAAGATTTCAGCTGTGACAATACAGCATGACGCATTAGCTTTTCTCTTGCTCCCTTAGCAACAAGCACTGTGTATTGTTCCTTTATTAAGGTATAGCTTTGCTAACCCTGAATCTTGTGAGGCAAAACATCTTTATTCCCAAGGAACTCACTGAAGACTGGTAGTGAGTATCACACCACAAAGCAGATTACATGTTCATAACATTATAAATAATTTTACCATATTTCTTCCTGTTTGTAGTGTAATATTTTGATACATTACATTTCATTATATTCCCATTTGATGTAGGTTTTTGTTCTGGATCCTGATCATTCCTTATCTAAAAGTTTAAACTGTGCAAAAGTCTATAAAAAGCAGGTACAAGGTTTTACTTTACTATACTTTGTTCTTTGTTTCCCCTGTGAGAGATGGAGGGAAAAGAGAGGAAATGGGAAGAAAATTCAAGTGAGAAACAAGTTAAATGTTTCTAGTAGTTCACAGATACAAGTACTGTAGAAATCAGCAGAAGTAATTACATCCACGCCCAGAGCTGTAAGGGTACAAAATACTGAAATTGAAGTCTGATTATAAACTTCTACTTTGGCATATTGTAAACATAAGGCTGTTGTATCTGTGTTCAGATAGATTTTAGACATTAAAAAAAATAAAAACCAATAAAATAAACCCAAAGAAAACTATCCCAAACCCACAACCCAACACAATCCAAAAACCACAAAACCACCACCAAAACCAAAACCAACACTCTCCAAAAATCCCAATTACTGTAAATTATAGACAAAATGTTGTAACCATGATTTCATATACCTTTAGTTCTAAAATTTTATGCAAATAATCAGGGAGCACACAGACAAAGTTTACACCAAGCTGTCAGTTTTCAACTTTTATAGTTTTCAACTTTTTAACCCATGAGAAAATATTCTGGTCTTTGGTAATGATTAGACAGGGCAGGCATACATTTGACACCGAAAATGTTGAGATAAATAGTGTCTAATGTAATAAGTGGATGGTTTTGAAGAGTCTTTAAATTATTTTTTGCATATTCAAGAACCAGAATACTCTTTAAAATCTGCATCAACATAGGTTTTCATTTTCAGTTCTGTACGATTTTTTCAGTGATTTCTTTGTTAACATAAACCTAGAGGCAGATGTGTGATTTCAAAAGTTAGCAGTTTACACCCTATGTATTTCCTACATAAATATTTTCAAGAAATCATTTTATTGTATCATTAACAGGTACAAGGTGCTTCAAGACAAATTTTGGAAAGCTAGTGTTCAGAGGACATCAAAGAAAATTACAGGACTGAGGGTTTATTCCTTGGGACCTGAAGAAAAAATAAATCTACTGACAGTCACTTTAATAAGATTGTGAATGAACAGGGAATTTGGAGTAAGAGGACTTCTGGAATTCTTGAAAAATCTAAAATAAGTGTTTTGTCCTATTCATTTTGCTCAGCTTTTCTTGAAATTACCTGACCTGAAGAAAATCTAGGATAACATTTCAAACAAAAATCTCATATGTAATCGGAGTGCAAGCACACTATACATGGCATTAAATAAAAAGATCACTCACTCTGATTCTGTAACACTTTTCATTCATTATTAGGAGTACCTTCTTCTTTTTTGGTGACCTCTATCTGCTCACTTTGCTGTCTCAAGCAATTTTTCTAGTACTGGAAATTCTTTTCATGTTTACAAAGACTTTGAGGATTTTATCTCTGTCTAGTAGTATGAACAGGCTGGAAAGAATGAGGTACATCAAGTTATGCCCAATAGGTCCTTCAAGTAAACCAGCAAGGAAACTGTTTTGTAAAATCTCTCCAAATATAACAGCCCATTACTATATCTAGGAACAGAGAATTTCCTTTCCGTACTCCTTTAAAGCCTTTATAAAAATTCAGAAACATTGATCAACCATTAAGGACTCCGCAGAGACTATTTGAGAGAAAGAGCATCCTGGGTACCTGTTCAGGCACAAAGTGATTTCAATTTTAGCAGCAAATGAATCTTATGACAGAGTGCTGTGTTTAAAAGTTTTAAGGAAGGACAGCATTCTTCTTTGGGTTTTTTTGGTTTTGTTTTCTTTCTTCTTTTCTTTATTCCTTCCTTCCTTTCTTTCTCTCTTTCTCTCTTTCTTTCTCTCTTTCTCTCTTTCACTCTTTCTCTCTTTCTCTCTCTTTTTCCCTCTTTTTTATTTTATTTTAAATAAAGGAATTTGGACTTTGTACCAAACTAAGTTTTCAGAAAAAAGTCTTGACACATTTTCACAGTAAGACATCAAGTCTCCAATTTTTATGTCCCTTTAGGGTACACTCCAGTCTAAAGGATTCACTCTAAGTTACTACTTTGCCCTGCTACAGGTAACAGCCTTTTGGCAACTGAAAAATGAAATGTTATTAAATTTAATACCATATTGCCTAGAAAAGGTATGAAAAATGGAGACCAAAAACCTGAGTTCTAGTTAGTATTTTTAAATAAAAAGAGAAGCAGAAGTGAGAAACTTCAGTCAGTTCTTCCCATCCTATATGGACAATGCTATACACATATATATATATTTCACAGTGCTTTGAACAGGATTATGTTCCTTATTAGTTGAATGTGGGAGGGACTTATAGACTACATATAAATACTTAGTTATTTTTAATTTTTTTTCTGACTGAAAAGATGGGAAAGTGAAGGAATCAGAAAAATTTTAGAAATACTCATGCTACAGTGAAGCAAAAGAATAGATATACTGTCACAAAATCTCAAAGAATGTGAGGTTTTCTACCATCACTTATCATGCTTTATACTTTGAAAGAACTTGGGCACATGACCAAATTTCTCCAGAAATAACAATGTACATCAGCTGATCTCTGCTAAAATTAACATTCTCCACCCTGTCACACTTAACAAAGCTAACAAAGCTGAACAAAACATATCTAAATGTTTCCACAATTCATGTGATTTTGATAAAGATATTATTTGGGAAGTAAACAAGTTATATGCACATATTGTAGAAAATCAGTCTTAGGAAGGAATACCCATTCTAACTGGCAGAGGATTTTTTTTTTTAAATGCCAGAAATGGGAGCTCTTTTCACTTTGACAGCTGCTGTCTTTTATCTTGGAAAAATCATATTTCTCCACAGAGATTATTGCAATATTATCACAATTTTGAGTAGGACGGCTATGAGAAGGTAAATACTAAGAAAAAAACAAATCTCAGAGACTGACAAAAGAAATTAAGTATTTCAAGAAATACATTTGCTACCCATTGCAAATACACAGTGATGCACTCTCACACTTCTCATTCCTCTAACTCTAGCACGCACAAGTTACTCATTCTGGGTGGGAAGGAAATCAGTCAATTATTTGTACAACTTGTTGAAAACATGCACTCCTACAAACTTGTGTCTTTGATTTAACAGTTAAGCAGACTAGATCAGTGCCAGCCTGACAATAATTGGAGTTCTAATTTGGAGGTATCTCACCCCAAAGTGAGGGAAGAGTATCCATGTTCTTTGACCACTTGCAGAGTGTTTCCTCTAATAAGGACATTTTCAAAGGAGGGACAAACTACTATGAGGGATCACACAGCCCAAATGTCAGCTCCCTTTTGTTATCTGTAGTTAACATTTGACACAGAATGTGATAAATATAGCAGAGAAAGGATTTGAGTTTTGGTTTTATGTCTGACCCAAATCCTTCCTGCAACCAAGATGCTTAGCTGTGAGTTAAGTGTGTGAAAAACATCTGAGAAGATGACAGGTTCCTCATAGACTCACAAGCCCCAGTGACAGAAATTGCTGAAGTATGGTCACTCTGGACTTGTGCTTTCAAATATTTTCCCAAGTGAGCTGGCAAGCAGGGGCTGACAAAGCAGTGTTTACTGTGCCTGAAAGCAGCTGCAGTGTCTGGAGTAGGAGTCTGGACTCCTAAGGTCAGTCATGTCTCAGAGCCTTAGAAAAGAACTCCCCATTTTATAGGAAATGCAATCCAGGCATATAGTGAAAGTTTGATGAGAAAGGAGGAGGTTTTTATGTCATCATTGCTACATCTTAAATATAGCAAGGCATTTCATTTGCTGCTTATAAAAATACACAAAATTGAAAGACACCTACACAATATATAGAATAGACTAATTTAACTAAAATGATGTAAATGCCTGCAACAGCTACTAGTTCAGTCTCCTTACCTTCTGCTGAGGTCCTTGTGGTGCAGCTGTGTTATTCACTCAGTAATGATTGAGATGACACATTAATTCAGCTTGTTAAAAAGCCTGGAATGAAAAATATTTAAAGAAAGCAAGACAAAAGCTAAAACTCAACAGGAATTGGCAAGTCTGACAGGAAATTATACAGGTCCAGTTACACACTGGTAATATGCAAAGAATAAAATGCACACGCCATTTTTCTGAAAGAACTGTTTAATTGAATATTTCTGCTGTGTTTCTCTAATCAAAGCCAGCCTGATGGGCCCAGAAAAACAATTGCTTTTCCTATGCAGTATTAATACTCATAAGCAACGTCTGCATCCCAGATTGCATCATATCTGTCATTACTTGAAGGTTGTGGTTTAGCACTGAAGCACCTGCAGCATACTAAATGCATCCCAGACACTGACTCTTAGACAGTATAGTCAAATAGTGTTTAAGCAAATTGTGTCAAATAGTTGGAATTATCTAGTCTTCTCTCTGTAGCTTGTCTTACATAACCTGTATTAGGCTTGTGAGTTCAGAAAGTCACATTGGCAGCTTGCCAATCCTCAAGAATTCATTGGGATTTTAAAGCTTCTAATGATCTTACTCAGTATCACTGCCAAATATTTGTACAAGTGACTTTGGTTTGTTGCTCTTCAAATGAAAAGATAATCAGATGAGAGAGTCTCCTAGGCATTTTAGAGTGTGGTGGTTTTATCTTTTCTTAAAATTAACCAGCAAGCACAACTACCATACTCATTTAAACCATTATTTCTCAAGGAGAACATATTGAAGTCATTAAAAAAAAAAATTAATTCTGATTTAGAATTTGTGGAAATTGAGGCAATTCTTATCCTAGTTCAACCTACATATCCTCAGCACTACATTGCAGAACAGTGGTTCTCCAGACATTTACATGCAGTGCTAGAGGCAACAAGTCTAAGCTACTGCTTTATATCAGCATAAATGGCATTTCCTACTAAAAATCTGTTCTACCGCCAGCACTGCTGTGGCATGTACTGACAAAAAAATCAAGTGGCAAATGAAAGACTTCAGTCTGCCACTACCTAATCTCAAGATTAGATTCCAAGATAATTACACATTTCAAATAGAAATTAGATTAAAAGTAGACTGATATTCTAATCAAGTTAGAGTTCAGTTTGGTAATTCTTATTGCAACATATTAAAAGATTCTGATGCACATAAACAAAGGCTGTAATAGTATAGCTGAAAGAATCCACACTCCTCTATATTTGTAGCCACTGGTTTATTTCACTTCAAGGAGGTGGCTCATCCTTAAGGAGGTTAAACTGCTTGGGAAGGCTCTAAGATCTTACAAAGGTTTTCTCTAAACTAGCTCATCTACCTCTGTGTGAGGGTGTTTTACATATTGAAATAGTCTCATTTAAATATTTCTATGCTTTTTCAGCCCAGTTTGAGCAGCTACTTCTCAAATGAGATATTTAAACTTTTCTGTACTCCACTCACATAAATAATTGTTCTTCATCTGACATCCACTGCACAGGATGGAGTTAAGTACAAAGAATGTTTGGGCTGGGATTGCAGTGTTGGGTTCTTAAAGAAACAGAGTGAGATGAGGGTCTAAGGAAAGTATGATGGTATTTGTAATGTAGTGGTTAATTAGCTAATTTGGACTCACAGCAAAGCTTGGCAAACTAGCTCAACTGCAGGGTACAAGGTATTCTGACAGCAACCTCACAACTTTGTATCTTAATGTTCATTAAGAAGACTTGACTTTTCCTGCTCTTATTAAAGTCCTGGAGTGAATTTGATTGAGTATTCACACCCTGGAATTATACCTCTCTTTCCAGTGTCTTTTCCCACAAGTAACCTAAAGGGAATGGCTTGATTCCTAAGCAGCTCTTCTCACACTCAGGGTACTCAGATGTGTTTTACCAAGTGTGGGTTAAATACTGAAGGGGCAACAACCACATGGAAAAATAAAGCAGTCACTATGCTTTCAGCAAAGCCTGGACAACATCCAAATACAGGCTTGTTTTAGCAAGAGGGGATTTTGGCTGGAATCCTGGTGGCCTGATAAGGAAGAAGAACAAATGCAGAAATCAAATCAGACTCTCTCAGGCAGACAGAAAAGAGTATTATTCATAGCACTTTATTAGCACTGACTTTCTAAACTTTTGCCATTTATGACATTTCAGGTGCGCAGTTCACTGGAATGTTGGGCATTTTCTATCAGTCCTTCAGCCTTTTCACTGATATGAGTGAATGAATTCTTATTTACTAATACAAGAAGTTTCTCTACTTGTTATTTTACTTCAAAGCATAGAATCAGAATCATAGACTAACTCAGGTTGGAAGTGATTTTTAAAGGTCAAATAATCCAATCTTTCCTGCCATGACCAGCAGCATCTTGAACTGGATCAGGCTGCCTCAGGGCTGCCTCAAGCCTGACCTTCAATATTTCCAGAGATGAGGCATACACCACTTCTGGGCAAATTGTTCCAGTATTTCACCACCCTCATCATAAAAAACTTTTTCTTAAAATCTAATCTAATCCTATCTAATCTACTTTACTCTCCTTCAGTTTGAAAACTATATCACTTTTTGAATTACAACAAGTGTTGCTAAACAGTTTGTTCCCATCATACTTATAAGAACACTTTATATATTTCAACACTTCAGTAAGGCATCCCTAGAGCCTTTTATTCTCCAGGCTGAACAGCCTCAACTTTCTCAGCCTTTCCTCACAGGAGATGTGTTCTGTTACTCTAATTATTTTAATGGCCCTTCTCTGGACTCTCTCCAATATATTGAGGGCCCCAGACCTGTACTCAGTACTCCCAGTGGAGCCCCACGAGAGCAGAGCAGAGGGGCAGAATGGCCTCCCTGCTGCCATACTTGTTGTGATGCAGCCCTTCTGGGCTCTAAGTGCTCATTGCCAGCTCATGTGCGGCCTCTCATCTACCAGCACCCCCAAATCTTTTTCAGCAGGGTTGGTTGCCCTCAGTCCCTTCATCCTCCAGCCTGTGCTGATACTGGGGATTGCACAGACCCAGGTGCAGCACTTGAACTTGGCTTTGTTGAACCTCAGGAAGCTCACATGGGACTACTTCTTGAACTTATGGCCAGGATGGCATCGGATTTCTCAGGTGTGTCACACCATCACTCACTCGGTGCCATCTGCAAACCTGCTGAGGGTGCATTCCATCCTTCTCTTTAGGACATTAATGAAGACATTGAAGAGTATTGGTCCCCATACAAACCCATATGGGGAATCCCTCAGCATTGATCTTCATCTGGACATTGAGATATTGACCACTCCCTCTGGATTTGACCATCCAAAAAATTCCTCATCCATATGGTTGCTCCCTCTACAAAACATCCTCTTCATTTTCAAAATTTGTTACCTTTCACTCTGAACGGTCAGTCCTCCATTTACAAACTCATATTTTCAGTTTTCTTTAACTGCTTTCAGTCTTATACACTTTTCAAGGATTGTGTTAATTTGGAATAATGGGTGGTTTATGTTCTTGATAGCATTAGCTAAATTTTTTTAACAGGCTGTATGCTTTTCAATTAATAAATAATTATTCCTTGTAGTTCAATAAACTAGAAAGTTATACTGAAAGAGTATAATGTGCTATCATTTGGGAACAATGCTAGGATTGTGAAGTAAAATTTATTTCAAATATTAATTAGTTTTTAATTTTTAATTTTAGCTACAATAGAGTTCATATTTCATTGCAGTCACTCAAACATAATAAAGTAATGTCAAACAGTACAGAATGATGCAAAAGGTTTTTGGCATGACCAAGACACACTGTGAATGCTATTGTCTATTGCAGTTTAATGGGCTTCAATTGCTGTAGCTAATATATCATATTGTGCAAAGAAAAAAAAAGCATAATTAAATACTATTTCTATGTAATTACACCATCCATTATTCATTACTAAAATTAAGGCAATTTTAAAAGCCCTCTATCACAATAAATTGTTATAGAAAAACAAAGATCATTTGAGATGAAATCTTGTTTTTTATGCTTTGTTATATTACATGTCTGAGTGTCTGCGGCCTGTGCTGAAAAAGGAACATATTAACTTCCTGAGAGAAGAAAGTCATAAGAGCACACCAAACCATCACTATCCAACATTATCCCTTTCATGTGGGAAAGATATCAAAAACCCCCATATGAGAAGATAATAAGATATCATGCACACAATTTTTGTACTCAGTAGTTATACAGGAAGAGGGTTGTACATACAGCAAGAGGTGCTGAAAGGTAATTGTACACTTGATATTCTATGAGATAAAGATAATGAAAATCATAAGCTTTTCCAATGTGAGTCTGGGAACCCAAATCATAGAAATTTAAGTTTTTCAAAATTGTTATATCAATACATGGAACATATGTCATGAGTAACAAAGTTTCCTAAGAAACCCAGTAGCATACAAGACCAGTCACCCAAGTGTTAAAATTGTTTACAACAACAAAAAATAAAATTAATATTAAAAAAAAAAACCTTTCCTTTCCCCCTCTATGCCCACCACTGAAAAAATCAGAACACTGTTGAACTGCCACAAAAATGTCAGAGACATACTTCAAGCACAGGAAAACTCTACTTGTCTGTTATAACACTGCTCAAATGCTGTGGCTTACAATGCAGCTGTGACAGGATCCCAAAACTAAATTCTGAAGATTATTATTACATAAGGTCAATGGTACCCACAAGATAAATAGGCTGAAAAAAAAACTCTCTAAGAACAAGTTTATCAGCAAATCAGTTATGTTTCTAAGAAGAAAACTTTACAAACACAGAGATCTATAGATGTATACTTAAAACATTCATTGTGAAAGCTTGCACAGAGGTGCTGTTTTAAAAGTGATGTGGTGGCTGGAATGGGGTTCGTTTCTCTGGGTCTTGCGTTGGGTGTTGAATGAGGCTCCTTGACTCCAGTATCAGAAGGCTTATATGATTTATTAGAATGACTCCATTATTCAGAAGGGTTTAGGGCTAAGGTGCCCACGTTCAGAGTTACATCTTTCCTCCACCATGTCAGAGCAAGACTCCCCAATGCTTACAAAGTCAGAGAGATAAGAACCTTTATTTCATAGGCTAGAAAGAGAAAACTACATCTCCTGTATCAGGAGACAGAGCAAAGGAATGCATCTGTTGTCCTTGAGTCCACACACAGACACAGGTTTGTTTTTACAGAAATCTGCAGAGAAGTCAGCTTTCCCATGGAAGGAAAAAGTCCAGCAAGTTTCCATCTAAGAAACTTATAAAATGGCTGTGACACAGAGGTTTGGTTCCTTCTCAGCAATTAAGTATATACTTTAAGGACAAATGAAGACCAGAAAATCAGTGCTAGTGAGATCCAAGTTCCTTCCATACTTTGTATTTCCTATCAAAAGTGTGGCCAGCACATTGAGGGAAGTGGTTCTGCCCCTCTGCTCTGCTCTGGTGCACCCCACCTGCAGTGCTGCATCCAGCTCTGGGGTACCCAGCACAGGAAAGACATCAGCCTCTTGGAAGGAGCCCAGAGAAAGGTCACCAAGACAACTACAGGAATGAATCCCCTTTCCTAGAAGGAAAGGCTGAAGTAGTTAGGGTTGTTCAGCCTGGAGAAAGGAAGGCTTCAGGGTGACCAACCTGAGGGTTTCAGTACCAGAAGAAAACAGATGTGAAAGCTAGAGAGGGACTATTTACAAGAGCATGTAGTAACAGGACAAGGGGGAGTGGCTTCAAATGGTGAAAGAGTAGATTTAGATTAAATATTTTGAAGAAATTTTTTTACTATGCAGGTGGTGAGGCCCTGAAACAGGTTGCTTAGAGAAGTTCTGGATACCCCATCCCTGAAAGCATTCAACATCAGGCTGGATGGATCTCCAAGCAATCCACTCTAGTGAAAAGCATCCTTAATCATGGCAGGGGATTTGGAACAAGATGATTTTTAAGGTCTTTTACAACTCAAACCATTCTATGATTCAATATTCAAATGGTGAAGACAGGAGTAATGATGCAGACAGAAGGATGTCCTCTGCCAATCTGGACACTGGCTGGCAGTGAAGGAAAAAGTGAATCAAGATGTCAAAGATATTCCTGGGGGGGGAGGGGGGGAAGTACTGTGCTATTTATTGATCTACTTTTGAAGAGCAGCTCTCTATGAAAATCTCAGCATTTGAAAGATGGATTCCAGAACAGGAACCAAGAAGAAAGTTTCAGACAGGGCAGACAGCACACAGGCAGTGGAAAGATGGTGACACATTTTTTGCCCCTACTAAGAATATTATTTAGACTCTTAGAACAACTCAAATATAAAAGACTATGGAGTCAGTATAACAAAACATTTTTCAGCAAGTGCCAGCAGAGAAAATGAACCCAATTACACACTGAAAACAGAAGAAGAAATAGGCATTTATAACAGCAAAGAATGTCAAACAGATAAAATTAGAGAGATGTGAAGTCAGTTAAAAATGGGAAGATGGATTGCATCTAAAGAGAAATGAAATGAACTGTGGTCATAAATTGGACACCATACCATGACATGTACAAATTCAGTGATCAGACCCATTTTTCATGGTAGATATCAGATCTGATAGAAGATAGCAAAACCCCCACCAAAAAAGCTGGAAAACTATTTAATAAAGGAGATGTTGTCCAGGCTGATAAACAAAAATTCCAAAACTTAAAGTGATTATAAGAGTAATAATTTCCACAAAGGAAATAATAGCAGTAAACCATGCAAAATTTTAGAAAATATAACAATAGGAAAATAGGATACATTCAAAAGAAAGAAGAGGCAATGAAGGGAGAAAAATAATATTTTTTACACAGTACAAGTGGACTTAGATCTTGGTTTTAATATTAGTCTGAGGCTAGTGACACAGAGGCTTGAATAAGACAGAAACTGGCCCACTGTAGCAATATGTGGAATCATAGTTTGCATCCAATGTGACAGATTCATAACAGTAGTTCAGATTTTAGTTTAAATATTTTTAGTTTCCAGATATATGAGGATATTTTGAAACCTTAGTGACATAAGGAAATAAATTTATTCCAACAAAAGATTGCTGCACCTTGCAAAACACTTTTAGCAACCGACAATTTAAACAACCATAAAAGTACAAAACATATTTCAATCTGTTGTTGATGTATTTCTACTGTATTTTTTTTTTTATCAATCTCTTTTATTGCATACAGGTTGCCAGAAGTTACAATATGTAAACCAAAAGAAATTCCACGGCCAGTGTTGCTGTCTCAAAATATCGCATTTTACTGACTGATATAAAGAAATGCTACCGTAAGAAAAAGAAAGGACACAGAAAGTTACAGAGTAGCACCTTTGGAATGTATTGGTTCAATAACATTTTCATTAAAGGCCCAGAAAATTATGCAGAAAATACAGTAAAAAATAAAATGTAAACTTAAGTCAACCTCTACAGCATAGTTCACAAGATAAAATCAAAGCTGCAGTCAGGTTGTGCTCGGTGTTTTCTGACCGGAATCAAAACAAGGCATGGGATGTTAGAATGAGGGAAAGAGATCTTGTCCTCTCACCTTACCTACTGTCACCTATCATTACCTAGAAACATAATAATGTCACCCCATCTGGCCTTCAATGAGATTTCTACTACAAAATTAGCTTAATTGCCAGTGGAAGTCAAGATGTAATATCAACCCTGTGCAACAAATGCCTCTTATGCACTGGTCAAAATGTGCATACAAACAAAGGTGTTTGGTGGGTGTTTTCCTATCAAACACCAAGCAAGCTTTCTCATTATCTTCTGTAGAGTTCCTGCAAAATAAGCCTCTTGCTGTGCTATTTCTTAAATACTTCCAAAACATGATGCTCACAGGTGCTCTGAGTAAACACTCGTAAAGCTGCAAATCACCTCAAGGATGACAGAAAGCAAAAAAGCAACCAAATTGTAGCTACAGAGTTTTTAAAGCTCCATTGGTCTAGAAAAAGTTGCTGCTATTGCTACATCACTGCAGACCTGAAGCGATTGATAATCACAGTGATGAGTCATTCTCTGGATAATCTCAATTAAATGGTTTCTAGTGTTCAGCAAATTCTTCTTAAATGCATTTTGTTTCACAGAAGTGGGCAAACAGCAATGTAACATTGTCCTAACCTTGTAGGAAAATGTCAGGCTTCATTAGTATTTTTATGAAGATTTACATCTTCAGGTAATGACACCATCTGCCTTAATACATTTTTTTGTCAAATCATAATTAGAAAAGCATTGGTCAATAGGTAGGTAGTTAAGGGTGGCTTAAATTATCTTTATTCAAATCAACTCATGTCAGTCTTTCATAATGTTCACTTTTTTGTCTAAATGGTTTCTAGTCATGTCCATTTGACTCAAATGTGAAACTTCTAGTGGAGCATTAGAAAATTTGTTAAACATATTTATAGAGTAAAAGCCTTCTCAATATATTTTGCTGTATGCTAGAAATATTGCAGCCCATTTTAAAACTCTAATACATTTTCGGTTCTTAATTTGGGCTTGAAAATTTACCTAAATTGTATTAAATTCTTATATTACATGAAACTGAAAATTATGTAAGTCCAAACAAAATTACCCAAGTCTGATACAAGCTGTAAGAAACCAAAAGCATTACTGAAGTCTGAAGAGTTTTAATGTCTTGCTTAATTTCATGCTCCAACTGGCTGCTTCTCAGATTAAAAAAGAAATAAAATAAGACTGATGAAGAGAAGGGGAAAGAAAATATTTCCACCACTTTTTCTAGTCCAAGAGCAAAAGGGCATCAAATAAATTAAAAAGTACAAAAGAAACTAAAGAAAACATTTATTCCCGTACACCATGCAGAGAAGACTTGTGGAATTCCTTGCCACAAAAATTTTGCAGTGCTAAAGGGATTTGATGGCTTCACAGAAGAGGATCTTCTGTGAAATTTTATGTACACCCTGGAATACCTTGCTTCTGTTACCAAGGAGCACCTGGAATTCAGCTCAGTAGTTATTGTAAATTTATCTAGACAGTTGCACCAATTTGTAATTTTTTTCCCTTTTTTTCTGAGGTGTTGACAGAGGGGATGCTCAGCTGGAACTTTGAACCTGCTATGCGTTTCTTACATTCTTAGAAAATAAATCCCTGTGCTTTTGCAAGTAGCGGATAATAGAATTTTTTTACACTGAAGGGCAAAGACCTGATCTAAATCTGTACAAGTCACTAAGTCAAAGTCTTGAACTCATCACCTAGGTGATTATATTGTAGTCTCATCTATGAACTAATTACTTAGGGAAAGCATTCCTGTAACAGACAGTTAAAAACCATTATAAAATCTAGAAAGTATTTTGTATTTTTTCAGAAAAGTCACAGTTTTCTGAAAAACACAGGGTTACATGGCCATGGGCTAAAGGTTAAATTTCAGAATAGAAATAACCTTCAGCAGAATTTGCCTTTAAGTGATCTGCCGTAAACTGGTGGGTTTTGAAGGTGTTTATACCGCCTGACCATTCAATGTATTAGGCAGCTTTTTTATTACTGCAATTATATACCATTAATTTAGGTGTTTCTATAATTATAGGTGTTGCCATCAAATTCAAATTAAATGTCGTGTTAACCTGACTTCCACTGGCCACTGCAACACTCAGAATTTGTTTTCAGAGTTGACTTGGCAACATGGAATCTAGACAACACGACATCTCCTCTAGGCTGAGATGCAATAGTGCCACAGACCTGTAAGCCAAAGCACCAGTTCTACTCTACCATAGGTTTTTTATAATTGCTATGAGATCACAGACAAGTTATTTGGGGCCCCTGTGTTCCCTCTTTCCAAGGGCCTAATATTTATAGCATTTTTGGTTGAAATGTCAATTTGGCATGTTTGCTTAACCATTGAGAAGGCACGACACCAAAATCATTTATTATCAGTACTGACTTTCTGGACTCTAAGAACAGAATTATATTGTAGAGAACAGAATTTCCTCCCTATAGTCAAAACTTCTTGAGAGAAGGTCATCTCAGAGTGCATAAATAATTGCAGACTGACATCTTTTTTTTTACTTTCTTTCTTTTTCCTTTTTTTTTTTTTTCTGCCAAAAAGAATCACAGGCAAGGCACAGAAGAATAAAAATTAAGCATTAAGGAGCTGTTGAAAAAATAGCTTTGGTTTGAATATTTATCCTAGCAGAATTGTTCAAGTCTATATTAGGCAAAATCTGTCTTGCAGCAGTCCACTTCAGGGAGGAGGAGGCCAGTGATGAAGTGATGATTGTGATTTTTAGACAAAGCCTAAACTTATAATTTTACTACCTCTTTCAAAATTACTGTGAATCATGCATACTGGTGGGTGGTGGTAACGGGGAAGAGAGAAAGAAGTATTATATGTGAGAAACCCAGCACAGGCCTGCCTCTTTTAGCAGTGATCTAGTGGATTTCTCTTTGCCTGGGCTGCAGCTCCAATGCAGTTCTGGGAAGTGAGCAGAGCATGCAGACAGAGCATTGCTGCACATGAGGAGTGAATCCAACACATGCCAAACACAGTGAGTTATTTCGCAACATGATACAAAGCCAATGTCTGACAGAGCTAGCAGAACTGGAATTTGCCGTGCCATCTGAGACAAGGGACACATTGGCGATGCCGACCAAGCTGTGCAATGGAACCTGTACTCAAAACCAGCTCTTCTTACAGCAAAGTTCTAATGCAGCTTAGACTCCTGCTGTACCCAGAGTACTGGAAAGTTTGGAAAGTATTTAGTTCAATGTAGTTCAACATTACAAAAGCCACGGTTTGTTCAACGTTACTTAGAAACAATAGAACAAGATGAACTGAAACACTTGTTTCTGTTGATATCTGCCCCCTTTTTAGTGATGTGAAACAGCTAGTTCACTAAAAGACAAAATTTATTGACAACTAGAAAGGATACTACTTATGAAAAAGTGGCAAGAGGGACCCAAAGCAAGAGTGAGAGAAGCAAAGAAACAAACATGATGACAACAAAGGAGAAAATAACATGCAAATAAGAAAGGAATGAAGATTCAGAGCTAGAGCAAGTCTATACATGAAGGTTAGTCTTGAGCTGAACACATCAACAATGGATTTGCTTTATTATTTCTGCACTTAGTAATAGTAAAAGTGTGTTATTTATACCAATAATTACCAATTTAAATCTCATTTTCTTAATAGTGTCAATATCGCCTCTTCTCAAAAACTTGATGTGCAAGATGATAGTGAACATGAAAACCAAGGAGCACAAGATATTATTCAGCCAAGAACTGTAAGCTACTGTGGGAGTAATTCCTTGACTGCAAATAACTCTCTACAAATACAATATAGGAACCTTCACCTTCACTGGAAAAAAGAAACAACCTTAAAAATAAGTTTATAGTATAGAGGAAAATCAGCGGCCAAATCACTAAAATTAACAACTTGGAACAAAATGAGGAAAGAAAAGTGTAAATACCACAGAAAAATATATTAAATTTCTTATTAATTTTAGAAGTCATGCTGCCTTAGCAAAAGCAAATAGAAAATTTGTTTAAATATGTTTAATTACATATTTGTAATTCATATATTTATTTCTTCTCTTAAAAGACGTGACCACTTCATTTTTTCAAAACTGTTCTGAGAAAGACTGTTCATTTGTTCAGTGGAAGCTGAAGGAGCTAAGTTTAACAACATTATTCTTAATTCATGACTTGTGATTCCTTTGTAAATTCCAGCCTGGATTTATTAACAGAATCAGAAGAATTGAAAACAGACTGATTCACCAGTTTCTTGGGGAAAAAACTGTAAATTCTTGGAAGATGGCCAGAGAACAGACAATGAAAAAAAAATAGAATTTTCATTTTAAAATAAAGAATTTCCATTCCAGAATTTTGATGAAGAAATAATGGTAATTTTAAACCATTATAATGCCCCATAGTATTATATTATTATTCTGTATTATTTATAGTAGAATTTTAGTAGTATTATTTATATTAGTATTTTAGTAGTATTATTTATTAGGATTTTAGAAATATGGAAAAATGGATCAAAAAAATGTTGGTCTCAGTGTCACTGGGGTTTTCTTATTTTTGATATTTTTGCACATGCTATGGTGGGGTTTGCAGGGCTGTGCAAAGCCATACTTTACAGATAGAACCAATCCATTTGAAATATAGGAAACAGTATAACCATTTAAATGTAATAAAGTTGTCAACTTATTAGGACATGGCATTATGACCACCTCTGGCCAATCCTTCCTTCCCCTGCCCCATCCTCTTTCCATCTGATATTCTTTTTTTCTTTCCCTTTTTCTTCCCTTTTTTAGCGACCCCTGTCTTCATATTCCATCTTTAAATATGTTTTAGGAAGAGCTGTAAGTCCATAACTCAGAACAGTCCACGATAGATTTTGGAATCTGGCTCTGTTCTCTATTTTCCTGGAGAAAGATTTGATCACATGGCAATAGGAAATCTCTGTTTGTTTCTATTTTTGAAGATGTATGCTTTGCAAAGAAGAACCACAAGTTCACTGGACAAAAAAATTTGAGAAAAAGAAAATGACCCTGCTTCCCTATGTGTGTTTCACTATGTACTCATCTGAGAAGAAAGAAACCTGTTTTCCCATCCAATTGCTCCAATTGCTCCAATTGCTCAGCATTTTTATTCCACTTAAGTACTAAAGCATCTTAATGCTCATTAATTTAGCTGTAATATCTTCCTTCTCCCTAGGAAATTAGTTTGATACATTGATACAGTTTTGCCATCACCAGCATTAGACTGTAGCAGAAGGAAGAGTTGAGTGCCTGCGCTTTGGATTTGTGCTTGTAAATTCCATTTAACTGTTACACCCGACAGTGAAAGTTTTTTGTGGATTAAGGCTTTAAAATTTTACACCTCAAGTCATAAAACAGAGATACATAACTTCCAGTGTCTCACAACATTGCTGAAAGGTTTAATTCACTGACACTCACTGAAAATTGCTTGGAAAAAAACTTGAATGAAAGACAGAGAAGTGCAAATGTAGCTGTCTTTGCAGAGGAACTGGGGAAAGGATTTCTCTTAAGCAGGCTTGTCAAACTTGGCCATATAATACACATTGCTTGCTAGGGATATCTGCTTAACAGCTGAATCAAAACAAAATCTACTTTCCCTTCCATTTCTACTCTGTTTAAATGAACAAGTTGAGTGGACACTCATTTCACAGACAGTAGATATCTTCAATTTTCTTTGCCAAACTGAACCACTTTTAGATTGTTCATTTTTCACTCAGCAAGAAAATAATCTTTTTCTGGATGAAAAATAGTGAAGTTTATTCATCCCTTTGCACTTATATTTAAGAAAAAACACTCAAACCAGAAGCTATGTTCCTCTGAGCTTTAACACCTAAGTGAAAAGAGAGCAGTCCCCTATCATGCTTGATAGCATATCTCATGGGTACATGGGATGAAGTCTCATGCAATCCTTGTGGAAAAAAATTATATTTAAATAAGCAATGAAATAAGCACAGTCAACTGAAAAGATTTACAGTTAACTCCTTTAAATCCATACTGCAAATAAAACCACTTTTTTCTTCTTTGTCTTATGTCCCTTCCCATTTACCTTCCATGGAGAATGATACTTTAAAATAACACAAATATTTGAAAATTCCAACCACATACTATCTGTAATGCATTGAGGCATATTCAATGTAGTTGTATCTTTAGCTTCCTTGATATGTGTTCTCTAGAGTATATTGCTGGCTTTGAAAGAAATAATAGCTAAAGAGGCTTTCAAGCTTTAATAGTCATAAATCTGTTCATTTACTTTTCTTACAATATGTTAAGTTTATATTTTAAATATTTTTACTCTGTGTTGTTGTGAAATATTGAGAATGACAAAAACTCTAGATACATGGTTTATGACCAGGAATGATAAGCCTTTCTTTAGATTAAAAAATTTTAAAAATTGTGTGATACAGCCACAGTCCCATGAAGAAATGTCAGATTTCAGGGGATGATAATTATGTTGACACTAAGTGATCACAAATTCTAAGACAGCAAATAGACAGATGGCTGAAATTAGTTGCAATTATTAATTACAAAAGTAAACATTTTCTCCCTCATTTCTGACAAAAGAAAATTTTTTTTTTCTGAAGTAATCCACTGCACCTCACAGTTTTTAAGAGCTGCAGATTGTGTTTTAACAAAAGTAGCAGGAGTTGTTTATTCTCAAAATTCAAAACACATAAGTCTTTTTCATGACACTTCCTTAAACTTCAATATTTTAGTTTTGAATTTAATATATTGGATGAGTAACTCATGCAATGCACAGAGTAATAACAGAAAATGAAAAATTACACCTTAAGGTTTGCTTTGGGTTTGTGGAGGAGGGGTGTGATTTTCTGCAAAAGCAAATTAAAAATAAAGGATAAACTTTGGAAGGGATGTTCAAAATGTCAGATTGCCCTTATTTAATTAAGATTTTTGTATGCTTTATAAAAATCAACCCAATCTTTCTAATACTTTCAGTATTGCTGTACATCTGCTGTCATTTATGTCATCTTAGTGCAAGTCTTAGAGTGAGTGTAGCAGTGCAAAATAGTCTGAGCATAATTGCATATTTTTTTAGGTTCTACTTTATTTTCATCATTTGCTTTTGGCTCTTTCAGCATTCTAAATACATTTTTTGAGTTGCACTATGCCTGTTTGAAGAGAAATTTATTGTTTCTATAGTTTTGTGCAATAAGGTAGTCTCTGAGTGCAGTGCTTTCTGAAAATGGACTTGTTTGTTGACTGTAGGAAGAAGCAGAGTTTAGGAATTATGCAGAATCATTATCACAGGAATCTGAGAGAAGTACCAAACACATTCATTAAAATGGCTGTTTCTCAGTTTTACAGAAGCTGAAAAATGAATGATTCTAAGCTTAATGACAGGAAAGGAATAAACTGTTCTGTGAGCATTTTCAAAATGATATAATTAAGGGGCTGAGTGAGAACAGACAAATATCAAAAGTATATATTTACTTTGGATTAAAGTCAGCATTCTGTGCCCTGCCCTTAAAAAGGACAGTACAAGAATAAAAGTTACAGTGAAGAATAACCTTGACTATGAGCCAAATGTGACCTGCTGATACATACATTAAAATCAACTGCAGTTGTCCAAATGCATTTAAGAGAAGCTTTGTTACTCAACGTATTCAAGATGGAAATCTCCCTTTACAAGAGTTTAACAAGCTACACAAATGATCTCAGAATCATATCCTGATCTTAGAATTATATCCACATAAGCCAAGGAAATTTTAAGCTTCTTGACTATTTAAAAGCAAGGCAGGTTGAAAAGATGAGCAACTTTACTCTCTTTTGTAGGGAATCATAAAAACAATAGATATGGAGCAAGTTCTGAAACCATATCAGCCTCATATGGCCTGGATTCCGGAATTCAGAAATCATAATTTTCAGTGGAAAGTCCATTCCCCCCTATTTGGACTGTGATCTTTTTCTGACAGTCATCTCTCAGTTGCAATGCTTCCCTGGGTTTTGTTTTCTGGAGCGCAGTTTTATAGCTGGAAGTTAGGGAAGAAGGTTACATGAGTTTACCAAAGAATTTAATTATAACCTTGCAAATTGGTCCTGGTTTTGTGTTTGATATGTATGCATATAAACCAGCAACAGTCAGAAGGGGCTGAAAAGTACCTGCCTACACTGAAATATTGTTTAATGTTGGGTTCTAGCAAAGTTTGACCCCTAACTTCTGATACTGACCATGATTTTTAGTGACGTATGTTGTGTACCTTCTTCCAATCAGCATCATATCTTCTAACTTGTGATCTCACCAAAAGAAATTAACCAAAAAAAAAGATTGTTCTGTGGAAGAAACTTCACCTGATGTGCAGAGCCACAGCATCCCACTCTTTCTAACCTAATCATTGACCTGAAGAATGCAGAATGAAAAACACATTAGCCTCCTATATGGCAGTAGAATGGTCAGGACACTGAATTTTGTAATGAAGAACAGCAAAACAGTTTGCTGCCACTCTGCTTCCTTTAATAATGATGCTCATGAAATGGGTTTGAAAATTACCTTTGCATATAGTTATGTGCTTAAAAAATATCAGAGCTAAAAATTAAAAAAAAAAAAAAAAGAAAGAAAAAGAAACCAAAACAAACTCAAGCCTCCTTCACCTCCCTCTCCTTCTACCCAGGCTCAACTTCTCTCCTTCACTTTTAGTGAAGTGGCACAGTGAAACAGGGAATGAGAGTGGTGGTTAGTCCATAAGAGCTCCTCTATTACGCTTCTTCCTCCTCAGACTTTTCCATGTGGGTCTTTTTCACATGCTACTCTCCTTTAGGATAATCCAGCTCCAGCATGGTTTATTTATGGGCTGCAATTTCTTTCAGGGACTGTGTGCCTACTCTGGCATGGGCTTCTCCATGGTCTGCAGGTGGACAACCTGCTTCACCACGGTCTTCTTCAGGGGCTGCATGAGAATTTCTGCTCCAGAGCCGGAAACACGTCCTCCTGCTCCTTGTTCTCCAGCTTGGTGTCTGTAGAGCTCTTTGTCTCACTGTTGCTTTTTGTTTTGTTTTTTGTGGGTTTTTTTTGTTGTTGTTGTTGTGGTTCTGAGGGCTTTATGTTTCTTGTCCTCCCCCTGCCCCTTCCTCCAAATTGTCCTCGTTAGGCCCACAAACACTTGACAAGTTGGTTGTCCTACCTAAGGAAGCACCATATTCCTCATCAGATACATCTAAGTCAATGAGTACATTAGCCAAGTAAAGCTGCACTTGCTTACACTTGCAAAACTATGATATTCTTTATCAAGGATGCTTGCTCTTACTCTTGATCTGGCTTAATATAAATTGCCAGCTGAAATCTTGAAGAACTTCCCACATTCCAAATCTGCATTCCGGACTTTTTTCTATGAACTCCAACACAGTTTTTTTGTTGTAAAGCCTGTGCTTTATCTTCCAGAAATGCTAAATTTAGCAGTTACTTATGTTCTGTATGGTAACAAAAGAGGACGTTTTTCAGAGAGTTGTTGCACAGTATTTCAAAGTCGCATTATTTATAGTAGGAGCAAGGCATTCACTTAAGAATAGGGTTTGGTTTTTTTTACTTTTTTAACTGTATTTCAACTTTGTACTGTTTCAAGAGACAACTGGTTTTGGGAATTTTTAATCATATGCAAGACTTCCTATTTGAAAGAACTTCTCTGCCCAAAATGACCATCAGCTGCCTTCCATGTACAACAGAGAGAGTGGTGATAAAGGGAGAGGAATTGAAAAAAAATTTACTATTAAAACTTATTTTGCAGGACTAACTTTTTTTTTTTTTTGTGGTGGAAGATGCTAAAACAGTAATGAAGATAATGGCCACTATTAGTATATAAACTATAAAATTCAAGAATTAGGAATGG
Source organism: Dicaeum eximium (assembly GCA_013396995.1). Classification (NCBI taxonomy): domain Eukaryota; kingdom Metazoa; phylum Chordata; class Aves; order Passeriformes; family Dicaeidae; genus Dicaeum; species Dicaeum eximium. The sequence goes on from VWZP01001589.1 coordinate 1,991,703, forward strand.
ATATTTAACATGTGCTCAAGTCATCCATAGCTAAATGTTGTTCCTGTGGTGTATATTAAGGATTGTTCAACAATCCTGGGTTTATAGTAATTGATCTTTCTTCATCAGATCAGGTCCACACCACAAAAGATACAAAAAAACAAGTTTTGTTTTCAAGAAAATATCTGCATTAAAAGAAAGTTGTCAATCCTTAGTAGAATCCAAAATAATTAGCTAGGGGAAAGATTTTAATCTGTCTTTAAAATCAGAAAACCAATACACCATAACCTTATTGTGAATTAACATATAAAAGTGTTACCAGGAAGGTGTAATGTTAATACATTATAGTTAATGGATTGCTTCTAAAAGATTCCAGCAGAGTGGAGACAATATGAAATAAAAGACATGGGGGCTTACAAGTTAGTGCTGCTCTGCCAGCACTTTGTTTGCCAGATCCTTGGACTGGAATACAAATTTTAAAATGGCTCCTTAACTAGGGGCTTCAGAACAATAAGCCAAAAAACCCAATATCAGGCACTGCTCTGTGTAATGTTAGATGGAGGCTGAATTACCAGCTCTTCCTTCTCCATTTTACACAGAAAACTAAAAACCAAACAAAAAAACCAACCCAAAAACAGAAAAGCAAAGACAAAAACCCAACCAACCAACCAACCAACCAACCAACCAACCAACCAACCAACCAAAACAAACCCCACGAAACCAACCAAACAAAATAAGAAACAAAAAACAAAAAGTAAAACTCACAAACAAACAAACAAACAAACAAACAAACAAACAAACAAACAAACAAACAGCTGTCCTCTCATTTCTTACCCAACTTTTTGAAATTCAGCAAATGCAAATGCCCAGTTGAGGGGGCCTGACCATTTTGAGAGGCCCCACAAATCAGTCCTGTGGCTCAGACTAGCAGTGAGAGGTGTTACTCATCCCTCCTTAGGGAACTTGGAAGCTTCTTTCAAGGGATCATCAAGGTGTTATTTTTGGATCACAGTTTCAGAGCTGGGTGCACCTTCTCTGTGTGTTCCTCATCTCATTCTTTGGAGCCAATGCCACAGTTTGAGGGTCATAACTCCATAATATGCTTTCCTGTACGTCTCCAGATCTATCAGGGGTGACCTCCCACTGAGGTATTGCAAGAAGAGTGAGCCCTGTGCACCTCTGTGCCAGCCAGTCTCTACAGGACGCTGTTACAGAAACACCAGGACAGAGGATTGATCAGATATTGTTCAGTGCAGCTGCAAACAGTGTTCAGTTACTTCAAGTTTTCCACAAACTTGCAAGGAAATCAATCACAAGGGAAGATGTGCTGTAGATCAGCCAAGTTAAGATGCACTAAATTTCAGGAAATTTTGGAAAAAGTTGTATCTTGCCAAATAGCCTTTAGCAAACATTATGCACTTGCATCATTTGGAGACAAAAGATGACAGCCAGCTCTCAATATGCCTTTTGGTAATAATACTTTTTGGTGGGATTTTTCATACTTGGAGACCAAGGAATATATCTTAACACAATGCCTGAAGACAATTGCCACTGAATATTATCACAGCTCTTCTGAAAGCTATGTCGGCTTTTACTCCAGGCTTTTATGATGTCCAGAATTTTAAATTGGCTGACTGAGTTTAATATAATAAATACATTGAGAAAAGGAATTACCAGTGTATCCATACACATATATTAAAGAATTTTCCTGAAAATTTAAATATTTTTATTAAGTCCTTCTACATGGGCAATGATATTAAAAACTTAACTGGGATTAAGCAGTAGTTGCAAGCAAAACTCTGAAAAAGTTGCAATTGTCTTCATTATATGAGAAGGAAAGACAGACACTAAATCAGTTCTGCTACTTTGAAAATGTATGAGCTGTTGCTGCTAACTGCAGTGTTGAGATGTTACAAGACACACAGGAGTCAATGTCAAGTGTTCCAATTTTCCAGTAATTCACCTATGTGATTACAATTTAGGCTTTATTGTTCATTTTATTTCTTGCAGATACTAAGAATCATTTTTCAATGCATGTATTATATCTTTTAAATTTAGGAATATGTAATTTTTAATAACTTGGCATTCATATACAGATTTTCTTTCTGGTTCATGAACAATTCTTTTGTCTCAATGTTACATTTCATTGAGCTCAGTGCTAATATCCTTCTGGTTTGGGGTAGTAGAAATTACAATCTACTGAATGTGCATGCTGAGAGTTCCTTTGTCAATATCTAGAACTACCTGCAAAGATGTTCAACAGAAACAAATCCTAGTATTCTGTGAGCCTTTAATACAAAGAGAATTCTTTTCTCCCAATTATTTTTCACTGAGTGATTCTCAGAATGCAGATACTGATTTAAAAGAGGAATCGTTTGACATTCTTGTTTTGTGTTTCAACCTGTGTTTTTAAAGGTTTGGGATATAAACAAAGCAATTTGACTAAAATGTTGTGACAGATAAGTCAGTGCATCAAAGAGGTAAAATAGTAATAAAATATTCTAAGAGCTACAGAAGTAAGGAAGCATATCCTGGAGGGGCTCTGAGCTCCATTTGTCATTAATTTATTGGCACAGCTTTGTGAATATTCCATTATAGAAACAACCTAACCAGCTATCTGTGAAATCCTATATGTCTGCCAATTGGTGATTTTCTTTTGGAGCTGTCAGCACTTTTCACTGTATATAAGGTAACTTACTGCAAAGGATGAAAGAAAAAACAAAATCAATAGAATTTTTTTTTTTTAATGTTGAAATGCAGGTGTAGAAAATAATCTATTGAAAAGGAGCACAAGTTAATTGAATCACATGAAAACAATGTCATATATTGCTCTGGAAACAGTACAGTATAATACTATTCTTTATTTCTAAAGCAATAGTCATATTGCTCTTTTTATGCATTCCCTTTTGCTGTTCATGGAAAAAGTCAAATTACTGACATAGCACAAGAACAAGTCAATATAATCCCGTTTAACATTTTTTGTTCATCATGAACCTGTACTGCAGATCTTTCCTCAGGCACTTTGATGATATTTTTTTCTAATATACAATGTTCATTAATATAACCAGAACATGTGGAGCAGTTTGACTTTCTGATATAAAGTCCCTCTCTACCCTGCCTCCTCCAGTGATTGATTTCCAGACCTAGATTCTACCTCCACTGACTAAACTAGTAGTGCTGCCTTTCATTATTATTGAATAATATATATTAAAAAATAATAATTGTATTTTTAAAAATTCTTCATTACATGACAAGAAGAAATTATTTTAATGTCTTGAAACAAAGCCTGGGTCTTCAATTGCAGTCTTTTCTTCCCTCAGTTTTTCAGCCAGCATGCCATAACTTTGATCTTTTGTTTAAAACTACTAGCAATATGGTCACTTCAGACTTGGCTTTTATCCTTCTTAGCCCAACAGTGATTGACAGCTGTAGAAATTGAGGAAGGTTGAGGAAGGAAAGCGGGATGAAGAGCAGAGTAATAATGTCTAGAAGTTGGTTCTTACACTATGTGAAGATAGATAAAACCATTCCATTACACTGTGCTATGAATACCCTTGTTTTTGCAATTACTATCTCATAGCACTTGAATCTACCTATTCTTTCTCCAGAGCAGAACAATAACTTTGGCTTTCCCCAGACCATTATTTTATCATGGACGTTTTTTAAAAATATGTTCAAAGTGGATGCAGTTCTGTGGGATGTTTGAGTTGTCATCTTTATCCATCATGAGTGCTCTTCACAGCTCTTATAATGATTGAATCAGATTTAATATGTACATATCATACAAACACATACATGAGGCTATATTTATATATGCAAATAAATACAGCAAGAAATACATATTTCACACACAAAGTTATAAAACTCTTGCATCTCACTCTGAATTGAGTATTTGAGCTATTTTAGTTTTCAGCAATACAATGGCCAGCTGAATCTGTCAGTCCTTTTAGTTTCAAACTGAACAAGCTCTGGCTCTACCAATAAATCTAGTTCTCACTAGAGATAATTTTATCTTTCTCACATCTCATACTCATCCTGTATTACATTCCATCTTTTCCCTTTGCTTCCTTTTTTCATAGTGCTAACATTCTATTAAATGTTTTGATGATCTTTTTTTTTCTAATATATAATGTTCACAAACACAGAACAAGTGTGGTTCTTCACATACACTTTCTTGCAAATCAAGATCCTCCAGTAAGGCATACAGAAACTTTTTCAACAAAGCTGGTGTAGATTATAAAAGCAGCTTTGTCAGAGTCAAAACATGCTAAAAGAAACATATTGTTAGAAACAGGAACCAATGGTCTAGAGGGAAAGTAAAAATGTGTTGGTTGGTTTTTTTTTTTTTCTTTCTTTTCTTCCTGAAGAATTTCTTTGACTTTAATAATTAAAAATGGTATCAACATTTTCAGGTTGTCGTTTGCTTGGAGGTTTTGTGTTTGTTTGTTTGTCTTTTTGTTTGCTTTGCCATAGTGCAAAACAGAAAAAAGCATCCACAAAAAAATCTATTTCTGGGATCATTTGAAGCAAAAATTTTGAAATATTGGGATGTTCAGGTCAAAGAAAAATCCCTTTTTGAAGAAACACTGGTATTATTTCACCTTACAATCATGACATATTTTTCTCTCCAGGGATACACAGATGCCTGGTTTGAACAGGTTTTTGTAGGAAGTTTACCAAAGGACAGAGCCTGTGTTGGGTCACTATCACATCCTGTCTTCCCATCACTCATCAGCTGACCCTCACTGCTCCCTGACAGGGATAGAGAAGAATCGCCAGGTATTTCAATAATTACTAAGTTTTTTGAATGTCAGGAAGCAGTTTTCTTGGCCTTTAGCATTGGTGGTTCCTAGTTCTTCTTCACAGAAGAAGCAGCAGTTCAGGGGAAAAAGAACCATGGCAGGACCCAGCCTTTACAATTCCAGCAGTGAGGAACATGAGACAGAACTCAAGGGAAGTTTTGACTTCTATCCCTTCTACCTACTGCTTCTAAGAAAGCTGGTCAGAGTTTAAACCATCAGCTTAGTTTTGTCTGGAAAATTGTATTACATTTCCCACAACTGACAGAAATTACTTTAGCTACCAAGTAAAGCCAGCTTCAGTAGGCAGAACCCATCCTACTCAAGACTCAAAAAATATTTGAGATTTCCATACAGAGCTTGGAAATGATCTTATCTGTTACCTGGAGAAAAATCTGTAATATGGTGAAGTCTATAGTAAGCTCTGCTAAAAGATGTATTTCTACTGAAGATGGACTCATAATAGAGATATTATGTTGTCTGATGATGAAAACATTTTGTTTCTCCTGATTTTTGTCTGATGTACGTATTCCAGTCTTGAATTTTGTCTTTGGAGCAAGCTTATAATTTCTGCGATTATTTTTCTTTCCATTAATATGAAAAATGTTTGAAGTCTGAGTAACTCCTTTCATAAGAAAAATCTCCATATCTCTGTGGAAACCCTCTTCAAAGCTTCATGTCACAGTGGGAAGAAAAGCCTTTTATAAAAGCTCACGTTGTATGAAGCAATTATCTTAATCTCTTAGCTCGAAGTGGATATATAATTTTTAAGATATCTATGTAAGTGAGCAGAGCTCTTCACTCTGCTCAGGCACTTTGTTTATTTAAGGTTTTTTCACAATTGTCAGGGTTAGTATATAAGGTAAATGTATCTCATTAAGCTAAGAAATGTACATATTATGCATGCTTAAAATAATAATTTTTTAAAATAGTCAATTAAAAAACAGTGTAATTAAAATTTATAATGGTTTGAACCATTTTTTAAAGATCAAGGCAGTACTGCATAGCAATATAAAATCCAATAGCAAGGGAAAAATGCTTTTAAAAAAGTGATGTCAGTTATTTTGTGTACATATGCACCTGTGTATTGGAGCTATCTGTGTAAGTGATATATATGGTCACTGTGACTAAAGTACATAAAAACATTGTTAAAAATAGAGTTTTACTTGCTGTCTTGAATCAACATGTTTGGAATTGGCTCAGAATTAGTTGTGAAAATGTTATGTTCAGATATATATCTGAAATATCACTTCAGCTAAATCACTTTTGAAATATTGAAACATAGATCTACAAAGATGCAAAGTACTCAGTATAAAAGATATCATCTGCACCTAAATTAATGGTAGTTTCATGATTGCCCATAAGCTTAAAATGTCAGGTTTCAGCTACCAAAAAGAGATATTTTGAATTTAAACCAACTTAAAATTGAAACAATCTGTTCTATCAAGTCACACAAAATAATAAAAATATTTAAGAACAAAAACATCTTAGCAAAGTTGTACATTAGGGTAACACTCACTTTTCTCATACTACTAAGTCTAGTGCTTACTATAAATTGTTTATTTATTTTCTCACTCTTGAAGAATATAAGATAGCTTCTTTCATGTTGAGACATTTTTACTCAGTTTTCAATTTTCAAATGAATTTTCAGGAAATTCTCAAATTTTTGGAATTTTTTTCATAACTGCTTAGATTTAAAAAATAACCTCAAAGGCATTTATCTGTACTTCAGTGTTATGCTTTCAATATTTTATTGGTAGTATAACTAACTAACTAAATAAATGCAGCCAAGGACGTAATAATAATAATAATAATAATAATAATAAT
>VWZP01001589.1:1998357-2053841 GCA_013396995.1 Dicaeum eximium
ATAATAATAATAATAATAATAATGATAATAAAAAATATTGTTACTGCAATCACTGAAATTTTCTTTGGGTTTCTCAAACTGCCACTCTTAAGATCCTCTGTCATTTGCTGACTCTTTATTCTTTATCCACTCATTGCTCATAGATTGGAAGTGCAGAGGTCATCAGAAATATTCATGACTTGTGCCAAGTGACAGGCAAATCACAGGAGAGAAGTGAAGCAGATATTTCAGGAACTGAAGCAGCATTCACAATTTTTACCTTGAATAAGATACAAAGAACTATCCACAAAGCTCAGGTTTTTTAGATCTTTGTATGTGGGAGTATTTTTTATGGTAATGGTTTAATTTAAAACTTCAGTTATTGCTTTTTTTTAAAATACAATATTTCTTAATTCTACCATTTTTGCATTTTTTACCATCAGTATAAATCCAAGCATGTTAAAACATGTTTCTTCTCTCTTTTAACCCTGAAATAGATGTTGCTAAACTAGCTTTGAATCATGACCTCTAACTAAGGAAAAGCATTTCCTACTGTACTATAAACCTCAGTGCTACAAGAATATTGGATTTTATTTATCTTTTTAATAAAGTTAATTCATGTCCAAGCAGTACTATGATGAGTTGATAAAGGAGCAATTTTCCCCACTCTAAACCTGTTCCACTGGGTTATATGCATTTGCATTTTGGTTCCAAATACTGGTATTGGTATAACAGTGGAATTTAATTAGAAATTAAAACTATCTTCAGAGCCAAAACCTGACCAGATCTTAGACTGACTGTTATGTCATGACATTTTCTGAGTGGAGATTTTTGTGGTTTTAATGCATTTTTTTTAAAATATTTGTTCTTGTCTCTGTGCGACTTCTAGCTTTGTTATCGAAAGAAACATTTACTAAACATAATAACACAGGGATTGTGTCCTGCCATCATGGGCATCAATATTAGACAGTTGTTTTCATAAAGTGAGCAAGCTCCACTAAGAGGTTGACAAAGGGTGGGGGGATTTTGCATGGATTTTGTTTCCCCATTCCTTTAGAAGGATGCTTCTCTTCTCTTCACAGGGCTCAGGTGCTTTTTCATATTCATGAGGACTGTCCTAGTGGACCTGCAGCTCTGCCATCCACCTTCTGTTCGCAGCTCTCTGCCCTCATCTCCCTGTAAAATATTCCAATCCTCTTCTGTGCTGATTTTGCCTCTCAACTTTGCGTCATCTGCGTTTCATTAGCATGATCCTGCTATTTGCACCGGTGTCATTAGTAGAAAGAGACTGCCCCTAAGTCTAAACCTCCAGGGATTCCACAGACAAGTCTATCCAGCAAAATCATTGTCCTCTCAGCAAAGGTGTTTACACTTACTAATACTTTTTTTTTTTTTGGTAGAAATAGGGCTACCTTGAATTTAATAGTGAATTCTTTTATACTGACTGATCCAAATATTTGTTAATGCTGAGTATTCAAATTATTTGAGTATTGAAAGATGTCCTGGAAAATTTTGTGTTGCCAGAAATTAAAATTGACAAAATTAAAAGTTTTTTATGAAAAATTCAGGACCCCTACCGTTGTACATAATTTTAACCAGTCGGACTATTTAGCCTTGATGGTTTGCTCATTGTGTATTCTTTCTGGAATACACTAATACAATCTTTGGGAGAATTTAAGTAATGCATACAAGCACACTCTGAGACAGAAACACATGCTTGCTTGCTAATTGCACACAAAATAAAGTGGTTGTAAACTCATATAAAATTATATTAGCTGGAAGTTATTAATAGACACTATCTTCACTGATGTTGATAATGTAATCCATGTTTATCTGCCAACTTTAATGTTGACAAAATAGTTACAATGGCCATAAAAGATCAAGAACAAGCTTTCTTCAAAAAGTCCATTAAATAGTCCTGGGATGGATATCTATATTCTATTTGCACCACTGAGCACAAAAATACAGTTGTTGCTTTTTCTCCTGAGGCAATTTCTAACCATAAGGCAGTCATTCAGAGAAATTGCATCCCTAGCTCCTTAAGGCTAAGCATCTTTCTACTGTAGGAAATGCAATCTAATTACACTGGCAAATAAGCAGTCTTCTCAAATTGAATTCCATGTGACAGTAACATGTGATGACATTTAGTAGTGTTTATTTCTTTGGAGTTTCTTTGTATTGCAGGAGCAATCTAACCTGTACTGGAAGAATATCTTGTTCTAACTCCATCTGATTTTGTGTTGTCTAAACAGAAAGCCATTTAGGCCTTATGGAAAATATTTTGTTTCAATGAGGTGTTTAAGGAATTTAAGTAACTATCTACACTGGAATACGAGTGTTAACATACCACTTAAAATAAAGACATTAAAAAGCTTTTAGTCTCTTGATTTGCAAACCCTTGCAAGCAGGGGCCTAATACCAGAGATAATCTCCCAAATCTAAAAATCAAACATGCTTAATTAGAATAAGCTAGAACAGCAGGGAGAAAAACCTCTAGAAGTGACTATTTTTACATTGGTTGCCACTTAACCAGAGACACAAATCCTTAATATGTGGTGATAACACAGACAACTACATTTTATCCTGCCTTTTAAATAAAGCAGTGGCTTTAGGGAACTATCTGCTAATGTTGATTTTACTGAACACTGCCTTGCTATAGGTTTGAAATTAAAGAAATTTCAAAGGCAGAACAATTATTCCAGTTGGAGAGCTTTAGAGATTTCATGGTTATTGCACTGAATTTAAGATATCCTTATTGCTCCAGAGGTAGGCTATATCCATACTTCAGATGGCACTGTAGCATCCTGGTAAATTTAGACAGTTTAAGTGCTCTAATTCAGGTACCAGGAGCAGGCAAACAGCAGCTGCACAGAGCTCTTGCAGCTGCATGAATGTGCACTAATTTATCTTTGCTGAGAAGGCCTGATAATTCCCCCCAGCTGAGCTCTGCATTAGCATGGTTAGCCTGCCTGCTTTTTAAGTTATATTGAGTAACTTCACAGTGTAGGGAAATAAAGTGTGAAAGGAATCACCAAGGTTTGAAAGGTATGAATACGGTGAATGGTCTCGGGTTTACCAGCAGTTACAGGTATCCAACAATGTGGTCGTGTCCAAAGCATATAACAACATGCAGTACTTACTCTTCGTCTGCACCATGACTCAGGTAAGAATGCATGTGCTCTGCATTGTTCCTGTCTTAAAAATACACCACTGTTATAGCCTTAGTGTGGATTTCATCTCTTTGATTCAGCAGGAATAGGGCTGAAGCAGAGTGTCTTCCAGGACACAGCAGAAGTACTCTGTTCAATTCCTCATTTCCTTCCTCTGGTTTGTCTGTAGCATTTCTTTGATATTTGCCACAGGAACTGCTCACCTGATTCTTAAAGCCTTTTCAAAATTGCTCTCAGGAAATGCTTTCTCTACCCAATAACACATGTGTGACAGATGGTGCAAATGACCACCACATTGATGTTAGAGTGGTGGGAAATGGTATTGCTGACTGCTTGATGTTTCACCAGCTGACAAGGGTGGACTAGCAATAGCTCGTAAGTCTGGGAATAAAAATCTCATCCAGATTTCTCTGATTTTTGGAACTCTGGAACTAAATTTTAAGAGTAGCTCCTCTTCACCTTTTTCTAAATGTCTTATTTCTATGTATCTCTTGTCAATGCTCTTGATCTCTAAGGAGATTTGCAAAGCAAATCTCTTCCCATTGGAGGCAGATCTCACCTTAGTCATTCTTTCTCCTTAAGCAATCTATTATTTAAACTCTTCTATTCTTTGTAATACAGGCAGGTTGTCAGTGAATGTGTGCAGAATATATAATTCCATCTGGACACTTCCAGGTTTCTTAGTGTTTGGATTGCTAGCTTTTTTGGTCCACCAAACATGTCAAGAATTCACTTGTCTGGAACAATGAAGTATAAATGAAAGAAAATGTAACCTTTATCATCTCTGATCTTCCCACTACGCACATCCTTACTCTCCCTGGAACTAGAATACAACATAAAAAATATACAGACTTCCAGCTTTAAGATGACAGGACTTTTCTTGTCAGGTTAAGTAATAATTTTTCTATTTCCATTTGCTCTGCTTGTCTCTACTCATTATGTCTTGATCAAATTCCCTTCTCATATGATCCAAACTCTGCCTGATTGCTGCTCTAAGTTCAACTGTTTCCAGCCCATGAAGACCCAGACTGATGATCTCTCAGGTAGCTTTCTTCCCTAATTTCCATGAAACTCCTTTTAACAAACTGTTGGTGTAAAGACTGATGTCAGGTCTTCACCTGGTTCCTGAACTGCCTTATAAGTTGTATAATATTTTCTTGTTTATTATCTCACTTAAAAGACACCATCTCTCTAAGGCATATGAAAGTCTACAACACATAAATAACATGCATGTAACAGAACAGGAGAGTTCCTTTTTATTCCAAAAGGAAGACATTGTCATACAAGATTATTCCTAATTACTGTCCAGTCTGTTGGTAGAAACTTATTTTGTAAAATGAACTTTGGTTAATAAGGCAACATTTGGCTTCATTAAGTTTGAATCCAAGGTGAAACTACTGTTTAACTATATTTTGCTTTCTATACAAAGCAGAGGTCTGAGAATGCTTTGCAGTGATTTACGACAACTGCCTATTCTCAAATGGAACTAAGTAGAACTGTATAAAACACCTGCAGAAAGAGTCAAGAAATTTAGCAACACTGCAAGTTATATTTTCAGAATCAGTCAGCAAAAGATGTCTAAGACATATTTTCATTCAACAAAAATTCTCACTCATTTTAAATACCATTTATTGCAAAAATCTTTTCTCTGAAAAAGATTGGGGTTCTGTTGCTCAACACTGAATTTTGTATGACAGTTCAAACAGATTTGTCTTTTTAACCATATGATTCATATCTCTGAATGCTTTTATCATTATTTTCCTTTTGCAGTAATAGCAAACTTCTACAGCTGGTCTTCAATTCCACTTGCCTTTTAAACTCTTCCTACAGTAAATAAGAAAGATCAGTTTCACTTCTGACTGCTTAACGATGACAGTTGTCACTGCCTTGTTTTTTCTGTGTGTTTGGTTTTGGGTACTCTTCTCTCCCTTATGCTGACACTCAGCCTTTGGAAAATCAGCACCACAATATCTTTCTGCAAACCTCACAATCCATGAAACCTTCCTAAGGAACAATAACAAAGCTGAAAATGTGCTGCAATAACTACCTGTCATACCCATTACCCTGTAATTTACTTTGCTTTTTATTTATGACCACAAATTATCCCTTGCATGTCTATCTCACGATAAACTTCAAGCAAAAAACACTGGGCACTTTTTTCTTCCCTGCATTTCTATAATAGCTACAACAGTGGCTATACAAAAGTGTCTTCTTGGAACAAATGAAAACAGAATTTTTATTGAGATCTGGCAGAGTTACGGAACATAAACACTATTGTGTTACATATTCAGCCTTAAATCATGAAACCACTTTCACTCTGGTATATCCCACTACTTCAAAAGGACAGACACTCTGTGAAATCCACCATTCAAATGGATTCTATCAAGATGGAAAAATTCATATCCTACTGATTATATTAGGCCAACTGTTGGAAATAACAAGGTTTCATTTAAAATTAAGGGGAAAAAAAGAAAGAAAGCAAAAGCTTTCTAAAAAAGATTTTACTTTGAAACTTTATTTTTTAAACAATGCACATTTTCCTTTTAAATATTTGTACCATAATGTATATATTTTTTAACGACAAGAATTTCTATAAACCGAAATATGGAAATATTTTAACTTTTTTTTTTCTCAGACTCTGAGTAGCATCTTTAGTCCTTTAGAAGGCAAAAAAATGAGAAAAGTTTGGTCAACAGGAAAGGTTATCAAAAAGCAAACAAGAATCTCCATGACAGAGGAAGGAGAGAAAGATGTTCATGTTCTTTTCCAGGAATAATGGTGCTGATGTTCACAAATTTACTTTTCTATTTTGTCTCTGCTTAACCTTCACTCTCCCAAGAGGAATAACACTTGCCACTGACAAATTATTCACATTGTGTCAAATGACACTAATCAAGTAATTTATTAGCATAAGTTTTCAACTGTTCCTCTGAACAACAGCACTAAATAGACAATTAATTCTCAAGTCATGCTGTGGGTATTAATAGCAGCTGAAATGGAGAAGGACAGTTTAGCAGGAACAATTTGGTCAATTGGGTAAACAATGCATATAACCTCAAGAAACTGATTTATAAGGTTATTGTGAGGATCAGCAAGAAAATACTGCTCACTGCTCCAGGGAAAAGTGAGATTATGAAGATGATATTTGTGATAATTTTGTTTTGAAAATAGAGAATAGTTGAATTATTATTTAAATTATAAAGAAGATTTTTATTTCCTTAGTGTAGCTTCACTTGGTTTCAGACTGATATTGTGGCCAGATTTTCAGAATAGCCCTTCATCATTCCCTATCTGCAAATCAGTGCCAACAATTGGACACTGACAGCCCTCTTCAAAAATTGACTTTATACTCTTACTATGCCATTTCTTTTGCAAGCTCTTTGTTCACAGTGGTCAACTGCAAAAATCCTTGAAAATCATTCTGTGGGAATCTCTAAAATAAAGATCAAAGCACTGTGGAGCATCACGGGAGCAAGCTGTCCCAAATGACACTCAAGAAAAAGAAATCTGCCAACAAAATGCCTAACACATATTTTTGGTCTGGAAAAAAGCCTCAACGCATGATTCTGATTCCATTCATTTTCATAATCACTGAAAAACCTGATTAACAGTGGCCTTGAAAAACCATGAGTTCTTCCACCATGGTATATGCTATGAATTGTCAGTATCTCAGCTATTGAAACAAGTTTGTCAACCTCATATTTGAAACTTCATAAAAAAATATCATCAAACATGAAGTGTAAAGACCTTGCACACTTCACGATTTCCTCTTCTCACATAAACTAATTTCAAGTTTGGGTTTAGGTTTAGTATTTGCCACAACTTTGGGAGGAACAAAACTATCGCATGAGACGAGCAACCTAAATTAATGCTTCCATAACAGAAACAAGGCATGTTTTACCATCCACCATCTACTATCAGCAAAATTTTGATTCAGGATTATCTGCAATTTTTATTCCTATGTACATTGTTTCAGACTTACTAGCAGATCATATTTCTTAAAAAATACCATTCTCTGCAGCTGTCTGAGCAAAGAACAGTGTGAAAGCAGACAAGTTTGTCACAGTTTCTACTGGTTCACCTCCTCCCTGACTCATCTGGTTAAATCAAGTTTATGTGATTAAATGGTAATGAGATAATCAAGAGTATAGCAAATGAGTGGATGTTCTGCTAATCTGTAAAGCTCTGGTTTTATAATTTGCCCCTGCTTGGCAGAAATCAGGTTGAGAACAGCACTCCCAAGTGCTAAACAAGTTTGACTCTACTTCAAAATGAAGCATCTAAGGAAAATTAACTAATTTGAAACAAAATTGAAATGAAACACAAATCTTACCAGTATGTTGATCATACCATTTAATATTACAGTAGTTTAACTGAGAAATAGCTGGCATTATTAAGCACATATATTGTGTTGTTATTACTATTATTTCTGTTTTACTGTTTAAAAAAACCACCTGTACTTCTATGCATTTAAGGAAGACTACTGAAAGCAAAGTGTAGTGTTATTTGCTTGTTTCTTTCTTTCTTTCTTTCTTTTACTAGAATATACATTGCCTAGCTATCTGTAAGGACTCCAGGTGTGCCAGCATACAGGAAGTTGCTATTTAGAGTATTACTGAACCTTAGGTGCTTCTGTATTTGCTCAATTAGTTCTTCAGGTTAAAAACAAGCACCTTCCTAAAAAAAAAATCTGGAATGACAAGGCCTCTGCCAAGATAAGCATTGCAGCAATATCCAGCTGTCTGAGTTATATTTGAAGATCTGATCCCTATGCTGATGAATATGCTGTCAAAAATTGAGAACAGCAGTAGTGCTGTTCTCTTCTGTGATGTCTTCATCCTGGCTGACAACTGTTTCTCTTCTCCTCCTCCTAGGCTAGCAGGAAGATAGCTGCTGAGAAAAGGTTGGGTTCATTCTGTTTCCATCAGGCTGAACATGTTTGTTATTTCTTCCTTCCCTCTACACATTACATCTTCCCACTAACTGCTGTTCTGCCCACTTCTGTGTTTCCACTGATAATATCACTGCCTGGAGGAAATCTGGAAAACCCAGGTGAGCAGCAGGCCAGATCTTCATTTATCACCTGTAGAGCTGCTGTGCATCTTATTTCTCACTCCTGGCATCCTATTTTTAAACCAAGTACAACTTAATTATTGTTAATTGGAATTACTTTGAGTATATTTCACAGCAACATTTCCCTACTGCTGTGTTGATTGAATAGCTGAGCTATAATTTTCATTGTTGGGAGCTGGCTTTGGAAGGACAGCCCTATCTGTGTATGGTGGCAACTGAGTCTGTGTTTTTTATAGCTTAAAATTCAGGCAACATTTTGGTGTGCTATAATAACACTTTAGAAACCCATCTAATGTGATTACCTGGACATGTGCCAGGAAGCTGCAGCCAGGTTCTCTGTGCCATGAAGCATTTTCTTCCTGTCTACCCAGACACGCATATTTTGGCATTGTCAAGGTATAGGTGTCCACTGAGTATCACAGTTGGTGGGAATTAGCTGATCATTCAGAAATCATTTTCCCTGGAGTCCCAAAAAAAATATTCACAAGTCCTTGAAGAATGACCGAACATCAGCCTGCAGGATGTGCACTACTGCACCATTCTCATTTCTCTGCATCACTGTAGGAAAAGGTAGGCAAGTCAGATGTTGCCATAACATAAGTAGTAAGAGGTAGGGTTTGATGGAAAAGAATTTATAGCATTCTTCTCTCACACAGAAGCATGAACTGAGTGGAAAGTACGTGAGGGAAATAGCCTAAAATTATGATTCTTTTCTTCTGATAAGCTAGCAAAATGTCAACAATTCACTGAAATTGTCAGGGAAGCTTAAGTGGAGACACTACAAGGAATGATAGTTTATGTCTTATCCTTAAAAAGTTTCAGAAATATTCCTTCTATTTAGAAATTTCACAGACTCTTGAAAGTGTACATTATACATCTAGAATAAGGGGGAAAAAACATTAGGGAATCAAGAGTCATTTATTTAAATATTTCCCCCATATTTTGGAATAAAAAATAATGTCTGTATCAAGTATAGTGTGCAAGAAGGACCAGGAAACAGATTATCCACCTGCACTCAGCAATGGTGAGGTCATGCCTCAAGTGCTGCATTCAGATTTGGCCCCCTCAATTTATAAAGGACATTGAGGTGCTGGAGTGGGTCCAGAGGAAGGCTACAAGGCTTGTGAAGGGTCTAGAACCCACATCTTATTAGGAACGAGGAGGGAACTGTTATGAGCCACCCCAACGATGGCAAGGGTAACCCAAGTTCTTGTTAATAGATCCTGTGGGGCAAATTAGAGTGAAACAGCAATGAATGATCCGTGTTTGTAAATATACATATATGCAGGTTTTATTTTAGAACAATCTAGCGGCAATGAAGGGCAGATATGTATCCATTTTGGTTGTTACCTATGGTAACATAGCAATATGAAAGCATAAAAGTATAATTAGAAAAAATTTTATTCTGCATCATCCAATGCAATACCATCATTCAAAGTAAAAAGTCCTTATCCAATCTTTTTATTAAAATATGGAGACATTTAGCCATCATAAATCTAGGAAAGGGGATCTATGCCTTCAATCTTAGAATGCATGGAAGTAATTAGGTTGACACATCCCAAGTGGATTTCTTGAGAACCTAGGACAAATAATGAAGAGAGTGAAGAAATTTACCTTTTGGTTCTCATGACTGCTCTGTGAAAGGATTTATCCATTTTTCAATATACGTAAAGAACCTCCATTAAAGTTACAGAAAGTCCCTAATTTGTTTAGTCATCCTCATTCAGTCAAAATAGCCAGGGAATATAGTCACACATAGAATCAACCTTTCAATTTTTCCCCCTTTTCTCTGCTTATTCCTAGTATTCAGTCTTATGACAAATGTAGAAACAGTAAACTGAAAAAAAAAAAGTAATTATCCATCTAGGGTTTAATTCCTCATGTAAGCACACAGGTATCTAATTCCCTTTCCTTTTTTTCCCCCATCATGAAAGTATTTGATCTCCAAAAACTTAGGCTTTGAGCTTGCACCCAGAACCTTAGCCTTAAGTTAATAATCTAAATCAAATTGTGAGTTCTAAGAAATAAAACCAAATCCTGTCTAAGCCAACCCCCCTTTTTCCAAAGACAGACAGAACCTACAGAGAACATTTCCTACAGTTTAGGTTTTTCACACTAGCAAGGTATTTTGGAGTGGACATGAGAAGAGGAAGCAGAATAAGATGCATTCTCCAGTCTCCCTTCACAGGTGCTGCCATATGGTACAGCTTTGTGCTGGTGTATGTACACCTTTCATTCTTTGCTTTCTCCCATGGGCAGCCATCCATCATCCATCACTGCACTCTGTTCAGCACGCTGCCAGTACAGCCTGCACCTCTCCAGGGGCATGTTCTGCTTCAGTTGTGCAAACCCCAACATTACTGCTGATTTCCTACAGGTCAATATGTTTCCCTGTGCAATTTAGCTTCATTAGAGTTACTGTACAGCATGCACAAAAAGATCATTTCTCTTTCAAAGTGTCTCTGTGTAAAACATTACAAATTCAAATTAGGAGTTCATGGCCTAACAAGAGATAACCCTGGCCTTTCACAATGTAAGGTCAGCAAAGATTTTCCTTTACTGGCAAAAAATATGGTCAGTGAATAATGATTTTAGGAATTATATTATTGTTAAAAGGGCAATGCAAATGGTTTCAGCATGTGCAGTAACCTTACTTTTAAATCCAAACATCAAATTGAAAAATATGAAGTGTGCCGACATCAAAAGCAGCAGCTCACTCGGTAATAAGATGAAAGTGTGAAAACTTAGGGAAGCATTTTGAAAATTACATGTCTAGAATAATAATTGTAATAATTATATAAATATTTCATATGATAATAGGTACATACATATGTATGTACTTACAAATCTATATGTTCACTTTTACATATTATATATCTGTATGTAATAATTTCCCTTTATAGGAGGTTTTTATATATTCACATATATATATATATAAACACACACATATATATGTACTTTTATATATGCATGCATGTGTATACGTGTATTATTTATATATAATAAAGCTTTATTATTTATATATCCAAGAGTTACTAATTTGAAACTGTGTGCATTTTTGAGTTTTCTTTTACTAAATACAATCCACAGGGCAATGATAGGCGTGGCGAACAGGATATCCTGATTACAGTTAAGTACAAACTGACCTTTTAGAGAAGCAGCAATGATTTGCATGTGGTTATCTCTGCTCTGTGTTTTTTCCACCTCAGTCTTCTTGCTCTCTCAGACTTGTTAAATTAGTAAATCACATTGTGGCTGATATATCCAACAGGAGAGGTCATTTAGTGAAGTGTGAACCAGCACGTCCTGCTTGAACAGTATGTGATATCTTCAAAATCCCTTTCCTTCCTGCCGGGAAAGCAAAAGCTTCATCAGCTCTGCTGTGCCAAACACATTCTCCTGCAAATGGTACTTCCCATAGTAAAAAGAATAGTGAAAATCTTCACTCACAAAGAGGCACCCAAGTTTACCTTGCTGCACCACAGCGGAAGCACAGACATCGCTCTGCATGACAGCCCCACGCAGGGATCACTGGCAGAGCTACGACAGTGCTGAGGGACAAGACTTTGCACCACGTTTGTGAAGTGCATTCTGTGAGGAGGCAAACAGGAGGCAAAGGGCCAGGGAGGTCTGGGGTCACTGAGTCTATGATTGCTTTGCCCAGGGGCTGGAACCACAACATCAGAAATGTCTCCAATCTCCTTTGGGTGAGCAGACAGAAATCTGGAGCTGAGCCCTGTATCCAGATCTATCAGTGAAACAGTGTCAGTGAAAAATGTTTCATCCTCAAAACTGTTCTGGCAAACAAATATTAAAAATACTTTTAAAAATAAATATTAAAACCACTTCTAGGTAGCAGGGGAAATAGATACAGCTTGTTTTTTCAGGCTTCATGTCCCAGTTTTTGTAGGTTCTTTTCCCATGAATTTTAGTGCAATTGCCTACTGCTGTCTTTAAAAGCTAACACTTAAAATAAAAAACTTTTAACTGGGTCTCAGTCAGGCCTCTAGAATTAATACTCTTCTGACAAAGTAAAATGTGGTCCTAGTGCATGCAGTGAACTGCAGGGGAAAATATTCATAGTTAGATGCTTAAGTGGCTAATTAGCTGCTCCTGAGACATGGTCAGACAGATCCAGTGCCTAATACCTAGCAATTAAATTACATTGAAAATGAAAGGAGGTTTGAAACTGAGTCCATCAAGACAAAGAACACTTTAAATTTGAAATTTCAAGTACCGGAAGACTACTCTTAGGGTTTTCTAATCTAGTATCAATACTTTTAAAAAAAAATCAATATTCAGCAGGCAGTAAGCAATCAGTAAACTAAGCACTCTATAGATTAAGTGCTCATTATACTAATTCTACAGAAAATTGTGATATGTACACTGCTAGACAGAATACAATAATAATTCAGTGTCAATTGCAGAGTTTTTATTCTGAAGTGCACTTTTTGGTAACAATGTTTTATGAGAATCATTAATTCTTACACCTAAAAATATGTATTCTTGAGCTATAAAAGATATGGTACATCCTCATTCTTTACAATGTACAAAAAAACCCATCCTGCTCCCTATAATTTTGAAGCAGATATAAAGAATGACAGCACTAGTTGATTTCAGTAGCATGTACTGCATTCTTCTACAAAGCTATTTGATACAAGCCTGCCTCCTATAAAGCTATTTAATGCAAGCCTGCCTCATGCTGGTTTCCATTTCCACTGATGTTCTCTACAGCTCATCTGCTCTAAAAAGAGCCAGATCTATTCTCAGGATATCCAGGGTAACTTGAAGGCATCAAATTACTCTTGTCTGTCACGGACCAGGCTCAGCTCCTGTAATTGCTCAGTTTTGGCAGGTGGCTGCTGACCCCCAACACCTGCCATATCCATAAGGGCTGCTTAGCAAGGTGCAAGCTGCTGTTCACCTGCTGTGCAATATCCACCAGAACACTCACAATAATAACCATGAACAGAAAAGTGAGGATGTGCAATCAATGTACAATTCCATATTAAAAATCGATACTTTTACTTTAAATGTTTTCCTACATTTTCAAAGCAATGAGAGAAATAAGTTATTAAGAGCAAAACAAACCCACAATAGATTTTTGAGAAACTGCAGAGGGCTTTTTCATCATTAATGATTCTCCATTTTTTCTGCTTTGTATAACAATTCTTCAACACAAATTATGAGGGTTTTTTAAAAATGTATTGTTATCAGCCCCAGCTTCATCAGTTTTAATGGAATTGTATTTGCCTGCAACAATTATGGCTTTCTCTTTCTTTTCTACAACAATCTTGCTTCATGACTCAAAACAATCTTGTTGAGTCTCTTTCTTTATCCTAATACAAAGGGCAGCAGTGTTGGATGGATTCGGTAACAAATACTCAAAAGAGGTTGAATATTCTATGTCAGAATTAAAATGCAGACTCTTTCTCTCTATCAAGGAAACACTGAAGTTGAGAACTGAAGACATTCTAGGGTTAGGAGAAATGTTATTGTTACAGAAAACAATAATTAAACTTCTATCTCATGTGAGGACAAGCCTTGTTCTGGAAAGTTAATGAACTGGAGTTTCTACATGTTTAAAAAATATGCCAGGGTATGATTAGCAACCCTAAAACTCCAAGAAATGAGCAGGCAAATACAGATTTGACATCCTATCTAGATCAGTCATACTGTAGAAATATCTGAAGAGGGAATCGCAGATATTTTGATGGTTTGCAAAAGGGACAGCAAAAAAATGTATGGGGTTTTTCAAGTGCTCAGAATATTCCCATGTTCTCCCACAGACATACTTTATCTGTTATGTTCTAGTTGCACTGAGACATGCAGTGGGAAGATAAAGCCTTGATGAGGCCTACAGATTAAGGCTAGTTCCACTTTCCCTTAATAATATGTTTGGGTTTTATTACTTTTTTTACAGTCCCTTGTGATAGCAGTTTGAGAACCAAGTAGTGTCAAAATCTTAAAGATTTAGGAATCATAATATGACAAATAACAATAAATTGTATTACAAGTGTATATTTGTTCATTTATCCACAGTACAAAACATGAAATTTTGAAATTCTTCCTTGAAATCCTGTTCTTGTTCCAGGTTTACAATTTTTCTCAGCATAATTACTAGGTGAAGTTGTGAAGTTCTTGGACCAGATTTTCTAAGATACTCAGATATCTAAATACGCAGCTGAGTATATAGAAGGACTGGCTTTAGGCATGTAAATGCTGTATAAAGTTTAAAACCCTCAGTAATGACCTTTTGCAATACAAACTTATGCAAAGATTACTTTGAATACAGGAACAAAAATTCCCTTCTTAATCAATGACTGCTTAACAGACACATTCTGAGATACAGAAGAAAAGGTACCAATGAATGAAGGAATTAAGCAATTCAGATGAGCTAGCTGAAAATTTCCTGTATACAGTTGAAAGATAAATACTAATTTTTTGTGCAAGGCATGTTTCCTTCATTGTTTGTGAAAAATATATCTGCACATTCAGATAGAAAAGAAATAGGCAGAAACTACCTATCATAACAATGTAATAAAATAGGTTGTTACTGTCTTGTTACTGTCTTAATACATCTATACAGAAGTAATTAATACAATTTTAAGTAAATGGAAAAGTATAAGAGACCAATGTTAGTTATGGCAGCATCAGATTCCAGTTTA
Organism: Dicaeum eximium; assembly: GCA_013396995.1. Lineage (NCBI taxonomy): Eukaryota > Metazoa > Chordata > Aves > Passeriformes > Dicaeidae > Dicaeum > Dicaeum eximium. Next base: position 2,013,248 of record VWZP01001589.1, read on the forward strand.
TACTGAGGTAGCTCATCCTGTTTTTTGGACTCCACAAATATATTGCTATGAGACATAAACTAGCTGGTTTTATACTATCTTGTTAGCACTGTCCTATATTGCACACCTTTCCATGGCTTCCATGAAGGCATACCCTCTCAAGCTATGCTGTCAAAAAGACAAAAATTCCATTTAATCTTATTCTACATGGAGTATTTGAGGTTTCCTGAAGGAAAATACACATATCTTGTTGTAGCCTCCACTGGGACCTGCAGTTCAAGTCCTGTCCTACATCCAGGCATTCTCCTTGTGCCAACATGTCAACTGCAACTTGTACTTCATACCAAGGACACAACAGCACTTAATGGCCATTAAAAGTAATTAATGGTCTTGGAAGTTACATGTTTGGCAACCACTGCCTATGACTCCTTAGCCGAGGTGTCTTTCTGTAACCATCTCACACAAACCATAATCCCAGACCTCAGAGCTATAGAAAATACTTTTATAGCCACTTTGATGTGATTGAAATTCCAGTCAGAGACTGTAATTTTTCCAGCAAGTTTTCCACTCAAAAAACCTTTGGTAGGACAGACTGGTAGCTGCCTGGTCTGGATTCTATCCACAGTGAAGTATATTCTGTACCCATCACTAGTAAACTCCAGGCTCTATGAATCTATCCAGGATTATATTTCCTGTCCTCCCTGGTACTAGTCATCACTTCCCACAGCATGCCAGACCTTAAGACAAATATTCTGTCTTTGTCACAGATCAATATTTAAGAATCCACCTTCCATCTACTGTCCCCTCAATGTTCAGACAGATACTGGCACAGAAACAGGAGCATGCCATTTGAGGTACAATATATTTTCTGTGCACAGCAGACCTTCCCCTCACAATTTCAACCACAGCATTTTTACCTTAGTTTGCAAAAATGTAAATTAGATTGCAGTTCATTATTTTATTTAACACTGAAAAACCAAGTCATAGAATTCATCTCCATCAACCTTCTGCAACCTTGAATTTCAAAATACTGGAAAAATACTCTGTGGGGAGAACTCCTGGTTTTTTTTCTTTGCCTTATGTTTACAAGGTATGATTTTGTATTCTTTATGTAGCAGCAATGCCCAATAGATACCCTTCTTAAAAAAAAAAAAATTATTTATCTGTTTTCTTCATGCTCTTTGACATCTTAGACATACACATGCACACAGCACATGCACACCTGAGCATTTGTGGACTTCTATTTTCTCAAACAGAAAATGTTGAAGGAACATAAAAATCAATAATAAGGAAAAGTACAAGTCAAACATATAATTATAATTTCCTAGAGCCTGGAAATTAGATGGACTTCCTGACCTGGAAGTAGAATTTTCTGACAAAATCAGAGAAGAAAATTTAATCCTAATGTGTGCAAGTCAATGATTCTGGAACACAGTCAAATGTTTAACAAGAAACTTTGAATGTACAGCCCTAAATTTTGATGATAGTTCAAGTCCTAACTACATAACCATAAAAAAATACAAAACATTTAATGAGTTAAACAGGCAGCCCAGATCAAAAAGATAAATTACATCCCTATTTGGAGTTCTGTTTAAACATTTTTATTGCTCCCAACACCTCTCAATAATCAGAACAAGTTGTTTTGAATCATTAGCAAAACAAGAATCAACCATTAGCACTGATGAAAATCATAATAACTCCAAATAAGTTAGTGAGTTACAAAGTCAAAAAATAAAAGGGATAAGAGCATGGTTTCTGTTTGAATTAATTAAACTGTACCAGTTTATTTCAGAATATTGCTCAGGAGTAACTCAGCCATATGTCTATCCCTAGAGAGACACAAATTATGACATATTTCAATAACTAAAGTGACCTGAGAAAAGTTCACAACACAAATAGGCAGTATCAGCCTTAATCTGCTTTTAATTTACTTTACACTCAGAAACGAGCTGGTGTGAAGACCAAAGTAATACTGAAATCAGTGTAAAAACAGTGGAAGCATGACAAATAATCATGTCTTATTTTTAGCTCTTTGCCCCAGCAGCTCCTTCCTTTGCAATGATTTGTTAACGAGAACGAAACACTCATTAAGACAGACTTCAATTTGTTCTTGCCCTGTGCTGCAGGTCATCCTTTTGTTTTCCTTAGGTTGAAAGCCTGCTTGGTGCTTCCCACCCCACTCACCCCAGCTTGCACAGCCAAGGTGACTCACCCTACACTTTGGCCTTTAGGGACACCTTGCAGCACAAGTGTTTTGTCTGTGAGGAACAGTGGAGTAGCACAGCCACCCTAGCTGCTTTCATCTCAAATGGAACAACGTTTCTGTGGAATAGGGCCCTTGCATCTAGGATATAATATCCTAGTGAAGTTCTTTCTAGTTAAACAAAGATTCTTTCTACTGAGCAAGCAGCTAGAGCGTCACACTGTGCATTAGAAAGATGAACACAGGGGGCTCTTGTCTTCATTCAAAACTGTTGTTAAAGGGGTTTAAAGTATTAAAGACTCGTCTTTTATCCACAAAACCAAATACCTGTAACCTGTGCTAACACTGCTAAGCTCCCATAAAAGAGAACTTAGCCAACTCCCTTAGAACAGTCAAGAGTATATCTGGATCTTAAGTGACTATACCCATAACCTGAATTCATATAGTCTTTTTACTCACCCATTGCTAAAGTGAATCCATTAAATCACATAATCAGATCACGGGGGAAAACATCAAGAACAGGAACAGAACAAGAGCCTGGTTTTCAAAACTATAACCAATCAAAATGAATAAGAAATGATGTTGCAAGATGACCGGGTTAATTCCATTAAAGCATAATCTTTTTTTTTACCTCTGATCTATACTGGCCATTTTCAAATAAGAAGCTTTTTGTTAAACTCATAATAGCAATAATGATTTCAGTGAATAATGCTCTTAAAAACCACTAGACTGAGATCTGCTAGGTATGCCTATCTCCTTGATATATTTTGTGATCCTTAAAGTATCACCATAACTACAGAAACAGAAAAATACTATGCTACTATGCTGATACATTATTGTAATACAGAATGGGAGACTGTTCCCAGGGCACTCATATGACTATATTTATACCAGTTATAGTTTCTATATATACATCCACACTTGCAATGAATGGTCTAAAACACTGTTTTGAAAACTGCATATTTCATACCTCCAGGACTAATCCTTAACAATTTACAGCCATGTTCAGGAGTAAACTCTTGGTCATTTTTCATCAAATGGGCACTATGTAGAATTTCAAATTTCTGGATCCCTAGAGAACGTTTGATTTTTTAAAATGTGTTTTACCTTCTTAGAAGAGGAAAAAGAATATTGATCTTATCACACAAAAGACCATTATTAATAATACTGATGAAAGGTTTCTATTAATATTAATAATGGTAATCTATCTGTTTGACTAATGAGTAAAACATAGACTGAAGGGGTCAGAAGTTAGGAAAAAATTGCTAAGTTGCTCCAGGATCTGATCCAAACTCCATGAAATATAGGCAGAACTTTTCAGTGGGCTGACCTATAGTGAATAAAACAGAATGCAGAAATCCTTTTGAGCCTAGTGAGAGACATTTTTGTACAGAGTATTCCTGATATTAATTTGTACATAGCATCCTAAAAAGTAAATGAACTACATCAGAGCAACTGTCAAATCACAACACAACGTGTAGCAAAATTATTTATTGCCAGCATAATGAAAGATGTACAAGTTATCTTAGAAATGAAAAGAAGAAAAACATTCTTGGTGTAATTTGAACAAAATTGATACTCGGCATTGATCGCTAAGCATTCAAATATCCTGTACTGATCATTAGTAACAACCTCAACCTCTGTTCAAACTCTGTTAGAGGATATTGATTAGCATGTGAATATGGAAAAAAGAGTTAAGTGGCCTTTTGTTATGGCAATAATGCACATTTTCTTCATTTTCATTATTTTACATTTTAACCCCAAACAAAAGGCCGCTTAACTTTTTTCCGTATTCACATCTACCAAATAAATTTTAAATATTTCACTTATAAACGAAACATCCTAGCATTATGATGTTCCTTTTAAAATGAATTTGTGCAGCTATAAATTTATTCTACCACTATTTTATGATCTCCTTTGGTTTATTTGTGCTAAACTTGTATTGAAGAATGTACAGCAGTCTGTCAGTACAGCATACTGTAATTATACAAAACCTGTACTAATATTCCTTATTTTATGGCATCAGCCTCCACTGTGTTAAGCAGAGCAGAACGCTGCTGCTGTATCAAACTATAAACATACCATCAAACTGCAGTTCACTGTGTCCTATTGCACATCCTCACTCTACTCATCCCTGACAACTCACTCTAAATTACTACTTTGCAGAAGTTGAACTCTCTTGAGTAAATCTTTTAAGCTAATTTTCCCTCACTTTTCATTTTTCACTCTGTAATTCCAGGTTCAATCTATTTGTATGGCTGCCAACCACTTACTTATATGTATATATTTGCATGCCTAAATGTGCATATATATTAAGCATGTTTGTATCCTTTTTCAAGCTATTAGGATAGAAGCACAGTCCTTATCCCCTTAGACATCCTGCTACACCTCATTAGACTTCTCTTGGTGAGTGTGTTGCCTGTGCATTTTAGTAAATTTTAATATTTCAAACATTGATTTCAGTCCCTAATAGTTCTAAAATTCAAACCAGACAGTTGAAATCTTTCAAAAAAACATTCATTGATTTGTACCAAGGCCGTTTTAAAAATGCAAATGCACATAAAATTAATTCCATTAGTCTGCTAATTTTGTAATGCTGTGGAAAAGGACTGACAGGAATTCTCAATGAAGTATTAATTGGATCAGTATGGTTTAGGCCTTTTTTCTCTTAAATTGCTCAACTTCTGCATCTTCTGTCCTGACAGAAACATAAGATTACTTCTATTAATACATTTTCTAGGATTATTACCGAAATGTGATGATCCTCTGTGATGCTACCAATCTACATTTCTACCCCTTACCTACCCTCATCAGAATGAAAAAATGTTTAACAGACATTTAAAATCTACTTCCCAAGAATACATTCTTTTTGCTGAAAATTTTTGTACTAAAAGTACAAAAAAAGTTACGAAAAAAAAGGTTTGCATAGAACCACTTAGGTACAAGAAAATTATATAACAAAAGAGGAAGTTTACCTTAGATATTAATGCATCAGTCATTTCTTTTTAAGGTCTCTGGATTTTTAAATTTCTTTTTATTTTTAATTTAATGACATTTCTAAGCAGAAAACTGCAAAAATGCAGACCAATCATCATCCTATGGCACTTACTTATAATTTGAAAACATGGTATAGAAACTTAAGAGCTTCCATATAAAGAAGAGAAGGGTCAAACTCCTCTGTTGGATTCAGGAGGAAAAATCTTTCTGGTAGAAATCTCATCATCAACTTTGGCCTCAAAACTGTGCTGAGAAACTTATTAGACTCTGAATCATAACAGAGTCCCGCTCCAAAATACCCCAGGAGAAAAGTTCTTGAGGAACTATCCAAAAATCCCAGACGAGAGAAGCAGAGGAAACCAAAGAACAGGCATGAGAGTTTCAGAGGGATGATGTTTAGGGATGTAGACAGTGGTTTTATTTTGTATTTTTTACTGGGGAGTGGTTACCCTTAGTAAAACAAAATTATTTGGGGTTTGCTTGGGGCTTTTTTTTTTTTTTTTTTTTTTTTTTTCTTCAGGAAGAATAACTGACTCCAGGGTTAAAATGACTGTTTGTGACCATGTATTGTGTCTACATTTGTGGATTCATGTATATTTGTATGGAAATAACAGAACTTCCTGTTCTCTAGACCAATTCTATTTGAGTCCAGACACTGGCCATGAAGATGCTCATACTACAAGCCAAGTAAATTTTAATGTAAATCATCAACATTTACTGCTTTTTTAAACTTATGTACATAACAAATAAAAATGAGAATAACATGTAGGGCAATTTGGATGTGTATAGCAGGAGGAAACTCACTTCACTGAAGTGCAATCCCCAATTTGCCCAAGAGTTTGGCTTCCTGGCACTGGCTGATTGTTTCTTCCAATCCTCCCTCCCTTCAATTTCACTCAACATCTTCTCCAGTTACACTCTTCTATTTTGTCCAGTATTGTTTGAAGTGCTCCCCTGTTGGGAACCTCATGGAATTAATGGCACATTATGCTTTTTGTTTGATAGGTGAGACTAAAGGCTCTAGTCAGACACTTCTATTTTCAGTGAAAGCTCATATATAGGTCTATTCCTAGACATAAAATATTTTGGCTGAGATCTTAATCATCCCATAATAATAATAATTATTAATAAATGGCAATAGTATATGTGAAAGATTAAAAAAATGCTAAAGGGACATCAATCTCCCTCCTTTAACTGGCAAGAAGCATGCACATGTGTTAACATTACCACCTCAATTACTCCTCAACCTATTCTGAATGAGAAATCTAGGAGGACTTTAACTACTCAACAGAAGTTCTCAAATGCATATTTTACAGACATATATCCTAAAATTAGTTGAAACTGTTCAGAATATACTTTTTTATGAGCAGAGGTAACATACTTTTGATTGAACATATTTACAGTTTTGAATTTCTTAAAGAAGGTCTTTAATTCAGTGCTTTGAACTCAACGTGGGTATTTTGGATAAAGGCTATGTCCCAAAACTATAACAGCATCTTATAAAATTTGACTGTAAAAAATGATTTTTTCATACTTAATTCCAGACTAAAATAATGGTCTCAAACCCCCAGGAAAAAAAGTCATATTTCAAAGTTTGTAGTTAAGAGTTCAGTTCATTTTTGAAATGGTTTACAAAGGAAAGCCATCTATGGGCAGGTGCAATAATTGCAGATAGAACATGCTCATAAGTGCTTAGGGCCTGGTTTGATGATGATCTTCCAGTTTCTCATTAACAAAGTCTTTTGGAACACTGTTTTGAGACAACTTTAATATAAAAAATCATACTTTTTCAGCAAAAGCTGTATTAGTCCATCAGCTAAAAAGATCATGTAATCTAAAACAAGTTTGGTTTTCAGACTATTATATTCATGTAAGAAGATAAGATTTGTGTAATCATTCTCAATAAAATCAAAATGTGTATATGAACAATATTTTTATTACTTATATTTTCAATAAAATCAGAATACCTAGATTTCCTCCTTAATTGCTGTAGCGTTGACTTTATTACATTTGCTGTAGGTATAGACTGCTCAGAAATATCTGAAGGAAAGGTTTTATCGATCTAGTATGAAAGTCAAACAGTTCCAGATGCTAAATTTTACTGAATGCTTAATTCCATTAACATATTTGTGACAATAAGCACAGAGGTAATTTTCTGGAAAGCAAATATAAGGTGCTGAAATATATGCATATTATTATGAATAAATTTTATGGAAAATAAATCAAAATTATTCATTGATAGAGGTAAAGCAAAAAGAATACATACTCTAGAGATATAGTACTGTGCAAAAATTTAGTTTTGTTTGCTTTCTAGCACATACTCTACAGTGCAGGCAGAATGTAAGTAGATTTCTAGTTCCTATACACAAGAAGTGTTTAGGTATTTTTGAAAGTCACTTATTTCTTCCTTATTTCTTCCAAGTAGAGCTGCTTCTGCTCTCTTAATTCCTGTCTTTGCATGATTTGTCAAACTAATAAAAGCCTAAAATAATTAAACCCAAAGATCTTAGGAAGTGGATTGTAAAATTATGGCTTCTGTTTTATTATTTCATAAAATTAAAATAGGCAGATGAAAATTGTCTCATATTACATCTGATGTATTTAGAGACTTCACATTGTAATTTCATATTTTAGATTTCAAAGCAGACAGCATAAGAAACTGTTCTTATAAATCAAGTCTTCATATATTATGTCTTTTCAGAAATAAATAAAAAATCAAAGGACAGAAAAAAGATGGATAAAATCTTATATTAAAATTCACAGAAATGAAATAAAAACATCCAAGAGAAAATATATGATTTATTGAAAGATTATTTAACAGTAACTACCTTGTCATGGTGTATAGAATAATACATTATCCATATTGACAGGAGATGAGAACATTATTTTACCTTGTATTCATAAAATGCCTTTCACAATGCAGTCTTAATCCTAAGATCACAAGGCAGTCATAACAAGTAAGCTAAACAGCAGCACCAGCAGGAAAGATTATTTTAAAATAGAATTCACACAAGCTAGAACATTCAAAAAGGTATTCATAACACATTGAATTTACCCACGTGCTGAAGCATTTTAAGGATCAGGGTCTATGCTAATGACAAAGCTGATAGGCAAAACATGCAGATGGGTAAGGTCAAGAAAGAGGAAAGAAAGAACAACAGTAACACAAAAATATGTTCCACACAGAATGTGTGAGCTGCTGCCTGCCAAGTGGTTAGCAGTAGGCAGTAGTGTGTAGGCATTGTGGAAGAAGCCAGGCGAGCAGAAAGAGCTAGAGGTCTGCTTGGCTTCTCATATTGGAGCTTCATAAGTACCACAGGGAAATATTTGCTTGCAGTTCTAATATTTCACAAGTGAAAAAACATCAGAATCATACCTACTGATCCCATGTCTTCTAAATGCCTAATTCAGCTAAGTAAACTAGCTGGGCAAATTTAAATACTTTTTATTTAAATACTTTGGGGACAGAGCAATGATTCAGCATAAAGAACATACACAGCTGGAAGTTTCTTATATTACTTTATATGGTATGTTTTCCCAAAATTTATTGTATTCAAAATGAACTATTTGCCAATAAAACCTATGTGGTGTGTTTAAGATTTTGTAGCAGTAACATTTACTCTTCAATATCTGGGAGAAAATTTGAGAGCAGTGGGTTAACAAGAACAATATAATGTTTAACAAAGTACAAAATCTTGCACCTGGGGCAAGGTAACCAAACAGCCCAGTACAGAATAGGATCTGTGTGGCTGGGGATCAGCCTTGCTGGGATGGCTTTTGGGGTCCTGGTGGAGAGCAAGCTGAACACAAACCAGCAGTGCACTGCTGTATCAAGAAAGGTAAATCACATTCTGTATTGGATCTGCAGAGCATGGCTAGCAGAGCTGGAGTCACAATCACCCCGCTCTGCTCAGCACTCGTCAGGCTGCACCTGGAGCACTCTGCTTGATTCTGGTCCCGACAATTCAAGAGCGACAAGGAGAAACCAGAGGGGCTCCACAGGACGACCACGAATATGGAAGACCTGCCTTGTGAGGAAAGGCTGCAGATGTTAGGTCTTTTGCCCCTGGAGAAGAGATGGCTTATGGGGAACTCATCACAGTATTCCAATACTTAAAACATAGCTACAGAGAGAGCAGAGGCTCTTTCCTCATAAAGAGTCACATGGAGAAGACTGGAAGCAACAGGATAGGTTTCATCTCAGCACAAAAAAAGACATTAACTACCAACAACCATTCACTGGAATGGGATGTGGCAGAGTCCCCAGCAATAGAGTATTTTGAGGTGTAATTGCACAGCGTGCTAGATAATCTCATCTAGGCTCCCATTCTCATGAAAAGTTTGGATCAGAAGATCTTCCAAGGTGCCTTCCAAAATTATCTGTCCTGTGATTCTATTATATTTGTCATTATCAATTGTAATTGTGGTTTTATAATATTAATTTATGACAGGTTTTCCTTGCTTTTAAATTTAAGTCTTGGACTTTGATCTGCTGCCTCCATATGATTCTTTTAGCAGTTTGAAGGAAAAGTCAATGTAGTTCTATTACTTGAGCAGATTTTATATTACTGTGAAGAATCATCTTACATGGTTAAAAAGGAAATTTACAAATCAACACTATTTTTCTTTTTTAATGCAGTGCTATTATGGTATTCCACTACAAACCCACAACCACAAGAGATAAACATATTTCCTTTGTATAAGAATTTAAATCAAGTTAATAGCATTGTAAATTTTCTAAATTTCTTACGTTAGAAGCAGCATTCTAAATCTGTGAGTTCTGTGCTTTTAAGTTCCAACCAAATTAACCTGCCATTGTGTGTTTGAGAAAGCTAAGTAGAGACCATAAGTATTCTTTAATCTTGGTGAAACCTGAGTTATTTACAACACTTTCTTTTTCATTAGCAGGAACAAGTCATTGACCTCGTGTGTAGAAACACATATTTACCTTTGAAGAATATCTTCCACATGTTGCACAGAGCACTGTTACTACAAAGCACTGATGGTTAAGAATATTTCCTACTAAATTATCTGCTCTCATTTTCAAATTTTTGTAACTTTATCACACTAATATGCTGGACTGAGGTTTTGCATCCCAGATGTCAGTCAACTGAAAATTTATTTAGCATTTTTATAGTGAGGCAAAAGAGAGGAAGAAAGACTTAGTCCAGATTTTTTGGTTTTTTAATGACTAGTTAAATATGTGTGAAAGCAAGGAATATAAAATACTGTTGTGGAAGTCTATGTCTGTACTTATCAATCCAAAATGCTGTGGTTTCCATGCACAGACAGAATCTCTGAGAAAATATGGTTTTAAACCTGACTTGGGAAGGAAAGCAACAAAATTGACAGTCTTCACTTGATTGTCTACCATTACAAAATTACTCCCTCAAGTCTATTCCTACTACAAGTCTGGAAAGGCATTTTTAAAAAATGTTTCTTTATATTGTCTCATCATAGAAAATACCTGGGTAAAAGAAGAGAATTCACTTTTTTCATTTTGGCTTTTTTTAGAAATTATATCTTTTAAAGATTCTAATTTGTGGTGCCTTACATTCACAGCATTATCAAATTATAAAGTATTTCAGGCAAGTAACTTTTACCCTAAAATCTTCTTCAATCCAAACTGCATTTAACTATGACATAAATTCATTTTTCTAAGTAGGATGAGTCAAAAAATCTTGAAACATAAAGGTTAACTAAACACTCACTCTACTGCTTCCACTGTATACCCACATATTTTTCAGATTACCTTCCTTTCTCTATTAACTGTACACAGCTATTAACCATGCATGGACAAATTTAATTACTGTATGCAATCAGTGTCACTCCATAACTTTGTTTGCCTCTAAACATTGTTAATGGATTTTTGTGGCAGTTGTTGCAAAAAAAAAACTGATGAAAAGTTAACTTGCTAGGTTAGAACATCTCTTCCTATGAAAGTATGACTCTGTTCAGCTGCAGTGTTTTACTAAAGATTATAGATACTTAGCATCTTGCATGCATTGCTTTAAAATTATTTTTTATTTGCCTATGTGCACACTATGTGTGAGGCAATAAGCCTAGCACATCTAAGCCTCTCTGTAACACAAGATCCATCTTCTTTGATTATGGCATTAAAAGGTTATTGCCGGATCTCGAAAGCAAGTTAAAATTTTTCACTCTCTCCTAAACAGCAGCAGCTGAATGCAAGATAAAAAAGCATCTAAAATAGATGATGGCATGGAAAAATTATAATTAAATTTAAATTCCCATAAAACTCACAAATTTTAAACCCAAGAAATTAAATGCAAATATTTTGACAAAATAGGGATGAAAGAAAGGTCTTTAGGGTATTCAAAATAAGCATGGTTTGATTCCAGGTTGGATTGAAACAAACACCCCAACAGCAATATATCTCTGTGAAATGGAAATGCTGAGTTTCAAAACGTGAAAAAAACCAAAAAGGTTGTGAGACATTGTACTGATTTAGGTCTTCCTGGAAACCTTTGCCAACAGGATGTCTATGGATCCCAGCCTTCTTTTCTGGAAACTAATAATACTTTCTGCCCTTTCTCAGAAGTCTGGCACTTCTATGCTCATGTTGAGTGCAGAACTGTGAATTCAGCCAAATAGAGTCTCCATCTGCCCAGATCTATAGGAGCTGTGCTACTGTGCTTATCTCAGTAAAATTATGCAATTTTTTCTCTATGTATTTTATTTCAATAATTGATTAATTTTCTTTCCCTGTGTTTTTGACAGCTTTCACCCACTCCCCTCCTGATTACAAAATGCAAGATTAATTGACACCATACCTATTAACTGAGACTTTGACCCAAATTAACTCATCACCACCTAACCATGTTAGATCAATATAATGTAATTTATTTCCAGCATTTAATTTCTGTTAATTTCTCATAGTAATACAGTCATCATGTCAAGGATTACAGTCTCAAATGTTTTTTAAGCAATGCAGTTATGTCCAGGTTCTTGGGAAGTATTCTCTCTCATGCAAATAAATTACAGAATCATAGAATGGTTTTGGTTGGAAGGGACCTTTAAAGATCAGCTTGTCCAAACCCCTGCTGTAGTCAGGGACACCTTTCACTAGATCAGAATGCCCAAAGCCCCATCCAAGCAGTGTTTTCAATGGTGGGGCAGCAGGCAGTAACCAGGAAGCAGACATATTCATGACCAAAGATCATGGGGAGCTTTCCTGCCTTTCATTGTAAGTGGAACTTTATTAGCCATTTCCCTTCAAACATTTGCTTCTTTTGCTATGAGAATTCTTAATAGAACTGTTGTCATTTTTATTTACTACTAGCAATATGATTCCAATGAGCCAAATCACTTGGTAGAATTTTGCTGTTCAGAATGTAAAATTCATTCTCTAGACACTAATTTCTATGAATGAATACACTATTCTCTGTTCATAAATTATAGAAGAGGTTTTAAGTAAATGTAGACTCTGGAGTTAGAGGTCTAGGAGATGTTTATGCACAGAACAAATAGAGCAAACAGGTCTACATGGCAAGGTCTTTATAACCTCCTATATTAAGCTGGTAATGACTACTGGGATAATGAAATTTGGTTTTGCTTGAAGTTTTGTCTCCATATGTTTTATGTCCAGAAATGGTCTGAATGTAGTGATGAAAACCACTTATGACCAATTTCCTTCTTTCTTTTTTAATAATTTAAACTGTAAGCCTACTACCAAAATATGTGGTCTGTATAATAAATATTCAAACATATATTTCTTTGCATTAATATTCAATAGGAGAATTACTCTCAAGCAAGAATACTTTCAGGTGAGTATAGTAGTCCTTCCAAAACACATTTCCTAAAATCACACTCAATCTGAATTCAACAGAAGACAACACAATCAGTCAGCTAAATTCTCATGCTCTCTCTCTGCTGCCTTCCCTACTGGCAAGTTGGTCTGCAAGTGTGGTGGTTTGACCCTGGCTGCACACTCATAAAGCTGCACTATCATCCCATCCTTAGATGGGCAAGGGAAAGAAAATGGAGTGAAAGACTCATGAGTAAATATCAGTTCAGGGAGAGATCACTCACCTGTTAGCATCATAGACAAAACAGATTTGGAGAAAATAATTCAGTTTAATACCAATTAAATCAGAGTATGGTAATGATAAATAAAATCAAATCTTAAAAACACCTTCCCCTCCCTCATTTTCTTAGCAGGCTCAACTCTATTCCTTATTTCATCTCCACCTTTCCCCCTGCAACTGCACAGGAGGAGAGGGAATGAGGATTATGATAACATGTTCATCACATGTAGTCTCTACTGCACCTTTCATCTCGGCGGGAGGACACCTCACACTCATCTACTGCTCCAGAATGGGGGTCCCTCCCATAGGAGACAGCCTCAAGCAACTTCTCCAAAATGTGTCTCTCCCATGGCAGTTCTTCATGAACTGCTCCAGCGTGGGTCCTTTCCACAGGCTGCAGTCCTTCAGGAACAGCCTGCTCCAGAGTGTGTCCTGTGTGGAATCACAAATCCTACCAGCAAACCTGCTCCAGCATGAGCTAACTTCTTCACAAGGTCAGAGGATCTGCCAGGAGCCTGCTCCAGCACAGGCTTCCCATGGAATAACAGCCTCTTTCAGACAGACCTGCTCTGTCACGGATCCTCCACGCACTGCAGGCGGATCTCTGCTCTTTGTGCTCCTCCACGGGCTGCAGAGGCACAGCTGCCTCACCATGGTCTGCACCACTGCTGCAGGAGAATCTCTGCTCCTGTGCCTGGAGCACCTCCTGTCCTCCTCCTCCTCCTCCCTGACCTTGGTGTAACAGAGCTGTTTCTCTCACACAGTTCTGCTCCTCTCCCTGGCAGCAATTGCAGATGCACAGCAGTTTTCTTCTTTCTTATTCTTCACATTATCCCAGAGGCACTCCCACCATCACCGATGGGCTTGGCCTTGGCCAGCAGTGGGTCTGTCTTGGAGCCAGCTGGCCTGTTGTGGAGCCAGATGGCATTGGCTTTGTTGGACATGGGGGAAGTTTCTGGCAGCCTCTCACAGAAGCCATCCCTGCAGCCCCCCACTACCAAAAGCATGGCAAGCAAACCCAGTACAGGAAGGAAAGCAAGGAGATAAGAATTGTGCAGGTTTTTATTCAATGAAAAGAACAGTATTGCTAAAAATGAAAATGAAATCAGGAATCCAAGTTTAAAAACTAGAGACACATCTCCAGATAATGTGTCCAGAGAGCTATAGCAAACCTTTAACAAATCAAAATGGTGAATTCCTTCAGAAAGGTCCTACCACAGCCTGTGTTAATTAACTGCTGTCTGCTGTCCAGTCTACTTTAGTGGATAGTGATTCCCTTCAGAAGCATTGCCAGCTATGTTGTCATGGGTTTCATGAGATAAAGGCAGTCTGAGCACTATGATCAGATTTCTGTCCATGTGTTAAGTTTTAATCATATAGGAGACAGCACTCCAGCATTAACAATCCCTTTTTAGTATCTCAGTCTGCAGGTGAAAATTCTTCTGTTTTCCCTGCAAGAATGTAAAATCAAGCCTTTTTTTTTAAGTTATTTTAAAAAAAAAATTTAAAGTAAAATAATTTTTAAAAAATCTAATAAAAGAATATGCTCCCTATATCATTGCACAAAACAAAATTGGTTGTCTCAAACTGATGCCTTCTTGTATTTTTCATATTTTTTCCAGTGCTGACTCTGGGTTCAAAAAGGATTTCCTGGGAGCAGCTGGGTCAGCAGCAGCTGGGTCAGCAGCAGCTGTGGCAAGACTTAACTCAGCCTGTCACCTTGTGAGAAGAAGAGTGGGAGCAGAAGCAATTTCTATGTCATTCACTGAAAAGAAACTCTGACACTTCAGATGGAAACTAAGTAAAAAATATGAGTGATGGTCTGCCACTTGCCTCTGCTGAGGTGCAACTCACTTGCCTAAATCTGATCTTATCAAGACACTCATGCTCAAGACTCCAGTCCTTTAGTTTTTCCAGGAAATATTCAGAGCTTGTGTCAGACTTTTTAGTCTGGCTCAGCAGTCACACAGATGCTACATGCTTGCTGTTACTCCTAAAATGCAAAAGACCAAGGCAGATATACACAATAAGTGCAAAGTATTAACAGAGAACTTGTAAAGTGAATAGACTAATAACCTTAAAGGGAGAAAATACTAAAGAAATATTAAAGTGAAGTTTTTTAAGTACTACTGAGATCAGTTAGTTTCTCAAAAAATCCACTCTATGCTTCCACTTCTGTGAAAGATCCACCAAGTCTTATAAGCTATTGCTTCCACAAGTTTGGGCTTATGAGTTTTTTAATTGTTTCTTTTTCTACAGAAATCACCATAAGACACTCAGAGACCTGTGAAAATAGAGTTTTGTGTTTTAAAAACATCCTTCAAAAGGTCATAACTAAAAATCTTCCTCATTCCCTACTTAGTCTTAATCATCTGTATTCTGATGTTAATTTGGGTCTGCAACTGTAACCTATTAAGAGTGTTATTAACAGGACTCCAAATTATGGGCCAAAGTAAGTGTTTGGAAAGTTCTAGCTACACTTTCTCTGGGAATTAGAAGGTAAAAGTATTCATTGCTATGATTCCTTAAATTCAGGTGTCTTTAAGATTTCAGGTGAGAGTATGTAATTTCCAACGTGCTTTAATTATGCTTCTAAGTACAGCTGAGTGTGTTGCTGATGCTCTTTAGTGCTTTACTGTTACTGCATCATATTGACTACAAGGTGATAATTCATTAAGTTAATAAATAAGGAAAAGAAAAACTAACTCAAAATCCATAGGTACACATACAGAAAAAATCTTTTCTGGAATGCACTGTCAGAGATCAAATCCACCACACGCTTTATTCTAAATATCCCTGTTTCAATTAGTTGTGCTGACAATAAGTAATAAACCTAGTATCTGATGTACAGAAAAAGAAAAGGAGAGAAGCAAATTGGGAAGCACTACAGAACTGACACCTCATATGGCCAGCAGTTATCAACAATCAAGGAGGAAATAAGGAACACAAGAAGGTATGAATATGTCATAAAGGATTTGTTACAGCACAAATATCAGCATTATTTCAGGAAAACAACAAAAAGAGTGTGTCAGTTTTGATGGAGTAACAAAAGAATTAGACACATAAGTCTGCTAAACACCACTTTAAAGGCTGAAGCTGAAAGTCCAGACTCACCCCTTCTGCCTTCTGACAATGGCACAGTTCATACTTTTTCAGCATCAGAGTTCCCTGAACATCAAGTAATGCTTCTGGGGGCACTTCTAACACCTAACTTTCAAGCACCCATTTTGGCTTGAGTCCTATACCAAACTATGAATTTTTCCAGCTCTGTGACTGAAAGAGTTTATTGCTTTATATATTCACAGAATCCTCATTTTCCTTTTTGCCCATCACTCAATGGTACCAGGCAAGGACAGAGTTGTATTCAGTCACCACATCTGTAAAACTTAATTTTCTCTTGCAAGAGACATTCATATTTGTTCACACTCGTCTCTATTGGAATGAAACAATTTCATGGGGAGGAAATAAAGTTAAATATGTAATAAGCGAATCCAGGCAGCTTCCATTGTACACAGATCAAATGGTTACAAATGGTTTAGATATACCATTCAAGGCTGCCTCTTCTAGAAATGACCAACAAATTCCTGTACGTAACCTCAGAGCTCCTCTGGCCCCATTTGTGTTCTTGCGAGTCCAAAAATATATTTTGTTGATGAATGTGTGTTCCTCTGTGATGATGGGTTTGCAAAGTGCAACACTGCCCTTGGACACTTCAGACACTCAGAGCTGAATCCATCATCCTGCACCTTTTACATGCACTTGGGAACTCTTGCAGAGCCTTTTTTTGGACTTGCAGGAACATTACATAGGGGGCAGAGGAACTATGAAGCTGAGCACAGGAATGAGTGTCACTTCTAGAAGCTGGCAACCTTGCTCTAAGTGCAATAAAATAATAAATATAGTAAAGGGTGAGGCAGTCTTGCCTTTCATACTTGCTGGGAGTCGGCACTGAAACAAACATTACTCAGAAGGGCAGTTGGTTTTTTGGTTTGGTTTTTTTTTATTTATTATTTTGGAGAGTACAAGATGATTTGCAGTAAAAGGGAAAAAAAGGAAAAGGAAAGAAAAAAGGATTTTTTCAGAAGAAAATGAATGTTTGAGGAGTGTGGGAAGCTGAGGAATAGGGATCTGGGATCAAATAGAGAAGCCAAGTTATAAAACATAAATAGATTCTTAGCATTCTTACAACCCACCACCAGGTGATTATGGTATTCTGTGGGATACAAAAAAAAAAAAAAAAAAGAGATTTGATTCCAAAAGATGGAGGAGGCTGCAGATGCTATCGTTTCAAGGCAAGTTCCATAACTACTAGAAAAGGAGACAGAACTGTCTCACCTTAGAGTTACAGGGGAAAAAAAGGGGAAAAAAGCCAACCAAGCCAAACAACAGGCTCAAATTGGATATTTGAAAGCAATGTGTACACATGTATTTTTATGAGAGAGCTTAGGTTAATAAAGCCCAGGTGCTGCTTAAGCTTGAAGTTCTGATTCCCTAAGAGATTTTAATGTACATCAGTGAAATTAGTGTTTCTTCTGACTACATCATGCAACAACCCCTCNGGGTGAGGCAGTCTTGCCTTTCATACTTGCTGTGAGTCGGCACTGAAACAAACATTACTCAGAAGGGCAGTTGGTTTTTTGGTTTGGTTTTTTTTTATTTATTATTTTGGAGAGTACAAGATGATTTGCAGTAAAAGGGAAAAAAAGGAAAAGGAAAGAAAAAAGGATTTTTTCAGAAGAAAATGAATGTTTGAGGAGTGTGGGAAGCTGAGGAATAGGGATCTGGGATCAAATAGAGAAGCCAAGTTATAAAACATAAATATATTCTTAGCATTCTTACAACCCACCACCAGGTGATTATGGTATTCTGTGGGATACAAAAAAAAAAAAAAAAAGATATTTGATTCCAAAAGATGGAGGAGGCTGCAGATGCTATAGTTTCAAGGCAAGTTCCATAACTACTAGAAAAGGAGACAGAACTGTCTCACCTTAGAGTTACAGGGGAAAAAAAGGGGAAAAAAGCCAACCAAGCCAAACAACAGGCTCAAATTGGATATTTGAAAGCAATGTGTACACATGTATTTTTATGAGAGAGCTTAGGTTAATAAAGCCCAGGTGCTGCTTAAGCTTGAAGTTCTGATTCCCTAAGAGATTTTAATGTACATCAG
The DNA here is from genome assembly GCA_013396995.1 of Dicaeum eximium. Lineage (NCBI taxonomy): Eukaryota > Metazoa > Chordata > Aves > Passeriformes > Dicaeidae > Dicaeum > Dicaeum eximium. The sequence continues at coordinate 2,031,642 of VWZP01001589.1, forward strand.
TGAAATTAGTGTTTCTTCTGACTACATCATGCAACAACCCCTCCAGCCAGCTCCAAACAAGCAGTGGGGCTTTGCTGCTTTTGTTGCTTTGCAGGGCTGAGGGTCTTGTTGCAAAATATGAAAGGTTTTATTCTACCACAGCCATCTATGGAAGCAAGGATTAGGTGACTGTTTCTGTCACAAGCAGTTAAAGAAACAAGAGATTAGTTAAATACAGTAAGGTATTCCCTCACCATGCCCATACAAAGATCATTCTGTTATAATCAGCCAAGAACAGCAAAAAATGGATCAAAACTACCTCTACCTGGCATTTCTCACTAACCTGGTGACAGAATTATGTTATACACTAGAAGAAATAATAAAATATTTATTTTTCTAAGAAATAATATGAATCCTAGACTGTAGAGCAGTTATCCTGAAAACCAAATTATTTTCATAAAATTTTTCATACATCTAATTCAAGTCATACCATGTTTTGACCTTAAACCAAAGTATGCTACTGTATACACAAACATATATGAAGAAATACAAAATCACTTTTGACGGGAAAAGGTTGGATGACTATTATTATCTGTGTTCTCCTTCTATATTTTATAAAATACTTTATAGAACATATATGTAACATATATAACATATGGAACAATGACTACCATATCACATGAATGTCATTTTCTCCCCAGGCTGCTGATTTTCATTTTTTTCCTTAAATGTGAATGCAGATTTTTACATGTGGGCCAGAAACTTCTTGGTCCCAAGAAGATAAACATTAAAATCACACAGACTTGTAAAGGTTTGTTTTAGTATTAACCAAGAAGGAAAATAAATAAATAAAGCTGTGAATTTCAATGAGCTTATCCAAATCAAAAATACTCAGATATAAGAAGAGGTTATTCCGTGTCTAAGATGGAAGTAGGAGAAGCAGAACTTAAACCTCCAGGAAAGAGAATATTGGCTTAAGTGATCACGAAGTATAAGTGATTAATTAAGTCTAATTGGGTTGCTGCTACTCCTTGAGGGCTTGTCAGAACAGCAGATCCAGCTTGTCAGGAGTCACACTACCACATCTATCTTGTAGGATCAGAAGACAAATTACTCCCTACATGTTAAGATCATCATCAACACCACCTGAAGTTCCCAGTGGGCTTTCAGCACTCAGTGTATTATTTTGAGGGTGTTAAACTCCCTCTTTACAAAAAAAGTTCAGAAGAAGGTGATTACTTCCTGCTGACAACTGGAGAAGTTTCCAGAACCATTTAATTCAACAGACTTTCAATCAACTGTTTGCAGTCTGTTTTGCTTTGTGTATCTATATATGCATTGCCATGTTACACAATATATGCATACACACATACCCCGTGCATGAACATACACTGTGTTTTCATGTTGTTTAACAAGGACCAATATGTCCTGTTCCACCCCAGAATTTCCACAGACTTTGCAAAAACTGACTGATAAAATTGACTGATAAAAGTCAGTGGATTCACTAGGATGAACCTTGAGCTTCCATTGTTCCTAGATGCATTTCAGTACACTTTCTCTTAGATTTCTTCAGATGAAACTGCTGGTCTCTGCTTGAGGAGAGGTCACCTTTATTGTAAAGATGAAGGCAAATCTGTGAAAAGACTATTGAGATTACTTTTAGAAAACCATTGTATTACTTCCATCTCTGAACGTTTACAGATCTTTTTCTATCCTGACAGATTTTGTTTTATCAACAGCAAACCACAATCAGCATAGGGAGTGTTTTCTCCAATTTATGACAGGGGACATGGCATTTCCAGGCTTTTTTCTAGTCCCAGCAATAACACAAGATATCAGATGCCACCCTTAGGGAAATGCATTTTAAATTAAAAACACATATATTCCTGGCTGCTTTTTTGCCTTATTTCTTTAATTGTCTCTAGGAAAGGAAAAGTCAAATCTAGTCTCTCTGCTTTGCTTTGTTTATTAGGGTGCTCAGAGATCTTGTTCGAAAAAGAGAAGTAAACATAATTCACAACTAAGATTTTAAAAATATTTCCCTTCTTCAGCGCCTGTCTTTCCTTCTCACAGTGATTTGGAAATAGTTTCCCTTTCTCCCTTTATTGGTTGCTGAGAGATTCTTATCTATGTGATCTCATTTCAAAAATATAGAAGCAGTTAGAGAGACATTTCTGGATTCAAATATTTCTTTAGAAGGTAGTGCACCTGAAGTCCTTGTCCTTTCTTCTAAATCCCTGAGCTGTGCCTTATGACAGAGTAAACTGAAATCCATAAGGAAACAGCCTCATGCCAAAGCTGCAGCAGTTTAGCCCTACTTGTTTTCCTGTCCGTAAAACCAGGGAAGCCCATTAAAAATGGAAAGAAACCTCATCAGTAAATCTGCTAATTATAGCTAAGTGAAAAGCTCAAGTAGTTTTGCTGAAGAGAACCAGTAGATCACTCAGTATTGAAATGATTTTGAAAGAAAATTTAATGTGGCCAAGGCAACTAAAATTAAGATTTAATCTGGAATGCTTTTGTAAGGAAAGAGGTAAGGCTGGCATTGTGCAGCATGGATGAATTTGGTTATTCAGAACAAAACTGCAGCCCTTCAGTGCTGGTCAGGTTCCTCCCAATCTTAAATAAATCAAATCGGCTGTAAAATTTGACTGAAAGTTACCAGTTTGGGTAATAAGCAAGTGGATAGGAACTGGGCCGGGTGTGAATAGTACAAATTCTATAGAGGGGAAAAAAATTAAAGAAGATGATTTTCTTGAATTCTTTTTTTTTGGGGGGGGGGGTTGGGGTTTGGTTTGGTTGGTTTTTTGTGGGTTNACTGGGGCATTTTTTTATTGCTTAGCTTTTTTGGGAAAGGTGAGACTGTTATTCTGGGTTAAGTGAATGAGACAAGTTAATCCTTAGGTTTGTGGACTGTACAGCAAAATAGGTAAATTTATTCTTCAATATGACAGACAATATGATTTCTTGCTTTCTATCCAAAATTTTATGGCATAAATCAATAAGAAATTAGAGAGTGAGATATGATGTCTAGAATCAGTGATGCTGAACATTAATAAAAAAGCTAATCACATAAAAGAAAAAAAATCATTAAAATATTCCATTTTCTTTACTAAATCAGTGGAGAGGAATCTCTACATGTGATCTGGAGGATTGTGTATTTTTTAATATATTTGAGACCATCAACAGGACAAACAGTGAAGCCTGACATTTATTCAATGGCATCCTTAGCTTTCTGCAAAACTCCAATATTGTAATCAAGTCCTCATATTTGTAAATGAACATATACAAAATGAACTTCTATAGGACAGTATGAAACATATCTCTTTCTATCTTGCCTTTGTCCTTTGAATGCATCCTGGGGGATGTGTGGACATGTGCATGTACAGCGAATATGAATATTACAAAATACCTGTACTTCTTGGGCATTATATTGGTGGTTCGTTACCTTCTTAGTATCAAATGAGCTTTTTTCTATTAATCTTATTCCCTGAGTTCTTGTCAGGGTTGTTTCTGGGTCTATCTCTACTTTCTGTACTTTCTGTTGTGACAGATTTGGGTAATGTTTTTCAGTGGACAGCTTTTTCTGTAGTTATTGTATTTTATCTCCTTCTCTGTTGATGGTACTTGAGGATACACTGCTACAAAATATTTGTCTAGACTCAAAATGTAGCACCTAAATATAACAGGATAGTGTGAACTTATAATTTGTAGAAGAATGACAACTTTGTTTTTTCTCCAAGTGTAACCTCTGTAATGGAAAGATTATTAATTGAGGAGCCAAAAGTCCAGGAGGCACTGAAGATAAAAAAACCAGTGACTTTATAAATCTCCGTGGCTGTGACTGCTGTAATAATCCTCCAGAACTGAACTGAGGTATCTTCTCCATTTACATGGGCTGGTTTAATGGAATGGGAATTGTTACGGCTAAGAGTGCCAAACTTAAGGAGGTTTGGAGGGCACCCCTCCAGGGAAAGAATAATATTGATGATTAAAATAGATTGTCATAGAAGATAGAAATTACTTTCTAAAAGATAAAGGCCCTTGGGCGAAGAGTAAGTGTGGTATTATTCAGCCATCAGTTTAATATCTGAAATATCTTTTTTTTAAACAGTATTCTCTTTGGCAGGGAGCAGGTAAATGATTAATTAGACCTTTACCATCTCTAATGGCTCTTGTCCTGTGATTTATATATTCAAAAAAGTAGAAGAATGTCCTAGCATGAGGGACACAGAGAAAATGTGTGAGTAAAGAGGAAAGCTTGAAACCAAACGCTGTGAGTTATACCAGTTTTCTCTGATGGAGTTTTGAAGCCTGAATGATCATCTAGCCTGACCTCTGTAATATTACAGGCCATAAAATTTCACTTTGTTATACCAAAGCCCAATTTATCTTACTAAAGAGATTAATAAGTAGGAGTCAGATTTTCAATGATATTTAGGTCTTTAAAAGGTGGAGGTAAAATTATCAGTACAAATTAGCTGCTTCTCATTGATTTCATGAAAGATTGACATCCAACAACTTTACACTGTGTCTAAAAACCTGAGTAGATGTCTCTCTGAGGGTTTTGAATTACACTGAATGTCTGGTCACACACATAGCCATATATACAAATAATAGTTCTTTATACTTTTCTAAACATGATTCATGGGACAAGATAGAAAGGTTCTTGGCAAGAGGCATGTTCATCCCCTTGACTCACTGTCTAATAAGAAGCTAACATTTTTTCATTGTTTGGATGGGGATTTATTTTCTTAACTGAAACTTCTCTCAAGTGACCCCTAATGCTAGTATCTGTGGATTAGAAAGAGTACAGCATTCTAAACACCAACCCTGAAAAGTGCCTTGATCTCATAATCAAACTTATTGCTAAAATAGCCTCATAAGTGAGATCACAAGTATGTATTCTAAGCATTTTAAGTGCCATCTTTAATGACATTTTAACAGGGATTAATACAAACTGCCTACTCATGGCCATAAAAATGCATTCATATAGTGATTTGGTAATTAAGTAGCATTGAAAAATTATATTATGTTCTGAAGGATATTAGCTTTCCAGATGTTTTAAGTAGAAATTGTGAGGGAGTTCAGTAGCTACCCCTAAATTAAGTTTTACCTTATCTTTTCCCTTCTGTAAATTACATAATTGTTCTTCTTTTTAGTGCTGAGCAGAAGGTAAGTAGGAGTAAAATTACAAAACACACAGAAATATGTTATTATTTTTGCTGTGAAAAAAAAATGTTAGAGAAGCAGAAAGAGCAACACTAAAAAGAAATACATTTCCTTCCACCCTCGCTTGAAATTTCCCAGTGTGCATTCCACTACTACCCACCATTTCATAATAAAGGTTAAGCCAGGTGTATGTTTCATTAAGTGCTTAGAAATTTCTCAGTAAACTTTCTTCACTTTGCAATAGAATGCAATAGAAATACTGTACTTCAAACTGTCAGATACATTTGAGAGAAATTTGAACTTAAAAATAAGTCTAATTAACTGTACCACACAAATATATTTCTCTACTTGGTAAACCGGAGTGGAAGAAGAGCAACAGGCATCATTCACTTCAGCTTTAGCAGGGTTTTCAACACCCTCTCTCACAATACTTGTGCATCCAAGATAGGACTTTATGATCTGGATGAGCATACAAGGGGTTAAAAAGAGAGAGTTGGGTGATCAGATCTAGAATGATCTAGAAGGTCATGGTTAATGGGTTGTGTTCTCAGTGTTCTGCCAGCTGTCAGTAACAAAAGGGCAACTGCAGGAGGCTCTGCTGGGTTAACATCTCTGTCAATGACCTGTAGGATATAATGGGGTGCACGTTTCTAGAGGGGACAGAGGACACCAAATTCAGTGGGAGCATGTTGATACTCTTGAGAAAAGGGTCCCTACCAGAGGGGTTGGGACAGGCTGAAATAATGGTTAGAACAGGCTGAAATAATGGTTAGATAGGAAACTTCTGAAATGTAGCAGGGAAAAGTGCCAAGTGCTGCCTCTGGGACAGAGAAGGACCTGTGATGGCACAGGTTTTGGACAGACAGGCTGGGATCAGTCCTGAGGGAAAGCCTCTGGGACCTGATGGGCAGTGAGCTGAGCCCCAGACAGCAAAGTAGCCAAGAGCTTTGCAGGCTGTACAAACAGGAACATGGGCAGTTAATACAGGCAGTGATCATTCCTCTCTGCCCAGCGCTCATCAGACTCTATCTGAAATACTTTGTCCAGTTTTGGGACCTCCTGCACAAGAAAGTAACCAAAACACTGTAGCAAGTTCAGTAGGATAGAGGAGGTCAGAGCACTCACCCTGTTAGGAGAAACTGAGGGGCTGGGACTGTTTAAACCTGAGCACAAGGGAGCTCTGTGGACTCCTAAGAACAGCCCCCTTTGTGCCTTCTGGAAGAATTTCAGGTAGTCAGGCCCTCCACAGCCACACATGCTGGGAGGATGATACTCACTGGCATGAATTGAAACTAGAGATGTTCATGTTGGATATGCAGAAAAAATTCCTGACTCTGAGGACAGCCCAGCACTGGGACAGGCTGCCCAGACAAGCTCTGCAGTCTCCAGCTGTGCAGGTTTTCAAAATCCAACAGGGTAAAACCCTGAGCAGCCAAGTCCGATCTCAGAGCTATTCCTGTTGAGAGTAGAAGGTGGGAATAGAGACTTGGTGTCCTGTCTGAACCTAGAATAGTTTTGATTTTGAGAAATATTAGGCAATAATGATATCTCTGCTCCTCCCCAGCCATCCTTAAATGCGTAACTAGAAAGACCAATGCTTTAAATTGGTTTTTCAACATTCAAACAAACAAAAAGACAAGAGGAGTCACTGGAACTCCAATCTCACGAGCTATTTTAGCTATAAAGGATGAGAATTATAATGTACAAGCCTGTTGAAGCCTACCACCCTGATATCTGCTGGGTCAGAGGGTCAGTCTGAAGGCCAAGAAATTTATGTCTTGAATAAAAATCTCCCTTGGCAGACACATCACAGCATTCCTCCAGTTACACTGATATTGGAAAAGTTAGTTTTGCTTCTCACCACTGCAGTGGATTTATTGATAATTCAGTCAACCATTTCCTTCTTTATTAACTTTAATTATCATCTCTTACATTACCACAAAACTTTCACTACCATCATTTCTGAAAATGTTTCATATACACAGGACTGCAAATATCAGTTTGACCTGGATTTCCTTAGAGACTATTAATTGCCTGAGAAATTTATTCTCCATACCATTAAATAAATTTTGTTTCAAACGGAATTAGGCTGGTTTAAATTGTATTACTTTTTACTTTTGCAAACAATGGATGTAAAAAATTTTTCTGTTTCTGAAGATCTATATCAGGGTGTGATTAACCACCTTCATTCGATAAGTATCAGATAAAAAATAATTTCTGATTTACTCAGAAGATGTTAAAAAATTCTGGAGTAAATAATTTTACCTACTTTATGTTGCCTAGTAGTAAATGGTACTTTAAATAGCGTGACTTTAATATTTTAGCCAACCCAACTCAAGTACTTTTCAGGTACTTAGACACAACTTAGTCACTAGTATGTCTTACATAACTACTTTAATCTTATTTTCTTTTAGAGCAGTGTGCACATAAGCAATTATCTTTGCTTAAGACAATGACATTAAGAGAATCTACTACAGCAAGCATAAGAAGTACATGTTATTTTACAGTCCTTATGCTTTATTGCTAATTTAATTAGCTCCCATTTACCCACAAACACAGCTTGATGGATATACTCTCTTCTTTATTATGTCAATTAGCACCCTGCAACATGGTGCTTCCTAAAATTATCTCATCTGTTGCAGATGACAATGCTCCTCAGTGGTCATATTCAGCAATATATAAGGCTCACCAGAGCTGGTCCTTGTCAGTTCTTCCCAATTTCTGCTTCCCTGAGGCTAAGGATGAGACTGTGATAATTAACAGGACCCTGAAAATTCTCCACTCTGTAGGTGGAGAAGAGAGAAACAGCTCCAAAGGCAATTCTCCAAAAATCTTAGTTTTATCTATCAGCATTAGAAAAGCCAACATATTGAAATGCATTTTTTTTCTTTTTTTTTTTTGCAGAGGCACTTGCAAACAAGCATTGGAAAGAAAACCTATTGGTCTTTGCTGAAAACAGAAAAAGCATGGCCAGCTTTGCTGCTGTTAACTTTCAGAATCTCATGTGCAGAGGGTCCTAGCACCACTAGTAACACCCAGGAGACACATATTCTAAATTAATGGAAAAACCCACACCTTCACAGTAAACATCTAGTGCTGGTCCTGACAATTCCTATTTACTTTTATAAGGAGAAATTACAACCTGCCCAGTGTGTACCTCAACCCAAATATTACTGTAGCTATGGATATTCATTTACAACAAAATGTGCACAAAAATACAGTCTTTTATTTGTCTCCATTTCTGTTCTGAAAGAGTCACTTTAGGCTAACGTGGAGTGCATTATTCACTGTAGAATTTGCATAAAGAAACATCACATATGTATTTGCTCTTAGTCATGACGATGTGATTTCATCTCAGGACTGGTGACGACCTGGAGGCATTTTCACCTCATTTTCTTAGAGAAAATACCAAAACTTTCAAATTGAGCCAAATACTGCCTTTTCAGTGTGTCTCTCAGTGTTCCAGCTAGTCTCACAGAACTTTTGCCCATCCAGAATTCCCTGCAACTGCAGCAGATGTCTGCACTCAGAGCTGGAATATAAATTCCAGCAGAAGACATACCAACCTCCTTCATGGCACCTTCTCTGGGACAGCCCAGATTAAGTATTCCTAAAACTAAACAAATAAATCCCCAGGACTCCAAAATCTGAAATTGTATGAGCCTCTGGACTGTAGCAGAATTGACTCCACTTTCTTTGTAGACAGTTTTCCTATCACAGAATCCTTTTTGTACAGACCTCGGTCTCTGAATGAAACATAACCCTATGCACCAGTCAAAAGCATTTTTTGCTTAAAATTTAAGCTTTTTTTGCTTAAAAACATATAAAAAATAATACAGGCTTATATGATGTACTACAGAAAGCTGGGGAGTTTTTAAAACAAGAATCACTAGTAATAAGTTACTTATACCTGACTGACACTTAAAGGAGGATGTTCAACAGAAGGTATTTGGTGGATTTTCTGGAAGATCTTTTCTGTAATATTAGATGTGAACAGAATGCATGCAGAAATCTTCCTAACTGTAGATGAAACAAAGACACCATGTAATCGAACTGAGAATTAGTGTTCTCAGGAATTCAATGCCTTCCTGATTAATTAGCATACAGCTGCTAATCACCCTCTAAATTGTTGTTACAACCAGACTTAGCTCTGCCAATACTTACTAGAAATTACTTAATTGCCTGCTCATTTTAAATTCCCCATAAAAAGAAGGTGATCAAAAATGGAAATAAAAATGATAAGCCTAAAACAGAAAACCTCAGTTTTCTAACGGATTTGGGGCTGAGTTTATTCTCTAGCCTAGAGAAATAGCAGCTGAATAAAGGAAAGAATCCAGTTGTACAGTTCTTAGATTTTTGTCAGATATAGTAAAAGCCTATTTTTACTCCTGTCATGACAGGTTTCTTTAAATCCTATTTTTAAAAAATGAAATTCTAATATATAGAAAGATTTATAAAATATACATAAAGAGAGATCAAATTCTTATGTTTAATATTACCACCTTACCTTCCTCTGCTGCCTGATTGCCTTAAGGAACACATGTTAATCCATTACTACATTTAAATCCAAGTTATCACCTGGGAACTTTAGAAAGCAGATGAGTGTTTTCCACTGAAATTCCTATTAGGGGTATTGTCAAAGCAAAACAAATGTAAAAAAATTTTGTGAACACTTGGCATTATATTGCATCATACTTCTTTCTCATGCTTTGCCTACTAATAAAGTATAAATTTATTTATGCAGGAATTTCCATCTGAGAAACAGGAAAATTAAGAGAGAGGATTTGAACTTAGTTTAACTTAACCCTTTTTTTCCAACAATGTTTTTAAAGACAGTGTTAATGAGGCAGAGAAATATAGCAAGCCTGCCCCAGCAGATAAGCACTATAGAGAAAAAAATATTACATCAGATGAGGTGTGAATTTAAGGTTCAGAGAGAAGACTCATAAGTGTAGCCAGAAATAAAATTAGAAAGTATTAGATGGGGTTTCCCTTGACTATACACTAATTTTATGCACTTCCCCTTTGTGAAAATCAGTGCCATCCGAACTGAACATTAAAAACCCATTGGTGCTTCAGGGGCTTCTTCTGGCTTTCCTGTTTTTGGCACTGTGTCCATCAGTAACTAGGCCCGGGGAAACCCATCCAGCAAACACAAAAATAAACAAATCCCTTCATCCAAAATGCAAATTAACTGGAATGTGCTCATTTTAAAGTCATTTCAATACCATGGTAAATAGCTTATAATACCAAAAGTATTTTACCTCATCTCCTGAGAGTTTTGGTTGGTTTTTTGGGTTTTTTTAAAACTACATCAGTAATTTGGGTAAAATGGGGTATGAATGTTAAGTGTAATAGCTGTCCTTGAGTAAAACTAGATGGCTACATTTCATAAAAAGGATAAAAAGCACATAAAAACCTACACTGGAAAAAAAGCCTTCCTTCTGTTTAGTTCAGTTCATTTACTAGTCATTTTATCAGTATTTTGTCTGAAACAAAACCAGATTTTTTTAAGCCTAAAACAGTTAAAACTATTTTAATCTAGTTTCCTTAGAGCTTGTCTTAAAAGTGAAGCTAATCTGTGTTTTGTGCTCAAGTACCTTCTGTGTCAAGTCTGTGTATAGCAACATCCTAAATCATAGAATCATTTAGGTTGGGAAAGACCTCTAAGGTCATCAAGTCCAACCATTAACCTGCCCCTTCCAAGTCCACCACTAAACCATGTCTCTGAGTGCCCTATCCACATATTTTAAATACTTCCAGCGATGGTGACTCAACCACTTTGCATTTTATATATTTCTTCCTAACATAGTTCCAATGAAACTTGAATTAATACTTCTAGTCTAATTATTTTACTTGATTGCCTGAAATGACAAAAATTTCACAATTTTTTCAAAAAAACCCCCAAACATCTTGGGACATGCTAGAAAGAAGATGAGATCTTGTCATAGGAACTGGATAGTTTGTTTCTTTACAGCTTTTGGCATGCTTCATAACAATGGAGATTTACGATATGTCTTTTACATAGGACCCGTAGGAATGTTAAGAGAATTACAGAAAACTAAACAAGACAACAAGGTGTAGAACTACCATGAAAAGTCCTCTAACAGCAGCTAAATTTTCCCTTCTGAAATGGAAATGTTGTAATCTGGTATCTGGCCCAGACTGATGTTAGGTTAATAAAGAGAAGGTTATCCACCAACAAATTAGAGAAAAATAAAATGTTGGGGGTTTTTGTTTGTCTGTCTCAAATGTTTTCTTCGTGATTGGTCCTAGTACAGAAAAACTTTGGGTTAAATGGAAAAGAAAACATAAACTTAGTGACAACTTCATAGAATCATAGAATGGTTTGGGTTGGAAGAGATCATCTAGTAGAGATAATCTTGTTTGAACTTCCCTGTCATGGACAGGGACAACTTTCACTGGGCCACTTTTCTCAGAGCTCCAGCCAATCTGGCCTTGAACATTTTCAGGGCCATTTATCTTTCAGGGTCCAAATAATGGAACAGTATCAAGGTAACAGATTCCTCCTGTTCTCCTCCTGTTTCACTGAATTGCCATATCCTCATACCCTGCTATATCCTCATTGCCATATCCTCATCTCCATTGTTATTGGGGTGCTGTACTCACAGTAACTCCTGCTGTGCCACTAGACCTGAAGTTTCTGAATTTCTGGGTTTAGATATTATCCCATCCCATGTTCTGACCCCATGAGGCTTCTTTCCCTCTACTCATAAGTAGTAGCAGCAAGCATAAAACCTGGCACCTGTTGTGGCAGGTGCCTGATCTAGACACCCCAAATGGCTGACTGCACATACCAGGCAACATAAATAAAGCAGGAAGGGTCCACACTCTGCTTTATTATTTTAGTATGTGCAAGTATCTACTTGGGAGTAACTCCTCTCCTTATTTTGTCTGATGCGTATCTTGGGCAAAGTGACCATACTTCTTAAGGAATTTATCACATAGATACCTGGTTTTGTCTTTTTGTAGTATGTAGCTGTCCTAAGGGTCCCTTCTGTTCAAGTCTGCATAAGAAGGTGTTGTAGCTAACTGTAGGTTGGAAGGAAAAAAACATTTGGGATTTGCGACATTAACAACCTAACCTGTCTTTCACTCCCCCTGCAGTTTACTTCTGGCCTTTTCAACAGATGTTTTTGTCCTCAGTAAGGATTACAAAAATCTGTGGTAAAATCTGTGTCTCCTATTTCTAATATATAATCAAGAAACAGCGCTGGAACTACAATCCAGGATTCAATACAGTGTGAAATCAGATGTAAAATAGTAGGTCAGTAATTCATCCTTCCTAATGCACCTTTTCTGCCAAAGTTTAACACTATTCATAATGGAAAATTACATTAAACTGAGATTTTGGTGTTTGCAAATTATGTAAAAGCCTTATTACTTTTAAGATAAATAAAATGCCTAAAAAGGGACTCGGTCATAAGGTGCTTGAATAGAGGTATTTTAATATTTCTGTTAGTAGTAGAAAAATCCCAGATCAACTGCAATATTTCAATGCCTTACCTAAAACTACTGCTGGAAGCTAAAGGCTTGTGACTTCTACCTAATTTATTGCTGGATGTGGTAGAAATAATAGAAATATGTAATAAACAAGCAAGGTTAAAACCAGGCTGACATTTCACTGATTCCCTGTACTTGCTGAAAGATTAATGTTTTTGTCTAGACATTTGCCCTCTTTTGATATCATGACATGACAAGCATTTGTTGAGAACAAATATTTAAAGACAAACTGCCAAGGCTAAGAGGCCACAAATACAGCTCCTGTTTCTACACATAAGTGTAGAAAGCATTTCATTCTTCCTAGACGAAGGATGTTTATCACAAAATAAATTTTACTATGTTCTTTTCCTATCAAAAATATGTTTCTCTAAATGCCTACAATTCATTTGTGAGCAAAGTAATAGTGATTAACTTATGGCTCCATGTAAAGCAGTGAAAAAATAATGAAGAAAGACTGCAGATTTTAAAGAAGCATTTCATGGTTCTATTTTATATTATAAAAAGTAATGTTTAACTATATTCAATGTTGCCAGGCACTATTTTTGTCATAAAATAATTTCAAATGTGCACATAGAAGTAGTGAGTTCAAATGTAATTGTCAAGACATAAAAAATTGCTTTCCAGTGTGTTCTGGTAACTGAGAGCAAAGTCTGGCCCAAAGATTTTTATCTCATGTAGATTATATTTTGAGGAGTAATTGCTATTTAAAAGACTCTGTATACAGTCTGCTTATCTTATTATTATTCATTATGTTGAAGAAGCATAGGACTCTCAGCACTGAGCTTGTGTGTTTATATCATAAATAAAATCCTGCTAATGAGAGGTTTGTAAGATGAAAGCAATCCAATTAAATGCCTTATTTAATTAATGTATCTATTCATTTACTTCTTCATTTAGCTACATGTTACTTTTGTTGTTTTATTATATCTCTGCCATGAATATGTGTTCACAGAACCATAGAATGGTTTGGGTTGGAGGGGACCTTAAAGTTCATCTCGTTCCAAACCCTTGCCGTGGGCAGGGACAGATCCACTAGATCAGGCTGCTCCAAGTTCTGTGCAACCTGGCCTAAATTGTTTCTGGGGATGGGGCATACACAACTCCCTGGGCAACCTCTCCCGGTGCCTTACCACCCTCACAGTAATGAAGTTCTTCCTGATACTAATCTAAACCTAATCCCTGTCAGTTTATTTCCCTTTGACCTGCCACTGCATGCCCTTGCGAACTGCTGACCCTCTCCAGCTCTCCTGTAGGGCCCCTTTAGGTACTTAATGGAGGCCAAGGATTGAAAAAGGAAATAGAAGAGGAGGATATAGAGTTTGAAGCTGTTCCTCTGGACGTCACAGGCCACTGTGTCATAAAATCACTTTCAGAAATCTTCAGGTGTTGTTTGAAAACTTGTCATGTTTTTGTTCCATTATTCCCAATCCAAGACAATTATTTCAAGACAGGACTCTACAAACATTTTCAAAAAAGAGTTGTATGTGTGGGGTTTTTTTAATTTTCATGTTTTCTGATCTTCCGTGTTTAACTGATTTTCCAGTTCTACATATCTCTTTTTTGCATAAATAAGGAACTCTGCCAAACCCTACTAGTTTTGTACAAAATTTCTGAAAATACATTCTTTATCTATTTCTTGCTAGTTGCTTGGTACAGCTAGTGTTGAGTTCATTGAAAAAAAATAAATATTTAAGAATTATATTTTTTATACTTTCTTTGATACCTTGATGTATACTCCTGTCATTAAAAATGAATGAAGCTACAAGCTCTTTCAAGAATGAGGAGACCATTTTTCAGAAGTTCATATTTATATCTTAGGAAGAACACAATCCCAGTCCTGAAAGAGTGAGCAACCAAATTAATATCTACTTCTAGAAGAAAGGCTTTAGAGAAGCAATGACAGTCATACTGAAAGTGTTGCAAAGAATATGGGTATTGGAAAGGCTGAGACACAATGAAATATCCAGTAAATTTTACCAGAGGTAATCTGTCAGAATTAATGCCCACATTTGGCCATCCTGCATCAATGCCTTGTTTTTTGGAAAACCACACATGAAAAAGAAGTAGAACACTGGCAAAAAGCATTGAAAGAGGCAGCAGTGATGTTTGCAAATCCTCATCCTTGATATTTTGCAGAGTAGACTCCAAACATCCTTGATGAAAACAGTCAAAATTTTTATTTATAATATAAAAAGACCCTTAAAATGGAAAATATTGAGGTGATTTGGTGATCCATTTTATTCTCTTCTGAGGACTGAGAGATTTGCTGTCTCCTTGAAGCTGTTCTGTCTCTGCTGAGGGAGTTTGTCTCTGCTGAGGATACAGGGAGTTTCTCCAAGTTTCAGCACATCAGACCAGGTGTCCATGTGGATTATATGGATTATACAGGATTATACAGACCAAAACTCTGATTGGAGAGTTCCTCTCTCAAGTGGCAGCATGACCCATCCCTAGCCTAATAATCAGGAAAATTTTCCTTTTCCAGCTGAAATATATCAAGTAACATTGAAAAAATTTCTTTAGCATGGTGCTCCTGAAAATAATAAGATCCAGGGCTTTGAAAGCACTCCAAATAATTATATTAATGTTTCCTATGATATATTAAACCCAGGATAAGATGTGAAGACTCAGCACAACAGTATACTGAAGAAAGTAAAAAACTGCTCTGCTGACTGCTTGGTTCTGTAAGCTTAAATCATACTCCAGGGCCTTATGCATCAGATTGGGGAAAAATACAAAGTGTATATTTAGTGTTTTTCTCCTACACAAACCACTACTCTCCTTCCTGTTTTCCAACTAAATTCAGAAGTTCTGCTTTCTTCCCTCAAGGCAAAATTAAGGCCTTGGTTTAGCTAAAAATAACTCCTTCTAATTTAGCATTTTACCTCAGAGTAAGTACATTAAGGAGGAAACCTCTGAGTGGCTTTTGAAATGAGATAGACTGAATTGACAAGTACTCTTCTGGTGTATCTGTTTCTTTCACTAAAAAAAATAAAATCATTTTGCTGACTTTTTCCCTCAGCTGTAACCAAAATTACTGTAGAGTAAATGTTCACTTAGTTTAGGGCAATTCTGCCCAAAAATCCTATTAAGCAATCAAAAGATTTGTTTTTCAACTACCAGTTCCTGTTTTGAAAATACACTCCCGTATTCTCTGAATTCTCAGAGCAAATTCAGATTGATTAGTTTCTCATCTTTCTCCTCTGAAAATGAAAGTTCTTGCTCTTTACTATTTTAAAGCATTTTGAGAGGTGATTAAACTGCAGCCACTCACTGGTTTTTTTTCAGATTTATAGAATTTTCCCCACTGGGGGCTTAAGTTACATACCTAACTGCAGCCAGAAACTGACCTTTTGCAGGTCTTGCCCTTAAAAGAAACTTTCAAGTTACTGGAAGAGATTTACATATTTACTTGTAATTTTATAAATATTAGTTCAAGAATAAAATGAACAATAGAAATTTTTGTTTCATATACTCTCTATATCAAAGAAGATAATGGGTCTTTGAAAGAGAAAATTAAAAGTTAAAGTTAAAAGTTTTTGTTAAGATAAAAAAGGTAGTGTCTACCCCATCTTAAACAGACAGGATTTTTGCTTGGTGAATTTGAATGCTTATTAGGGAACACTTTATGGTACGAATATTAAACCAATTGCCTTTCTTAATGCTGAAAATTTCATGCTTTAGATTTCAAGAGGCTTAGGTAGCTATTTTCAGAAGGAAGGAAATGAATAACAGAATTAATGTTGTATTTCAGCTAGAAATAATTTAGAAAAAACAGGAGGAGGAAGGGAAAAGAAAGAAAAAAATGTTATTTGAAAAGATAAATGTGAATTCTTCCTCCAGTGGATTTTTCAGCCAAAACAGCTCTAGTCCAAGAGCTGAAACTTATTCTGCAGATGTAATAGCAGGGGTACCAACACAACACTAATGGTACATCCCTATTTGAAAGGTGTGATTTATTTGATAGATTTTCAAAGTATATATTAGGCACATAACTTCACATGCAAATAAAGTTCATACTCCTCATATTAAATTCCTACCTTAATCAGAGCTCCTTCAGGTGCCTCATCATGCTCTGGCTCTGTGAAATACTGAGCACTCTTTGTGTCCATGGAGGTCACTCTTACTGCAGGCGGATGGTGGGGAGTGTCCTGTGGGACTCTTCATTCCAAGACACACTGGTCAGGTTTCTCTGTAACTCACAAGTGAGTATTCTGCATCAGAGCAGGACGTAACCTCTCCCCTCTTCTAGCTCTCTTTATTCTGATCTTTGACCTTCTGTTCACTGGATAGTGGTTTGCTAACCAATAATGATTTTGATGAGAGTATCCCTTTGGATGAACACGTTATGTGGATCAAAGATCTCATCCCTTACTCAGAGCTTTTTCTTTTTTTTTCTTTTGAACAGAGAGCCTATTTCTCTCTGACTGGTGGTTTTACAGGGGGTATTTCTTATGAAATAATCCTGAACTGGCAGTCGACTTTTGTATCAATAATTATAGCAGACACCTCTCATCTCTGCACAGGAAGGATCTGTTCCTCTTTTTCTGCCATATTTTCCTTTCTATATTAGGTTTGACATTCCTAAAGGATTAATACAGGCTATTAGTTTGTGACTGTGAGCTGAGAAGAGTCCTTGTTAAATTTAGAACACACAAACATATCTGTAAATGTAAACAGTGACATTTGAACTCGGATGTGGGAAACGGATTTGTAAAGAATTCTCAAAACCTGACAGAAAGCTCACACAGTTTGGTATATCTGTATGCAAACACTCAGATAAGGTGTGCTGACTGAGGAAGGTCATGGAATAGAGATGACATTGTTAAGAGATTGAACTAGAAACAAATTTCAACAAGTTTCAAAATACAGCCTTGCAAAAAGACTAGATATTTTAGAGAATTAGAACTATGAAAGATACATTGTAACAAGACCATGTAGAGAAAAAATATAGGTGATTAGTGTTCAAAGTAACAGCAGCATTGTGTAGCAAAAGCTAATAGGCTGAAAAATATTTATAAAGTCTTGTAACCAAAAAATAATTTACCTTCTAATAAAATTGTGTTAAGTTTTGCATCTCTTATATCTCACTATTCATCAAAACTAATAATAAAATAAAATCTCTTAAAACATCTCTCAGTTACCCCATCTCTGTAAAAACTAAAAAAACCAACACATGGGAAAGCAAGAAATCATCTGATCAAATAGTAGCATATTTCTAAACTACTAAATAAAAGATGACATAGGTGAAGAAGGAAAATTAAGTAATGAATGAATGAAATCCATTGAATGTATCCAAAATATATCTAGTTTTGGAAAAGGAGAGTTAAGGGTTCTTTTTTTCTTCTTCTTTCAAATTAAAAGTCAACATCTTTGGTCTCAGAAGAACATAGAAGTTGGTAATTAGAATCCAATACTAGAAAATTTTGAAGTATAAAGGGAAGCCCTTGGTCTTTCTCATTAGCTTTTATTAACAATGTTCTGAGTTTGTGAAATTAGTGTAACAAGTTACAAATGATGCATGAAATTAAAATCTTCTGTTTACCCTATAGAGCTTTCATCCATGTCTGGCAATGCTCTTCTGGAATATATGCAGTAACAGGTTGCCAGTCTTAGCCAAAACATCTCCAAAATATGTGCTTTCTTAGCCCAAACAGAACCAATAAAATGTTGTAAGGTGTGGGATTTTTTCACACAAACTGTTGTTTTTACTTTGTTCAGGAGCAAGTATCTCAAATTCATTCCAAAAGTTGACCATGATCCTCGGTGACCTCATGAAAGAGGTTCACCTCAGAAACCTGCACGCAGAGCACGGGCTGAAGGGCACTGGGCAGGAGCAGATATCAGGCTGATACATCAGAAAAAAAACCCAACAACCCAAAATCTAATATTTATGGCAAACTCTCTCACTAGACCACACGTTAATCATGTCCATAAATTCAGGGCTTACTAGGTCAACACTCAACAAAATGGTTCTGTGCCTCCTTCAGAGATGATTTGTATACAGCTTCTGACAGGAGAGATACCCATAGGTCTTAAAGCAGTTGTTTCAGGGGAACCATATCTTCTAAGAGACACAAGATCTCAACTCACTATCCCAAATTCAGCTGTGCTGAACTGAAATGATTTCTCTCTGTCTTGTACATGCTTTCAGGCTGTTGTCAGCCTGTGATTTGTTCACATTTCAGGTCTCTGCATGGCCCCATGTTCATGCAGGAGACTTTATACTTACTTTTTCACCCCCTCCTCATTGTTTCTTCTTTCTTTAATCTCCCTCCAGATATTTCTCATTAATAAACTGAGAATTATGAATTAAATACTTTCAACCCAGGAAATGTGAACCCCATATTCTTTTAGCTTTTTCTTTAAGGCTGTTAGGTTGCAGTCTCTTTCCAAATTGCTTCTGTGTTTGGAAACATTTTTAGCCACAGTTGAATGTTGTCTTGGAGTAAAAGATATCTTTCCTTTAGAATTGGATAAAACACTGTTAGAACAGGATAAAACAATGAGATCACAAGGCATTATCTAAGTCATGAGGTCTTCAGAGACCCAAATGATGCATAAAAAACTTAAATTTTCCCCACCATTACTCTTAACTATTCCTGCTTATTTCTAGTGCTTTCTTAGGCCTGAATTTGTTAAACACATAAAGGTTTAGGCAACAGTTTCAGGTTTCAGTGCTGAATCTGACAGCTGTTTCCATAACAAACTGCAGTAGCCTTCCACCTCTTATTTGATTTGGGGTAGCAGTAAATAAACCAATAAATATAAATCCAGTTTGAATAAACATAGTTTTTTGTTGTTCAGTGATGAATAGTGAGAACTGTGCAATGAAAAGAACCTGCCCATTTGCCTCTCAAACAAAAAACCTCTTTTTATTTTGTAAATTACTACATTTAGGTATAGTGCTCTGGCCTCATACTTGCTAAAATGATATTTAAGCATTTTTATTCATTTCACTATAAATTTCATTAAGATTTTATATTAACAATGATTTTGATAAATTTGTTAAAAGAATAGTTATTTGTTTTCCAACACCAATGGGCAATACCACAAAGTAACAAGAAGTTCAAGAAGTATTTTTCTGTATGTACAAACTGTTTTCAAGCACAAAATCTTGTTTCTTCTTTCCACAAGAAAGAAATATCTTGTGTTGTTCCTTCAAAACAAGATATTTTCTAATTTTTTCTCTTTTTTTTTTTTGTTTTGTCTCCTGTAAGTTTTAGTATTATAAACAAAATTTCCTTCTGTAAATTGACTTAAACATGTGGGAAGTACATAATTAAATTAATATTAAATCCTACTTAGTGGAATCTTCTTCCAAATAAGAGATTAAACAAAATGAGAGCCACCAGTGAGTAACTGAAAATATATTTGAACTTCAGTTGGTAAAGCTTTTATATTACAAAACTGATACTTTTAGCACATGCCTAACATATTTAATATAAAAAAAATCAATAATGACGAAAGTGAAGTGACATTTTGACTTGAATTAAGTTGAACACAACTGGTATTTGTATCTTTTACTGCAAAAGAGCATAGCTAAATTGTTAAGGGGAAACCCTTGATGGATTTCCTTTTTAGTGAACACAGTAATAGCTGAAGTATCTTGCTGTTCTGAGTGCTTCTTCAATTTTGTGTCCAAAAAATAGAGTTATTTTTAAAATTACTTCCATTTGTGTGAGAGATGCAGTGAAATGTAGACTTTTAGTATTTATTTCTCCTTTACAGTGCTTGTTATGAAAAAAAGAAGGAAATAACAAAATGCATACACTAGAAAGCAATAGCAACATTTCTGGCTGTATTAAAACTTTTATAGTTCTGTAAGTTCTCAAGTTCCTGAAATAAACTCTGGTGCAATTATGCAAACTCATAAATACTGAGGTATATTCAGACAGCACATAGCTACATGTCCAGCTTTGGTCAGTTTACATCTGTTGCTCAAGGACACTTGTAAACTTCTTTAATAATAACAACATCAGATCTATATGGGATGTGTCTTCATAATCAGCATCAATTGTCAGCTCTCACCTGAAAAAATGAAGTGTTACAGCCAGACAATTCACAGAATTCCTTGAGCTGCTAGGGACCAAGAATGATAGACAAGTGATCAGTTGATCTTAAATATTTCTGTGATAGCCATTCCTGCTGTGTCTTATTTCATTAAGGGACTTGGGATATCTTCAGTCATCCCCTTCTACTGCAGATAACCACATTACTTAAATTATTTGATAAACTTATCAAACTCTACCTTCAAAAAAATTTAGGTATCTTATGCATCTTACTTTATTTGGCTACTACTAAAATTTCATTCTTATGACTGCCAAAAGATCTGTTCTGGTTTTTTTCTGCTTGAATATATTTCTGTCCAGTTTAACAGCCATTTACAGCTATGCTAAAAGTATCATTTTGTTTGAACAGCTCTTGTGCCTCAAGCAATGTTTCATGTGCCACTTATGCCTCCATTTTGCTAAATAAGCCAGTTTTTGTGTCCTCTTTTATAAAGAGTACATCCTTCACTGTATTGTTTTAATACGATAGAGAATTTTTTTGTAATCTTTTCTGTCTCGACTATGTGTGAACAGAACTGTATTAGCATTATTGATGAGAAATTTACAGTGCATAAATTGATGAATTGTAGTGCACTGACAAATTGTCATCCAGTGCATGACAATTCCTCTCCACACATGCAAATGTATTTTCCTTGGTGTTTCCAAAAATTAACTCACCTTTTAGTAGCTAGTCCCAATTACAGATGACTTGCAATCCTATCAAGGCTTCCTCATTCAGTGGTTAATTTTTAGCCAAAGCATATGTTCTTATTTTTATATTAATTCAAGTTCTGTCATTCTGGACATTGAGCCATACATATATGTGGAAGGTCATACCTCTCAAATGAAATTTCAGTCTTTGTCTATACTGAAGATGTCTCCCATCTTTTTATTTCTTAATCAAAAAAGCCCTGTGTCACTTTTCTGCTTACTTTGTGTTTATGTCTTTTTTTTTGTTTTTTGGTCAAGGTCATAAAAATACTAAATAAGGTCTCTGACCCGTGAGAATTTCACTAGTAATCTCTTCTCTTTTTTTGACATAAGTAAATTCTTCCCCTTCAACCTTTTTCTCCACTTTATCATTCTTATAAAAATCCTGTCTTCCTCATTTTAGCCTAAATTTTTCAACATGGTAGTGCATTACATGCTTCACTTACGCCAAGATAGATGAGATACCCATCATTTCCCTTCACTATAAAACTCAGTTATCTCAGAAAGATACAAGAGTACTCTGTGAAATAGTCTTCATAAATGTAGTTAGGAGTTAAAGCATATGCAGCATATCTACATTTAGCAATCTATTTCCCCGTTTCTCCAGCCCTGCAAAGAGAATCTTTCTCTACTGAGCCTTAGTGCCCAGAGGCTTAAATTTACAGTCCATGCAGAGTTAGATGTGACTGCTTGGAAGAGAAAGGCATCTTTTTCCTCAAGCCCTATGTTTCTTTCTCAAGCCTATTTTGCTGTAAGATTCAGG
>VWZP01001589.1:2054004-2224121 GCA_013396995.1 Dicaeum eximium
AAAGAAGTCATACCTCCCCCACCCCACCCCCCCCCCAAAAAAAAAAATCATTAATCTCCTTGCAATGGACATTTGGAAAGCAGAAATCAGTGAATTTTATGTGATACTGACCAAAATAAGGGCAGCCTAGATCTAAAGAGCTCTTTAAGGGCTGAAAGTGTAATAAAAAGATTCTGATCCCTGCTCATGCAGCTTCTGTCTCAGCCAGATACCACTGCAGGTGATGCAGTGTTATACAGCTATACAGGGTTATGCAGTTATAATACATGTTACAAATTAATAGCTCTGGAAGCCCACTTTCATTCCTTTGTCTTGACTGCCTCCAATATTAGGTAAGAGGTGGATCCCCTCATGTCTCCCCCACATCCTATGGCATATGAACTTCAGAAATTCTTCCATCTAACTTTAAATGATAAAGCAGCAGATTCTCCTACTCAGGTTGAATGTTCCCCAACTCAGGACAGAATGTTCTAGGAATCATGAGGCTACTGTGGGAATCCTGAGGCTATTGATGATAAGGTTATTTTTCCAGGGATTCAACTCCATTAACCCATTAGCAGTAGGCAGAATGTCTCATGGGGATTTTTTAGATGACGACTGCTGTCAGTTTGGTTTTTTCAGTTGTTTTGGGTTTTGGTTTGTTTTTTTTTTTTCCTTTTTTAATCTTTAAGGTTTCAGAAGGCAGGTGTTTGTTTAACTGGAGAGGTGCTCCAGACATGCCCTGGAGATCCATGGGGCCATTCACAGCCATTGGAAAGAGACATCTAAACCATGTGGCACTGCTTTCCTCCTTGTGCACTTCTCTTTCCAGTGACTCCCGTCAGTGGCACTTGGAAGCAACAGGAGTTAGAGACTCTGTTACTCCCATGATGATACCAGGCCACAAGAATACCTATAAAGGTAAGTTTACAGAGCAAATCTCACTTTGTTTAAATATGTTCTTAAGAAATATAAATTTTTGAGCTTCTAGTTAGTACATAAGTAATTCTTAAGGCAAAGTAAACGATAAGAAAATTGATAGATTTACTAAAATTTTGCCCAATTTTATTTTTTTTAAATTTTCTGCTGAAGTTTGTGGGTTTTCCCCTATTATATTCTTTATGAGCTTCAGTACTGGTGTCTGTTGGTGTTTTTAGTTTCATTGCAATAAGCTTTAAAAAAAGAAAACCTGAGAAGGCAAGTCAAGTCAAAACGAAATCACAGACAGATAAAGCAGATGTTTTTTCCAACCATGTTGCTGGTATAGGATGTATAGATCTTCAAAGAATCAATATCTTAGGCTGCATTTGCCTAATTGTATTGATGATAACTTTTTGATAGTGTCAGAGGCTACGAGCAGAGGTCAGGGTCTGACACATACTCAGCTGGTTCCAGTCCATTCCAGCTGGATCCAGTGGATCACCACTGGTCAAAGTTAAGACCATCAGCCAAGCTGGCGTTGCCCATGGGGAAAGAGGCTGATGAAAAGCTAAAAAAATGCTGCATGACAGATGTGAGAGAAAACATTAGAGAAACAGCCCTGCAGACACCCAGGCCAGAGGAAGGGGGAAGATTCCCTAAAAATTCCTCTGGACCTACTTAAGGATTATTCTAAATAGCTGGCTATTTCAGTCACTTGGTCCTCATTTCACATCCACTTACATTGCTTTGGCATCTAGAGGATTTTGGAGCATAAAAGTCACAACAGTTGCTTGTCAATCCAAAGTCCAAAATGCAAAAGGGTGTCTTAGTCAAGCTGATTTTAAAGGTGGTTTGTGGTACCTGTCTCTTGCAAATCTTTCCAGCTGTACCAAGATAATTATTTGAAATTAACTGCAATGTCTGCAATTCAAGGTCATCTCTTCCTTAGGTAGATTGATCTTCTTGCATTGCATTTGTGTAGCTAAAATGTAAATATGAATATGTGTATAACTACATGCAACTTGTTAAATCTAGTTGAATTATTTTTTCTAAATACTGACACAACTGCAGATATAAATACACACATATGAAAATCACTGTTGTAGTCCAGTGTAAAAGGAAACAGTAAATCTCCAGTGTTTGAGCATGTTTAATATGCCAGCTTCATTTCTGTATTCCCATCACATACCATCAGCTGTTAGTTTGAAAACAAGCTAAACTGTAGGAATGCAATAAAGGATATGAAGTGCCTTTAATTTTGAACTCATTTGCAATATGTTTTACATTACTCTGGAATTTTTAATATAGTCTTTCATTAAAACACCCATAACATCCCATCATTCTTTGACAAGCTGAAATGCATAAGTAGAATATGATAGTGCTATAACAACTACTAAAATGTTTAAATGATTTATTTAATTTAAATTTTCCAATGGGAGGTGAAGGCAGATTAAAATGTTAGTACCATTAAAATGAAACCGCTTTGGTTGGTACCATGGGGAAGCAAGGGTGAAAAAAGTGGAGATTACAATCAGAATCCCAAAATGAATGTTTTTCCACATAAAGGCATTAAGTACAGATATTCAAGAAATAGTTGCTCATGATCCCACAAAATTTTTCAGTTCCATCTGAACCCAAAACTCTTCTTAATGTGGACTTAACCAATAGTTCCTCCTTATTGCATTTTTATGTTAGCTTACTCTTTGTAATAATAGTTGATTGGTTTTTAATGCCTGTCCATTTCTAGAAATTACTCTTCCACAGATTCTTCACCAGGGCTTACTTCCCTTGCATTTCCAACTGCACATCAGTCATACCCATCTATTATGTTTCAGGTTAATTTGTCTGGTATATCACTGTCTAAACTTGCATAATAATCATAATGCTTTTTAGAGTATATTTATTCTTACAGCTTTCCACAAACACTTTTCAATAATTAACCCTGTAAGCAAGAGCTTCAGAATAAGTAATAACTTTATTAGTGGCGTATAATCATACACCCCATAATGGTAAAAATAAGATACTTGTAATTGGATCAGAAATAAATAGCAATGTACAAGTACTGTGTCTTCTTCAATAATAAAAATTCCCATTTTGTAGCACATTTACATTTATCAGTGAAGGTTTGATCAGTGATTTGGAAGAAAAGTAACATAAGACCACAGCATTCCCATTGATGTAAAGAGTTAATGGCTCTTTGCTCATTCTATTTTGGGATATATTATCTAATTCACATTCAGTCTACTTAATATATGTTATTTTTCTTTCATATAATTTCAGATTCTTAATAAAAACTTTGTACAATAACCAAAATTCATTAAATATATTTAGTTACCATTATGTTAATTAAATATAAACAAATTTAATACTTAGTATTTATAATACTTAGCATTTCATAATATTATATACAACTAGTTTAGTGAAATAAATTTGCCATAAACTCCTACTGAATCTAGTATCATTATTATTTGTGTGTACTCTTTACTTTGCATGAAAATAACAGCAATCATATGATCATTAAATTCACTTGTATCTAGTATAATTTTTCATACAGTGTTCTGTAAATAACCAGTGATATTTAACCACCCTGATATCTGCTGGAAGCACAGCAAAATGGGGCACAAAAATGTAGGAGATTTATGGAGGCCATTGATAGCAACTTTGTGATCTGTACAGGAGTCAGAGACAGTCTTTGTGATTATAGGTGACAGAGGAGTCAACATAGGTGATGGAGGAGAGAAGGTGCTCTGGAGGAGAGAAGAGCTAGGAAAAAGGAAGGGCTGTTTGTGGGTGTCAAAGTCTATGCCAAATCTCATGCAGTGATCAGTGCAGTGGTAGATTTCAAGATCCTAAGAGGAGGGACCCAAGCAAAATGAAGGACCACAGCCATGGATTTTAGGAGAGCAGATTTTAACTTAATCTGTCAGCATGACATTTCAGAGCTTTTTTTTTTTTTCAGAATTACAGTCAGTTTTTATCACTTTCACTGTATAACCAGCATATCCATATATATAGATAATAATCCATATATAGATAATATGGAAACGTACTTTTTCATTCTCTAGCAAAACAACATACATAAAATTGAAAGTGAAAATTTCAATTCAGAATCTTCAGCTGCCAATAAAGCTATCTGGATGTCAAACACAGAATGTATTTGTCAGAAATACTTATCTAAGATGCAAATCTTTCTAGACTACAAAACCTTCAGGAAAAGGAAAACCTGAATCTTCTCAAAACATCTGGAGAGGATCCAAGACTGATTAACATTTAGGTCAATTATTTATGCTTTGTTTCAGAAATAAATCCTTTCCCTTCTCTTTCTCCCCCCTCCTACTTCTCTTTACCTTGAGCTGTAATCCTTGATATTAGAATTGTGCAAGCCTTTTTTCTCCTCTTTTCATCTCTAAAAGTTACCTGTTGCCAGTCTGACACCCACTGAACTTCCTCAGTTCACATTATAAATATACTTCTAGCACTGTGCAAATACAGCCTGAAATGCATGAAAAGACTGAAAAATACAATCCTGAATACCATTTCCTCAAGGCTCCATGTTGTATAAGGAGTCCAAATTTATAACAGCTTCAGCCTGCATCTCTTAGTCTGCTTCTAATGTGTTTCTCTTTTTAACAAATCATCATAATAAAGTTGCAGTCAGTCATGGGAACATGACTGCCACAGGGGTGATGAGAGAGCTGGTGATGGAAGATAATGCTTGGACAATGGTGGGCCATATATGGAAATATTAATAAAGTAAATTGAAACATAACCAAACATAACTCTCGGCAGTCCTTAAAACACTTAGAATCTGAATCTATAAAGCTCTTAAACTATAAAGCACCAGGTGCAAACAATTCTTCACCTGGCAACACCATCAAACCCATAACTCTCCAATTTAGCAACAAAAATGTTACAGGGAGAACCAAATAAAAATCCTCATGGAAGTACAGGTAGGTCAGTAGCTCTTCCATTGCCCAGTGATGGAGTCATTCCATTATAGAAAGCAACTAGATTAGCCAGGCAAAATTTTCCATTAGTGTAGCCAAGTAGGCTGTCTCTAATGCCTTCACTTAAAATTTGAACAGAATAGAATTTCAAAAATATTAAGTCAGACAAATTGAACATAAATAAAAGACTATTAGTAAGCAAATTAGCAATGTATTGAGTTGCAATGCAATGTTCTGTTGACTTCCATATGTTAACATATTTAGGAATTTTCACCCAGATCGAACTTAGAAATAAAGGCCTGAACTTCCATATGGCATTGCTTGTTACAGAAGTTTAAGAAATTTAGGGAGAAAATCTTTATTTTGCTATGCCTTTACCTCCAGAAGCTGGTAAAAGACATTCACACAGTCTCATTTTTTCATTTCAGTGTCACATGTCTTCATAGAACTGGTGTCATGTACAACAGCAGATCAGGCTCATCTCTCACCTAGATTATTACAATTAGGAAACATAGATTATTATATATTATATTATTATCTGCATTAACTGTGCATTTACATTTAGTACATTTCAATGCATATTGGGCATATACATTTAGTATTTGAGCCTAAGGAGAAAAGATCAGATACCACCTATTGACTCAATGGGCCGTTAATCAGTGCTTTTAATTCACCATGTGCAAAAATATGAAGTTATATGAGAAAGATATATTTTCTCTTGACTAGTACAATATCTATAGTCTGATGGACATTACAGATGTCTACAACTGCAGAAGGCTGGTGGAATTCACTGTGGATTCTTCCTTGTTTCCACATGGAAAGGGGATCTCTAAACTGTATTCAACCAAATCATATATACTTGATTGCCCATCCTATGCATGATTTCTATCTCAGACATGGTACATTTCTGATTAATTAATCAAACCATTCTAAAAGCAGAAAAAAGATTGTTAAAGAAGGGAGGATTCTGCAATGTAGAGACATTTGTAGTGCATTTGTTCTCAATTTGTTCCCCATTTAATAGGCTTTTATGATGATTTTAGTAATTATTACAATCAACTACGTCCAAGGATCGGAACATATGAAGGCATTAAAACTAGAAGCAAATGAGAGTGTATAATCAAAAAAATGCAGACTTCAAGAAATCCACATTGCACTCATAATAACCAGTGATTAATATACATTTTAAAGAATAATTACTTGTCAATATTGCATTAATATGCTAGGAGCTTTTACTGATCTGTAAATTGCTATCAGCACAATGCCTGAAATGATATGCTTTTTTTTTTAATATATGTTTTTATAAATTACATTAGAAAGTTACAAAATGCATCTACATCTTTGAAGTGTTCACAGTTCTAAGGGCCACATTACAAGCCTATTCATTATTCCTTTTGCTTCCAAACACACGTTTTTTAATGAAACTCAGCACAGTTGTTAATCTGTAGTTTTCTCCTCTATCTTATGCTCTGGTAATAGAGAGTCTGATAAAAATATGTACTTCGTGCCTCAATTCTAAAGGAAACTACTGCTGAAGGAAGTAGAACTCACAAAACCCACATAGAAGTTGCATAGCAGCTGTACAGAGTCTGTCCTGTAACAACAAACCCCAAAGACTGGAGAACCTGCTGTCAAGTGTGTTCTTGGTCACTCTCATTATACGTTCACATCATCAGAAGAGATGGCTTCTGGGATAGACTCCTAAAACAAAAGGCTTGTAAAATAAACATCCTTAGCTTTAAATATTTTCCTGCTGATCCACAAAGCAAAATACCATCTATCACAGAGAAGAAAAAGTCAAGTGCAACTGAAAAAAAACCATTAATTGAGAAAAAAAATTCCCATGTCTAAGACGTAATAATTGTTTTCCAAAAGTAGAGGTCCATCCAGAATTTTAAATAATTATGTTAAGTTCCAGCCAGCTACTCATTAGTGTAGTTTAATATAAACACAAAGTATTCAATCTCCAACATATACTGATTTTAGGCAGAGAAAAATAGTGAACATGCACTCCTCTGAAATTAGACTACCAGGGATGCCCTGTACTCCGACTTCTTACCAGGACATTGGTAAAGTCATAAGAATCCTCATCAACAACAAAAGGAAACAAAAGTATTATTGATGTATCCCTGAACTTGCCTGGTTTACTGTAATCCATCTACCCAGTCAATGCAGGACATTTTGCCTTCAACAAAACTCAGAGTTCATTGATCAGTCTTGTAACATGTAAGCTGACTTATTTGCTCAGCAATCTGTTCTCATGGAAACAAATTCTCCTAAATGCACCATTCTAGAAAAGTCAAAAGTAATGCAATTGCATATTGATTTTTTTTATGTCTATGCAGACACCAGGCAAAAATTTGAGAAAGATCTTGATGTAAGTTGAGGAAAAAAACCAAGAATCATGTATGTCAATTTGTTTTTATTTTAACCAAATAAATGTATTCATTATATTTATTCATTTGCAATCCATGTTACTTCTCATTGCTGAAATATCTATTTTATTTTTTAAATTAAAAATCGAACAGAGAAGACTGTTCAGTTACTTACTTAAATGATCATAGCGATAACCTTATCAGAATTAACACATTTGTATAGAAAAAAGTTTTAGATATGTTTCTACAAGTATACTATACCTGTTCAAAAACTGGTTCTCAACCTGGCTTGGATACACTACAAATCACACAAAAGCTCAAGGGCTTTGTTTGCTGACTTTGGGGTTTGGGGAAGTGTTTTTTAGTGGAGGAGAGGAGAAATTTAAATGAGGCTACTAGTAGAGGAATATCACACCACTACCCTTTCTTTTAAGGAAAAAACGTAGCTAATTCTGGAAAATTTCCATCTAAACAAGGCCTTTTTATAAGCAGAACCAGGACCACATGCTATTTATATCATGGACCCATGGCAAAGTAAAGGAATACCAAAAAAGCCACTTCAATATCCTTGAGGTTTGTACAGTTTTCATTTTTTTAACTTGACTGTAGAGTATGGCAAGGACTCTGAAACAGCCCTTGACCAAAGACCCATGAGAATATCTAGAGTAAATGCCCAGCACCAAAACTCTGTTCTTCTGTACTCCGTTTTCTTTCACTAGCAACATTAGGATGTGTCATGGTGGTGTTGTCGGGCTTTTCTTCTCATTCTGGTTTGGATTTTAGTTTTGTTCCTATCCATTTTATGTTCCCATATTAGCCACAGAAAAAGGGTAAAGGAAAGAAAACACTAAGGTAAAACAGAAAAAAATAAATAAAGGATTGCCTTTTTCTAGATTTGGTAGAATAAAGATTAATTTTCCTCCAAAACTTAAAATTTAAAAATATTGTAATGCCTCCATAAGCTCAGCCTAGGATATTCTGACACTCACTGAACCTGGCTTCTGCAGTGCCAGCAGCAGTAAATGCATCACAGAGAATAGGCATGGAGAGGACATACACAGCTGCAAGGATTATACATATGTGCTGGAGAGAATTCTTGCTACTTGCCAAAAGACATTTGAATGACATGTCCATTAATGAGTTGGACTTGCAGAGTGTTGGAGGCTTTGTCTGGGACAGATGGATGTTATGAAAAGCAAAGAAAAAAAAAGAAAATTAATATGATTTCTGTTGCTTCTTTTTCCCTTTTTCTCAAACTCATAGTAAAGCTCTCTTCTATAGAGAACAAACAGGACAGTGACTCTTATCTGTACCAAATGCTTAAAGCCAGTGTTAAACCCAATAGTGGTAATAAAGAAAATGTTCAGCATCTGACAGTGAAACAGAAGTGGGGTTGTCTCAGACTTTGCAATTACTGATATAGAGATAAGAATTACATGGGAAAATTATCCAAGAGACAGAACTGTTGCACTATGGAGACATTTCTTTCCTTGTGGTATGGATTAGTAAACCAACTATTACTCAAGTAGGTAGGACCAGCAGCACAGAAAAAAAAAAGCATGGATCTACATCCATTAAAATATACTTCCAACATTCAAACTTCTTAAGCATAGTTTCACTTCAAGTGATTCCTCAGGCAAAGTTAGGAATGATTGGCATCTTTCCATAAAAACATTAACTTTGTGAACTGTTGAGCCAGTGAATAAGACTGATTGAATTAAAAACAGACAATTCACTTAGGATGTGGAGGAAATGGATGGATTGATGCGAGGTTTATGCTCAGAAGTTAACTGAATAAGCAACTGGCATTTGATAAGTATTAATTTACCCATAATTTGCTGAGCTACATAAGAACCCCAGCTTTGACTAAGTCACTGACTTTATTCTGTGTTTAACTTTTCACACTGTTAACTGCAAAGAATGAAGCAGCAGAACAAAGTTAGAAATAACGTTTAAAATACTGAATCAATTTGTTCTGGAAAACCAGAAATATTCATACTTTACTAAGAATTTTACCACTCCCTAACCAAGTTCTTCTTCCTTCATGGATCAAAAAAAGGTGACTAGGCAGGGAGTGGTAGGCTTAAGCAATGATAAGTGTCATCTTATATGTTCTTCAGCCACCACAGATTTGACATCCTCCCTGCACATCTGAGATGCTTCAGGGAATTTCTTGAACTTGTCTCCCTATCGATACAATTTGGATCCTCCAAACAGAATGTATTTAGACAAACCTTCTGGTTTTGCTAATATGTACGTAATTAAACAGGATGAGCTATGTGTTTAATCAGGAAAGTAATTATTTGATTCACAGGCTAGGAGAAATTAAACAGGACAAATATTCTTAAGGGTAATAATTTTATACAGATTCTGGGGTTGCTGACTGGGAAACTCTTGAAAGATACCCAAGTCCTCATAATATTTCTCTCTGTTGTATGCAAAGAAATTATCAAACACCTTGGAAAAAAAAATCATGTCCTATTTCTATATACAGAAATGATTTTTGAAAGTAAATATTAATTTCACCTTCATGAGAAAAAAATCTTTACCCTACAGACTCACTGGACCTTTTGGACCACAGTGCCAAAGATAGATATACCATCAGCACAGGATTAATATTAGTCTCTTAAGAGCTGGCAAAATGAAGTTCTGGAACTTCAGCAGAAAAATGTGACAGAACTCTTGTCTTGATCCAGGACAATTAGTTTGAATTAGAAGCAGAAATACAGCCTTTTGGCACAGCCAACTTTAAGCCAAATATCAAAAACAGTACAATCATAAGGAGATTGAAAGTCCCTCCATGAAAACACAAAAACTTTTATTTTCTTTTTGAGAACAATATTTAGATTTGTAATACTGAAATTTCAGAATCCTTACAAGAATGAATACACAATTCATAAATATTTTTATAAACCAAGATACTGTTAATTAAAATTTGTCGAAAGTAAAGGAAGGTGCCTGATACCAGCTTTCTGATGAGATTAATGCTAAAATAAAACTAAATGTTTAAGAAATGAAACACCATATTTACAAGATACAAGAAAATCAAAAAATCTGAGGTTTTTCAATGAGCAGTTCATTTATCATTACTGAAATTATTCAAAGATAGTCATGAGATCTTTTTACTTTACTATTTTTGTTACTTATGAGTTCTGTATTTACTAAAAAGCGTTGCTCCTACAAAAACATTCTTATCAGCTTTCTGATTTTCTACAACAAATGGGCGCAATCATGAATGAAAACAATGAACACATTCTCAGATATTAATGATTTGAAGCTGATAATTCTAATTGGTTAATAGAAACCAATATCTGTGATGAAAGCTATACCATCAACCACAACTCTTTCAGACAGTGTTACCTTGATTTTACTTTGGAGGATGCTTTCCTGGTGCTCCCCTTCCAGAGAAAGTTGCCTCACCACATCCTTGATGGTAACAGCTGAAAATAATATAGACCATGGCATTATTCCACTTCTCCAAGCAACAGCCAGCAAGTGTGGAAGGCAAGGTATGATGTAAAGGAACTTTAATGATGCTGAGGAGAGGCAAAATAGAAAAAGAACATTGCCCATCACTTTTGCCATCCCAATGGGAAACTATGATTATAGTTTTGTGTCTCCACATGTAAAAGAAGAAATTTCACCCCACACAGGTGTATTTTGTCAACAAAGCAGTAATTTTATTTCAATATCAAGCTATGACAAATGTTTAGGATGTCAAATAATCTCCAATTAGATGCATGTCTATTTTGCTTAACTTTCATCATGATTTTGCTTCGAACAAAAATTTTAAGAATTTCCCTGTATCAAGACTGTAATAATGTTTTTTTGTGTCACAGAAATGGTCAATAATATTAATTTTTTTTGTGCATTTGTCAGTTTGACACAACCAGCAACTTAAAATGAAAATAATCAAACTCATAAAACAACATTTTTCCACATTTAATGTGGACACAAATAATGACATTGGCTAATGCTGAGAGATAGAAAGTCAACAACATCATTAATTTAAAGATTATCTGCAATGAAGGAATAAAACAACATATATATTTGTAAAGGAATATCAATTTAAAACTCTTCTAATTACATTAACAATAAAGCAGGGCAATGGTGAGGAAAAATATATATTTCTGAAGTTGTACATCATTATGGCAGGCGTGTTTTGCACTGGTTCTCCAAACTCCAAACAAACTGTTCTCCACATAGTAAAATACAGCTTTATCTTCTTCAGTGAGAAATACTCGAAGTAATTGCAAATAGTTGAGATGAGGTCACATAAATCTCCTTGACTGAATTAAGGGAGTCAGGGATTGATTATTTACACTCTCACTTATAATAAGGTTGATTATTTACACTCAGATTATTTACACTTACCCAACAGAGCCTCACCTCAGATATCAGTAGAAACAGGAGCCATCCCAAGGTCCACTGCAGTAGAGGTCTCCAAAAAGTAACCTTACTGTGCTTTGGGCCCAATACATAAAACAATTTCTCCAAAATGTAAAGTTACCGTGCATTGAGCCAAATACTTAATTTCTCATTTTAATTACTGATATTGAAAACATGCGAGTTGAACTTTAATTAACATTAATTCTGCATCAAATACTAATAGGGCTTATCAGTAATAAACAGCAATCAGCAATAAATTAGATTACTTTAGCTACATATTCTGCCAGCAATGAGAATTTTAGGTGCACAATGAATGACTTAAAATATAAATACCGTCCAAGACTGAAATTAAACAAATTCTACTGTTGTTTTTTCAAATCACTTGCTACAGTCTTGTATGTATTGTGTTGTAGAGGTGCTATAAAGGAGATGGAGAAATTTGAACCATAAGATTCCCTCTCATTTTCATTACAAAAAATGATGCTAATTACTTTTTAATTTGGCTTTTTTTACTGCAGCCAATGTATAACTTTTTTCCTTGTCTGGTGATTTGTGGAAAAACTAACTCCAAGACTTCACAACTAGTAGAAGCTGGGAAGTAGGTATGTACGTTTATCAGCACTGGGCGCATGTGGGATTGCTCCCCCAAAAGACATGAGCACCCCCGAAAATTCCCAAATCTCTTTTATCCCACTTATTTGTGCATATGCATAGGGTTTCACAATCGGTTCATGCATATTCATTTTACTAGTTTCTCCTTACAATTAGTTCTTACAGAGAGCTTTCTGGTCATCTTGACTGTCTCCTGCAGCCTCGACTTTGGCTCTATCGTGCCCCTCTTATCTCCCATTGAGCTTGGAAGTTCACATTCCTTTTCTCCTTGTGTGAGGCAGTTTTGTGAGCACAGGCTTTTAGCAAGGGCAAGCAGTCTTGGGCACGGCAGAGTTAACAGACTAAACAAGTTGAAACAGCATATTTCATCTATATGAGCAAATTACAGACTAAATAATTCACACTTCACCTAAACCCAAAATGGATTTCTACTCAAGGTAAATTTCTACCGTGTTCCACTGGCCTAATTGTTGTTGTTGTTGTTGTTGTTATGATCATACACATACACACCTTTTTGTCTTTAAAAGACCAAGAAAACAAAAGTAAAATTTTGTCAACAATGTTATTTCAGGGTAGACAGAGCTCACATAGAATAGTTATGTTAAATGTCAGAAATAGATAACATCTGCATCTCATTTTATAAAGAGTGCTATCATACAAAGATCTACTAGTCCTGAATCCTCAAAGGAAACCTGAGAGTCCTGTGCTAATATTTTGAGAGTGTCTCTGCACTGCTACAACTCGTGGATTTTAAAAACAATAAGAATATCCTCCACTTTACTCCTAGATTAGCTTGCTTTTCTGCACTTGCTTTTGCCTTGTAATGATTTTGGTGTTTATAGTCTATGTTAAAACTTCTGGATGTTCTTCTCTGACTGCATCTGTCAGATGAGACCCTACATTTTTGCTAGAGTCATGTAAGATAAGAATTTGTTGGTCCATCTAATGTTTATGGCTAATGATTAGCCATCCAATCAAGCAATTATTTAATTAATAAAGACCTCTTTAATGATATCGTTCAATAGCTATTCTTCCCAAATATTATGCTCACTCTGGATCCTGAGGTGGGCAGTTTTGTTCTACCTCAAGAATAGTGGGGGATTAAAAGCAGTTATTAATGTCCTAAGGTCTGAACTGGGAAGTGTCTGTCATGGTGATAATAATGGGGTCCTTTTCTCCTCAGTCTCTGTGACCACTTAGGCCATTTTTACACATATACTTATCACAGCTTGCTTCCTCCTCCTTGGTTCCCAGCTTGCATGGCACACTCCCTCAGCCCCAGTTACCTGCTGCTGGATGCACAGTGCCAAACCTAGATTTGTTGGACTGTTTAAAATACATGAGACTCACGAAACTTACACAAACCATGTGAGACTGTGGTCACTCTACCACCATGATATCAATAAAAAAACCAAATCAGCTCTAGCTAAGGCAAACCTACACAAGTTCTGAGATCCTGCACTTCCACATCCATACAAAATGGATGGCTTTATTTTAGTAATGGCAGACCTACATCAGTCAGGCTACAGTTGTGAATGCCCTCCTGCCCAGCGCTGCCCAGTGGAAAACAATCCATTTATATAATACCTGGGGATGCCTCAGAAGTGCACCAAGACTGATGTTGCTTGAAGAAGAGCAGTGTTCTTCCCCTATGTATAATTCAAAGTTAAATTAATTTAGCAATCCTAAAATTTACCTTGCAAAGGATCTTTCACACGCCACACAGCTCAAGACTTCATTACCTGAAAATGTCAGGAAAAGTCATGAATTCTCTCATGCCCAAAAGATAAAAACTGAACCTGGTGACATTATAAGAACCTCCCACGTGAAATTTAAATAATTAAGGAATTTAAACTTGCATTCTCCTCAGACCATTTGATATCTTAAGGACAAGGAAAGGATAAAATCAAAAGAAAAACCTGTTTCTGTAAATAAATGCTAACCCCCAAAGTGGCTTTGCTGTAACAGAAAAATACAAACAGGGCAGGTAACAGATGGTTTATTCTGCCCTTGAAGAAACAGTCAATAAATAAATTTATGAAGTGCTGAAATTTTTAGAGGCAAAGGTCAGTATCATTGTAAATGCAAATAAATAATACAGAATTTTACACTGTTTATTATTGTCAAAAAGTTATCCTTATAAATATTTTTTCCATGAATGTGAAGCTTGTATTTATTCTTCTAATTTAGCATGGCAAAATACATTAAATGATAAAATAAGTTTTTTTATGCACAAAGGATTTATATAATGCTTTCCA
This sequence comes from Dicaeum eximium, assembly GCA_013396995.1. Lineage (NCBI taxonomy): Eukaryota > Metazoa > Chordata > Aves > Passeriformes > Dicaeidae > Dicaeum > Dicaeum eximium. The sequence goes on from VWZP01001589.1 coordinate 2,068,486, forward strand.
CAACTTGGGCAAAACTGTTTCAAAGTCACATTCCCTTTGTTTCTCCTGCTATTTGCAAAAATAAGCATTTATAGTCTCCATTTTTAAAAATAGTCTAGCCAATGGGATAAAATGCCATTAAGTTGTTGCTTTGGGATCAGCTCAAGCCCTTGGAGAAGAGACTCAGCTTTTTGAAGTGGGATCCAATATGCAAGAACAAAAATAATAGGGAATCAACAATTTTGAAAACTGATGCAAGTATTACAGTGCCTTTAATAGAGTTAGCCCTCCAGTCTCTTAATTCTTAGGTGATTTAGTTTAAGGCATTTGCCGCGTTAGGAAAAGGTTCACATGAAAAAGGGTTTTCAAAGACTTAAAAATTATGAACAATACATTCACATACCCCCAAAATAATGGTAATTGGACAATTAAGTTACAATATTCCAGATATATAAACACTGCAAACAGCTTGTTTCTACTTTATTGCTTAGAGTAGGGATCACTATCATTTTTCTGACTGCATTTCTGCTGCTACTATCTTTTGCATTGATTAAAGTGAGGCAATGAGGCTAATTTTCCCTTCATTGTTTTCTCATATTCAACAAATTTTCAAATTAAATTCTGAAATTGTAAATCATAAATAAATGCATTCACCAAAAAAAAGTTTATTCTGAATTAAATACTTATATTTTTTACAGCAGCTTTTATGACCCTTCCACACCTCATAAATATCTCTTATAAATAATCAAGGATCACAACATTATCATGTCTTCATGAAGATTAAAAGGAAGAAATATGGGATAGGAAATTATTATCCTGAGAACTGACATTCTTGCTAAGACAAACTTTAATGTTAAAGAAGTGACTGATAAGAGAAATTGAAATACAGTAAAAAAATCAAGTCAAAAAGTGTTTGGTAAAATGGACAGAGATAGTAAGTCTGAAAAAGTTTTTGTAATTTCAAAGACATACAAGGGAATGTGGGGAGCAGATTTTAAAAAATATTGTTAACCATTTTGACTTATCATAAGAGAATTTAAAAATGACAAAGTTTTCAGCAGCTATGCTATTTACTGTTTCTCTATTCATAGCTTATATATAGGTACAGAACTCAAGGATAACACCCTGAATCTTTAAGTGCACGTGAGCTTCACTACTGAAATTCTAATGCACATAACACTCCTAATGAAATGGTGCCATTCTCTAAAACAAAACTCCTTACAGAGGATGAAAACATAAACAGATGACAAGCTAACTAGTCTTTATCTACTAACATGGCAGATTACATGTTTTTAAGTGATGTGATCTGGTCTTAATTGCTTATGTACCTCTGCATGCTAAAATGAGATGCCAGGTGCACATCAGATGCCTAAAACTCTAACCATGACATTTTTTATGGAAAGCCACTATTTGGTGGTTGAAGCAATTTCTATTTGTAGCAGAAATACATAGAGATTTCCTGTATCTGAGATATACTCTCTCCTTTCCAAGCCAAGAAATATGAGGACATTAAAAATATTAAAGAATGAAACGTTTCCAGCTCACTTGATAACAATGGATGAAATGAAAAATTTGGTTAAATGTAATGCAATTAGATTTCAGTAACTATATGAAAGTCAGAAAAACAGAAAATCAGCACGGTACACTTTACACATGTTCATCTCTGAATAACCAGAAAGTCTCAAAGTATAATTAGTTCTCAAGCAAATACTCCTTGGTGAGTTGGTGTGCATCTTAGTACCCCACAGGGAACAATTCCTGTTTCTGTCTGTTTATAAGGTTGTTAGCCAACAAAACAATTAATTCCTTACTGAATAATTTTGAAAAAGACACAAATGCAAAAATACAAAAAGGACTAGGTAACAAACAAAGAATGATCTTTATTTTTCAGTGAGTGGTTAAAACCAAACCTTGCATGGTATTATGGTAACGTTTAACATTAATGCAGGAAGTACTTGCAGAATGGAGAATGCTGGTGAACAGTGGCCCTGAAGAATTAAAACTCATGATACAGAAAGATCTTGCAACCTTTGTGTCTGTTTTGAAGGTGAAAGTTACCAAAATGCTCCATCCAGCTTTAGTGTTCAAAACTGAAAAATAACTGCAGAATGACTAATGGACTAGCAAAGTGAGATTAAATACTTCCATTCATTTGTTCTGTTGAAAAAAAGAATGATTTTTATTACTTTTTTTATAGTTTCTTTATCAGACTGTGCGTGTATATACATCTATATAATGCATACTGAATTGATAATACACTAAACTTATTGGTGATGACAGATGAAAAAATTTTATAGCAGTAAGGAACAGTTATATTGACAAAAAGCAGTTATCTTCGTCCACCTAATAATTAGGCAGACATACTGATTTCAATTTTTTTATTTTTCAATGTAGCATCAAAACAACTGCTTATAGTCTCTTATTTGGTTTATTTGTGTTTGTCAGCATAAAGGATCCAAACTAAAATAAATATCATACCTAGGAAAAGACAACATCCCAAAGACCTTCTGAAGTCTGCCACATTGATGTCGTCCACAAATAAATAAATAAATAAATAAATAAATATTGAATTATCATCTTTGTTACAAACACAAATTAACGTAGCTGTTTTTTGAGATAAAACTAATTATTAACAGCCTAGAAAAATACCATAGGTATGATTGTTTCCCTATGACTAAGATTTTAAAAATAAATATTAAATATTTTTCAGAAAAATATTTATATTTAAGACTCAGGTCCCAAACGTAAAAAAAGTATTTATTCAGAAAAGCCTTATGCCTTTCAGAAAGTGAGAGTAAATCATGGTGCTTCTTCCTTTACCTTAAAAAGGAATTTTTTAAAACCATTAAAGACAAATGCAGCTGTTAGGTTGGTACAGAACTTTTCCTTCACTTTCCTTCATATTTTTTCATTGTACCATTAAAGGTGAGAGGCTATGTAATATCAATTAGGAGTATGATGACCTGTCAGGCCCCTAAGGCAGCAAGAAAGGAGAAGAAAGGCAAGTAGGCACTGCCTCTTTTTGCCTTATGGAATATGGACATTGGTTTTAGAGTTCCTTCTGCAAAGCTGACTTTGGAGTAAAATTTCGTTGTCTCTCTTTTCCTTGTGCAATACAACTGAAAAGACAGATTAATTCTGTCTTTTCCTAACACTTGTGATTCCACAACCAGAGTGAGTGAACTCCTGCAGGTAAGTATCCTCCTGAAACTGCCTTGCTTCTGCTACCAAACTGTTTAAAGATATTTTTGTGTCAGGCTGCTGTCTTTTGCACTGCCCTTATGCAAAAACACATAGATGCCATAGGATAAAGAAAACATCTAAAAGAAAACACTAGCCATAAACTTTTAAACCTCTTCAATCCTCATTTTCAACTGCAGTTCAATTATTTTATGAAAATTTTCCAAGAATTTCAGGTAACTATAAAATGCCTGTGTGAATAGTTTTAGATGAATGGTTGAAGTCTAACACCATCAGAAGAAACCAAAAGACAAGACTTCCAATGAAAACTGTTAGAAATAAAATACAATATTATAAATAATAAAAAAAAAAACCAAACACTCAAATGCTTCGATGTTTTAAAAGAAAATCAATTGTAATCATTATAATTTTTATTCTAAGCCCGAATACAATATCCAAAGACTCTGGATTTCAAATTTCTTTTACACTTTGGTTTTTGAGATAATTTCTCATTTTCTTCTTTTCAGCTAATTAGCTGGCCTAATTAGTCAATATTCAGTGTCATAGATCTATAAGGACAGCTATGATTACAATCTGAATTTCTCTTTTCTTTATTAGTTATTAGTCTTCAGCATCACAAAACCTATTGCATATTACTGTTGTGAAAACCATAATGGATATTTAGGTTTTTATTGGGTTTGGATAATAGAAAATTCAAAGATTTTCACATCTATCTCAAAGCAAATTGACTAACACAGTAGTCACTGACCTGTAGTTAATGGTTGTATTATTGGCAACTGTTCTTTAACAAGATCCTATATCACACCCAAAGAACTGCCAATATTCCTGTCCTGCCCACTGAACAAGGGCAGCCTCAAGAGAAAGTGAGAAAAACGGTTGGAAGAGAAGCAAGCAGATGATGTCATACAGGAACAACAACAGCAGCAAACTTAGATGCCAGGTCCATAGCCCTTCCATGTCTCAAAACTCATTTAGCTAAGCTAATTGTTGCTCCTTAATCAGCATGGCGCGCTTCATTTTACATATGCTACTTCAGCCTTCTTTACTGGAGTCAAACACCTGTCCAGAAGTAAATATTATTTATTCATATTATATTCCTGCCTACAGCTTCTGTCACAAGATATGATGCCATTGTAAGTAATACCTGAAAAGCAGAGAGCACGATGGACCCCACCTAGAACTTTACAAAAAAGTTTCCAAGTTTCACAAGTAGGTGGTACAGCAGATGGATACAGACTGCCAGGGGACTGCATGGAAATAATGAGACAGAAATGATTAGAGCAATGGGGAGCAGTAGTGTAGAATTAATGGGTGCATTGTAGGAAAAGGAAATTTAAGAAGAAATTTAAAGGAATCAGCTTTGTCAGTGCTTCTCTCCAAGTCCTGTGAAAGGCAGCAGAGAGAAAAGCTACTAGTTAAAGACAATTATCTCTTGGTTAATAGGCCTGAGGTTGAGGGCTGATCAGAGGGGAGGTTAAATAGTGAGATAAAATTAGCAGAATGACAAAGGGAATCTGCCATCTCAGGTTTCATGCAAAGGATTACAGGATAGGAGGGAATGACAAAATTGAAGTAGAAAACAAGACAAAATTTGTCAAGTCCTGAGATATGGATGTAATGGAAATTAAGACACCTACTGATAAGAGTTTTATTTATAGAACTGTCAACTCAAGCATTAAAATTAAAACAGCCTCATCATATCAAATGTGTGTATAGAAGCCTGAGAAATCAAGTAAACAATCAGGTATTACTTAATAGCATGGACTCATAAAGGGAAAAATCTCAAAAACAGATTTGTTACCCAAATTCACACCTGCAGCACACCCCAGAATGCTGCACAAGACAATCCTTTCCTCATACAAAGCAGTCCCTGCTTTATGAACTTCTGGCATCACTTGAATCTGGCAACTTATTGGATAGGGAGCGACATAAAATTGACAGCCTGCCTGGTTCTCTTCCCACCTTTTGCAGGTGATGGGTTCCTCTTGACTACATCGATTTCAAAGGTCTATAACATATTTCTGGATTCACCATCAAAAATTGATTTTATGCTGTTAAGCAGTCATACCTTACAAATTATTGGGATAAGGATCCCAAAGAAATTTTCTAGGGTTGCTACCACCTCCCAAGACTCATAAAACTTTCCACATGTCCATGCCTCTTCCCCTGCCTGCAGTCTCTCAGGCTGACCAAAAAAGAAAAGAAATGCAATTGCTGCCTTTAAAATAAAGTGATTTGTTATTGTATCTCTACATTCCTGATTCTCTGAATTAAAAACAGTTCATCCTGAAATATCCAGGGAACAATATCATGATTTCTGGGAACAGTGGTTTAACTTCTATATTATATTTGAAGGGGTAACTTTGATGGTAGTGTACAGCATAGCCTGAGGCTGGTAGTCAAAAACTGAGTATACAGTAAATGCAGAGAGTAAATTCCAATGGTAGTTTAGAGCAGGCAACAAGGACTGTGTTGATTTGCAGCTGAAGAGTTTGGACTTCTGCCTTGGGACTGAAGTCAGTTGCAAAAGTCTCATAATTGCATAAATTTATACGAAGTTATTTTGTGATTGTCTCCAGCTGATATAGTAACTTGAAAATAAAGGTAGGATAGAAGGTTTTAGGAGCTTTAACAGCTAAAGCAAAGTAGAACTGGAAAAGGCAAAATGATGACTTACATTTGAAAACCATCCTTGCAGCATAAAGCAATGATTCTTCTGACACATCAAAGTGACAGAATTTCAGAAATATCTCTCAGTTTAGAAGTCTGGGCAGCATATTTTGCAAAATGAAAGTTGAGCTTAGTTTTTAAGAGTGTCCTGCCTAATTAAAATTAAGGTTGTAACCCCTTACAGTGGAATTTGTTGGTATTTGTTTTGAGGAGAGGGAGAAGAACTTCCCTTCTCTCTCCATGGTTTATAAGTAAGAGCTGGTTTAATTACTTGTGTAACTGTTCTGTCCCTCTGGAGTAGTGAGAGCTACTCCAAACAAAGCAAGGAGCAACGTTTCTAGTGAGAGGACAGTGACAGCTCCCCTTTAGCTGGAGCCAAAGCTTAGGATGCTTTGTCAGACATGTGAAACCACACACACACATGGATGCACACACAGACTCCCAAGGGTCTGAAGTGGGCATTGCAAAATGCTCAGAGCCTGACATTAGTGCCTGCTCAGCAGCAGCATCTACCAGGAAAACCAACCAGTGAATCTGGGCTTTCTGTCCCATTGAACATGTCTTACTGTCTGTGATCTTAGCTGCATCATGTGTGGCTTTGTTTTGGGAGAATCATTACAAAACAAAAGGATATCAAGTGTTGGCAGGTTCTCTGGGCTAATAATGATCCTAATATTACACATAGCACTAAACACATTGTAGCCTATATTGCTCTATAGAAGGTTGTGCAATGCTGTTAATCTGTTCTATATAGCAAATAATAAAGAGAAATTAACTTCTACTGTGCTTATCATAAGGTACAGTTTTAATAATATTTCTCCATTACTCAGTTATCAAATACTAGTCATATTTATAGGCAAGTCACAAAATTTACACATTCTGGTGGAATTTGTTCACCATGCCAATCCATATTTTTCTTGCAACATAAGAAGCAGTGAATGGACAGGGCAAGTGCATCAACATCTAAAGAAAACTGAGGGCTTTATCAGTCTAAAATCGGTTTGTTTAAGAAATTCTTAAGAAAACCAAAGATAAGTTACTTTCCTCTTCCAAAATTTATCACTATCTGTTTTAGAAAGATGATGACACTCTATAAATAAAATCTTAAGAACTTCTTCTAAAACTGTTTTTTTTTCTCTTCTTTGGGACATAATTTCTGCTACTCACCACCATTAACCACAGCCTGGATGCAATTTTCAGTGGTTAGAGTCTTTGAAGTTTTGTTTTTGCAAGTTTTTAAGAGGAAGTTAATCAGACCTTTGTTACTTTGGCTTTAAAACATTCAATTATCTTTCATTTTTTTCCTACTTATCCTTCTGTGGAGGTCTGAATACTTACTGACAGTGATATTGGCTGGTCAACAATAGCTGTCAGGGCAAAGAGAATTTTTTCTTTATTAACAGCACATTGCTGAAAGAGGATGCAAATTATTTTGTTTCAATAAAAACTGGAAACAGCATTTCAAGATTGTGTCTGGATTCTGAATTACTGCAGTCCCCTATAGGAAATTTGTGGCCTGGAGACTGACAACAGAGGAAGGTAACTAGCAAACACTGAGAGCAGTGGAACTAAAGGAGTTTTAGACTGAAGAGTGTGATTTCTGTTTGAGCAATGAAAGGACAAGAAGAGTCTGAAAATCTTTCCCTTGCCATCTGCCATGTTGCTAACCCCTTAGAGCAGTACTTCACACTAGTCCTTTGACATTTGGCTCTTTTCCAAGCTTATGCTGTCATTTTTTCCTGAAGCTGCACAAGTCTGCCAAGAGATCTGTTTTTATAAATATACATCTTAGAGTAAGCACAGGCCTGAGATGCAGTTAATACTTCAAGTGCAAGTTAAGAGCTTGAAAAACCCCATCTATATAAAGTGCTTTGCAGGGACTATGGTGAACTTGGCAGAGAGCAAAGATGCCCAGTGGCACTGTGTTGCATGTTCTTAGGGCTCCTAGGCACCAGGAAGCTGCATCTCTGCACAGGGACCCAGTATTCTATAATTTGGTGAGGAAAAACTTTGTGTGACTTTTGATGAAGTTGTAGCTAATGGAAATAACTCGAAATAAAACAGTGAACAGGACAGCTGGACTGATAAGGGAGATGGGCCAGGCCTCAGTCACATCAGACAGATACAGCTAAAACAGGTTGTAGAAAGAACAATCCAGAGCAAGAAATATGAATTGTAAGAAAAAAAAGAAAGGAAAGTATTAAGCAGTGGAAGACATTTCTGCAGGTGGCAAAAGCAACGCATGATAGCTTCACATTTTCTGATTTCTGGTCAACTTTGAACTGCTTTTACTACATAGGAATTTAAAAGATTGTTTATAGAGTATTAGTGTACATGAAGTACTGTAGAAATTGATCCTCTGACAAGTAGCTTGCAGCCTGGCTGGGTATGCTACTCCAGGATTCTTTCTACACTGCAGAAATTATTTTGGCAATCCTATCTCCAATTTCTTTCTCCCTCAATCTTTGCTCAAAACACAATGTATTTTCTGTGGAAGTTGAGTTGCTAACCTTTTTATATTTGTTACAGTAAAAAATAGTAATGAGGCTATGATATATGAATATTGTACTGAAACCAGGTTTTTAACAATATAACTATAGTTCAATCAGCTGCAGCATTGGTTCAAGTGCATTAATTGCCAAAAATCATAGCCAGATGCTTATTTAAGCCTTTTAGTCACTATCAGACATTATTTGCATTGATTCAGAAGCACTTTTCTCTTACATAACATTACTTACACCATCAGTATAGGTGTGCTGAAACATCAGTTTCAAACAATATCAGTGTTTCATGTTGCTCTAAAAAAAGTCCAAAAAAAGGGAGTCTTCAATAACTAAATGATAGACAGACTCTTAGATTTTTCATGTTCCCAAGTGGCAGACACTGAAGTTTCAGGCTATAGATGAAATATACATGATACATTTCTCAGCTAATTATTTGTCAGTATATTAATAAATCACACCAGTCCCTGCAAGGCTATCTAAATTTAGAAGGTTCATGAGATGTAATACATAATTAATACCCTTAGATTGGATGGCTTAAAGGCAAGTGATTTCCTGATCTCATATGAAGTAGAGAAAATTTATCATTGTCCAAGTCACGAATTGCCAGCATGCCTGCTTTTTGGGACTGTGTATAAACGTTTCTGTCATTTATTTGGGTTCATGAGGAGAAAACAGAAAATACATAACAAGCAGAGGTACATTTTTTTAAAACTCATGAAGTTGTGTTTATGAATGATAAAGGAATAAAATCCTATATGTGCTCATAAGGGTAATGAATTGACATTTGATCATAATCATCAATGGCAGATTTACCACTGATATCATAAGATTGTTGTCAGGTCACAAATATGTGTGTGCAAACACCTGCATGCAAAATTCTCCAATCATTCAGGCATCTGTCTCCATGTTCTCCAATCTCTTCTCAGAATGTTTATCCATGGCCTTTTGGGAAGATGGACCTCACAGCTTCCCACACTGAACATTTCTTGCCCTTTGCTCTTTCCTGGTCTTATTCTCTCATCTTGTATATTTTATTTTTACATGTCATTATTCAAGTGGGAGGAACCACAGTGTACAGAATTCACTTTTCCCCAGATGCAAAGAAACTCAGTTCTTGCACAGTTTGTTAATCTTGCTAGAGTGATACACTCTACACACGTTTTTACATATCTATAAGATTTTTAGAGGCAGGACTGCAGACAAATTTACAGGCTGACAGGAGATAGTGTGTTTGTACATCTCTCCTCCACCTTCCTATCATCCAAAAAGACAAGCTTTATTTCTGAGAAAAATTGCCAAAGAATATGAATTAAGTTACAGAATCACAGAATCGAATTTTACAAGAATGCTTCTGCTTTTCTCTATAGACATGAATTCTCCTGTCTGAATAGAATATTACCTGACTAGGAAAGCACCCCTTCAATATCAGGCTACCAAAAGCAGAGCTCCCTCTCCTTCAGACCTTCTCCAGTATCTTTCTGAGCACTGTGGATAGCACAGCCATACAGTCTTTCCCACTGTGGAGAAAATAAGCAAACCCTTCACTGATGAGGTTACTTTTCCCCAGGTTTGTGACAAAATTTATGCAATCATTTATGTAAATTATTTACCCAACTGACTTCTCAAAGCTCCAAATGGCTCAAAATCTTCTGAAATTCAGTGGTTAGAAGAGAGTCTGTAGCTCCAAGTGCAACAAGGCTGACCATTTTTATCCACTCCACTCAGAAAAGGTAGAGTGCAAGCAGAAAAGGTAGAGGACATCAAGAATCAGAGGCAGAAAATGAAGTTGGTAATTTTTAATCATATAATAAAAGAGAGAAAAAGTAACCATCTCCAGGTCAAGGAAAAGGAAAATAAAGACACATCTAATGACTCCATACAGACAAGTTCTGAAATACCAGCTTTTAAAGTGGAACATCCTTTCAAGTTAGATAATTTCTTGAAATATTTCCCAAAATCTTTCTTCTGCAATTGAACATATCTTTGCAATTGCAACATAGGTCACTTTTGGGTTTTAATGTTTTGGGGTTTTTTTGTTAGGGTTGGGATTAAATGTGTGAGATGGTATTTTTTGTTTGGATTTAGATGTTTATTAGTTTTTATTTATACTATAGTTTTATAAACTGTGAGTTTTATAATATTTTATGTTAATAAAATGAAAAACTTGAGTTGTATTTTTAATAAAGTTTTTAAAGGATAAATTGTTTCATTAACAAATGATATTGAAATTATTTTTTAATTTAATAATTAATTATTNTTTTTTTAATGGTTTAAGGTTAAAAATAGTGATTTTTGGGGGGTTAGTGTTTGTTAGTATAGCAAGTTTAAAATTTCCAGTAACTAGGGTTCCAACAGGCCACTTCTTGCCCGTGTGGACAGATACATAGGCAATATTGAATGCAGACTCAGTAGCATTAGAGAGGAAGGCCACCTGGATAAAATCCTGTTTCAGTCAGGTGTGTAGCTTTAGTATGAATCTCATCTCTGACTTGACCTTATGTCCTGGTAGCAGCTGGGATGGAATTCATTTTCTCCTCAGTAGCTGGTGCAATGCTGTGTTTCAGATTTAGCATGAGGATGATGTTTACAACACGCACGATGTCTTTGGTGTTGCTCAGTAGTGCTTACTAAGGACCAAAGTCAAGGACTTTTCAGTGTCACGGTCTGTCAGTGAAGAGGAAGTAGCTGGGCATGAGCAAAGATGGGACAGCCGATCCAAACTGGCCAAGGGGACATTCCATGCCTTAGCATGTCATGCTCAGCATATGAACTGAGGGGAGCTGGCCGTGCGCCAGGGACAGCTGCTCAGGGACAGGCTGGGCATCGCTCCTTGTGTGGGGAACAACAGTACTGTGCATCACTTGTTCTTCTTGGGTTTTATTCCTCTCTCTCCCTCCTTTTCATTGTTATCATTATTATAATTTGTATTAGTATATTTTACTTTGTTTCGATTATTAAACTATTACTATCTCAACGCAGCAGGGTGGGGAAGAGGGAGCAGGAGCGGATGCATGGCACTTAATTACCAGCTGGAATTAAGGCATGACACCTGCTTTCAGCAACTATTTTCCCGGCTTTCACATACATAAATTTGTTCCACAAATATTCATAGATAAGTGACCAGAAGAAAACTTGTTCCTGTACTTTTTTTCCACTGGATCCTTACTTTTTATCTCAGAGAACCCAATATATGGGTACAAATAAAACCTGGATTTCAGGTAGGAAAAGACGCCTGTTTTCATGCTACCTCCTTGCTGTCTTTACTTTGAAAGATCTTTTGCCTTATATGTACAAAATGGAATTATTCTTTTTATCACCTCCCTTCCAACATCTTCAGTACTTGCTTGTTTCAGGATTTCAGGACTGTAGTAAAACAAATGATGGCTTCACTGTTGTCTGTTCCTCAGTGTCCTAGGGTGACTTTGTGATGCTTGTATCCCCAATCATCTGTTCTGCTTATGCTGGATATTGAGTTCTGTGCTTTTTAAACTAGATCTGGGAGTGAAGAGGAGGAGAAGGAGAAGTGGTGGAATGTCTGAGGCAGATGTATTCAAAAACAGAAAAAGAAGAGCTTCAGGTCTCTCACTCAGAGACTGTGCTGTCTGCAGCACAGACAGGGGGAGAGAGCTCTCCTTTGCTTTCAGGGTTTTTTTTGCTAGCTGAGACAGAGAAGTTCCTAGACTGTTTTTTTTTTCTTTTCCTTGGAACTGATCAGCCCTGCTCTGGACTGAAAACACAGAAGAACACCGGGAGCTCACACCTGTGGCCCACTGGGGCCCAGGACGGGACATTTCCAGCGCCGGAGGGACTGAAAAGAATTTAATAAAGCCGAGCTACACCTCAAGAAAGGACTCTCTCTCTGAATTTGCTGTCTCATCAGAACAGCAAGAGGTTTTATTATTTAATATTATTAATTTTTCCATGTTTGTGAGTACTTTGCTTGTTAAATAAAGTTTTTTCCACTTCTCTCAAAGGAGGTTTATGTCTCCTGAACCGGTGAGGGGAGGGGCCACCTGAATTTGCTTTCGAGGGACCCCATTTGGAGGTTTCCTCCCAAATTTGCCCTAGACCAGGACACTCAGAAAGTGCTGCTTGCTGAATGTAGAGGCAAAGACTACAGAGGGAAACACTGACATGCTCTGTCAAAGATGTCATCTTCAATATCTCTGCCTACTAACTTATCTTGTCCATATTATGGGAGAAAAATTTATCATCCTGACTCTCTTCTCATATATTTCATGAAGATCCTTCTTTTTCTTTTATGCAACTGATGCTGGAACTGCAAGACGGTTTTCTGTAATTCACTGCTGCTTTTCATCAGTATTTTCAGAAGATTGCTGTAATCTCTAAGTCTAGCATTGATATTTTGCAAATAATTTTTTTTATCTGTTACCCTTATTTGGTATTGCTATACAAAATAGAATTATTAGTTTGTTGTTTTATTTATTATATTTGGTTAATCTTATTGTAATGTAAAGAGTTGAATGTGCAAATCTAAGATAGACATATTTGAATGAATTAGTTGCTGCTTCTGCAATGATCTACTAAACGGTTATGTGATTTGTACATCCACCACACACTTATAAACAGTGAATACCTTGTTATTTGAAATAAATGCCTGTAAATCTGGTCAGTATAGAAACAAAGGAAAACTTATTAAAAGCCTGATAATTACTTTTTCTCTTCTGAAAACAGCCATAAGTGTGAAGAAGTCTACAATGCCATTGCTTTTTTGAACGCAGAATTTCCTGTTATAATAATTACAATATTTAGACAGAAACAATTACAGTAATCAGGTCTTGGACTTTACATATTTCATTACATCAAAGAAAAACAAAATCCTTATAGAACTTGCAAGCAGCTTCAAATATAAATTTTATAAAGTTATTTCATTTTTATAATTTAAAAGTTATAACAATTTCTCCACTCAAACAGGCCAGAAATGTTTTTCCTACTGTAGGAATATTTTGTATGAATAACATATCTCTTGCTCCAAAGTGTTCTTGAACAAAAAGCGCTTGTACACTGATAAAATAGTAGAATTATTTCTTAAGAAGTTCTTACATTTTCCAACATTTTAATTTAATTTTTCTCTCTCTTCTATGGTTTAACTCTGGAGATTTTACTACAGAACTGAATTTTACTACAGAAATGTTAAGAAACTCGATATTCAGTAATATTTTCAGAGACATATCTTTAGAGGTATCAGCACCTACACATGGAATGTCTTAAAATTACAAAAGTACTGTACCTGAAGGTGATGGACTGAGTTCTTTGATCTCTCCTCCTCTTTCTGGTTGAAGGGTAAGATCAGACACTTCAAATGTTCCAGTTTAGACCCAGGGGAAAAATAGAATGCTTGTTCTGTTATGTACTTGAAAAGTGGAAGATTTATTTAAGAGAGATTGATGGTTAACACAGTAAGGAAAGGGCAAGAATAACACCTAAAAATAATGTGAAAGAAAGAATAACAGATTAAGACATGTTGTTTCAGATTTTTGTGAGGAGGAAAGCATGCCAATCTTTTTAAATTGTTTGCCTGTCCTTGTGCTTTCATTTTGTCCCACTGTACTGCTTAGGATCATTCAGATCAGCACTAAAATGCATGTATTGTTTAACAACACCAATAAGACATTTTTTCCTATCCAGAACACCTCTCCAAAACAAGCAAGATGCTCAATCAACACAGAGACAATGCACCACAGAAATGTAATCTAGACAGTGAACAAGTTCATTGCAAAAAATAAAATCATCTTTCATTCCAACTTTATAATCTCTGAATAATAATTTCTAATTTAAATTTGTTGTAATGTAGCTCCAAAAAAATAAAATAGCTTAAATTAAAAAAAAAAAAAAAACTCTGAAATTAAATACTAACATAATTTTTCTCAACATCAAATTTGAAAGAAACTGTTCTATAAAAAATGTACTAGCTATAACACCTGTCCTTTTTGCTGAAAAATAAATCTGACAGAAAATCATAAAGAAGTCAGAGAGGTCTTTTTTAATCAAAAGACACAATTTTTTGTTTTCACGTTGTGATAAAAGTCACAGTCACACCATGAGGCAGGGTTTCTCCTAAGACAAATCACATCCTACATATGTGCTAGCACTCCACTCATGCAGTGGCTACATTCTGATCCAAGGTAGGGCCACACCAGTACAACTTTGCATATTCTTAAATGCTCATTTTGGCATAAGATAAATGGATATAATTTTGCTTTTAATGAAATAAAAATATTACACAGGAAAAATATTAGTACCATTTATAAGCTGGAGAATGCTTGCTTCTATTCTTCATGGGTAGAAATAGACAAAGGTTGGTAACAAAGAATTAAGATAAATTTAATTTTTTAAGCATATGAGTCTGATAGGAAAGGAGCTATGGACAGGGTGACTATGCTGAAGAACATTGCAACTTAATGAATGGCAAAGAGAATTCTATGTACTACCCCATAAAGTCAAGGTCAGACTAAAAAAATGCTTCCTGCAAAAACTGGTTACAGACTACATAAAATATTTTGAATATTTTTAAGAAGATTTAAAAAAATAAATCAACATGGAAGGATTTAGCAAATTTATTTTTATTTAGCAAATTTATTTTGTATTATTTTAATCCCTCCTTTCATGGTATGATTATTTTGCAATCCTGAGCTATCAATTTACAGCATGCTCAGTCTTGAATAGGGATTAAAGTATAATAAACTACTCAACACAAGCATTCTGTCTGAGGACAAGATTTGGATTTTGTATTCAGGACTGTGCAGCATAATGAGAGACAGAGATTCCTCCCCTGACCTGTTCCAGTTCTACCATCCTGCATCATATTGCTCAATTTCACCCATGGCTGAGAAAAGACAATAGTTATGAGTGCTTCACAGTGACGATCGTATGGTATATTCTAAGTTACACTTGCAAGAAAAATGATTATTTACTTTTCTTTCAGTCACTCCATAACTTTCTGACAATGAAATCATATACTGACTTTTACATAGAATAGCTAAGCAACTTAGGGAAATACAATACAACACCTGTGAATTTATAGTTGTAAAATTCTTGCATTTAAAATAAGGATTTTTTTTATTTATTATTGAATATGTGTGTGCTTGCTTTTCCTCATTCTTTTTTTTATCTGTGTGATTTATAATTTCAGACCCATAATCTGAAGCTATTGCAAGTGCCTGCCTGGAAAAAATGTCCTGCCATTGTTAGAATTTTTGGAGGAAGAAAAGATTCTCTCACACAAATATTTTATTTACATTTGTCTTGCATTTGCTAATCTGAAATCAATAACCTATTTGAACCTGCAGCCAAAATTAGGATGCGCTCACCACGAGCAAGAGTGATGGCCCCCACTGCACAAAACACAATTTGTGTGTTTCCTGAGAAAACAGGAGGGAGAGACAGGAGCACCTCACACTCTAATCTGCACAAGCAGCTGACAGGGAATCTGTGAGGAGATCCAGGTGCTGGATTTAGCAGTATTTAGGCAGTTCACAGGCAAGGCTCCTCACATAGGCTCTGTGCCCTCCGCCCTTTGGGACTGTGGGGATGGCTGCACCCCTGGCTGCTGCACACCGTGTCAGTGGGAAAATTGAAGCTCACATTTTCAATACAAAACCCTTTACTTTGTCAGACAATTGGGAACTTGTCAGCAGAAGCAAGTCAGAACACATGGCCTGACTCCAGGTGGCCTTGTGCCATTTCCAGGCACACAGAATTTTCCAGATATTTTGACTAATATAGCTAAAAATGATAACCACAATGACAGCATTGCTGTAACTAGGTTTTCCTGTATCCACATTTTTATTGTATCTGCTGGATCAAATACACTAAAAAATTGATTTCTAAATGCCCTTAAGTGATACCAAGCAAATTTCCTCATTTTGCTGGGAGAGGGAGAGGTACAACAGGGAACTTGCTTCATTTATAGAATAGCTTGGCCAGATATATAAGCCAGAAACCTCACTGCTTGTCTGCCAGTCTAAAATGAGCACTTGAAGATTTTATAATGGCAACTAAAATAGCAGCTTTTCATCCTTATCAGAGTGATTCCAGATGAAACTATCCCATATAAACAACAGCGCTTGCTTAATAAACAAGAAAATGCTGTGCTTGCCTATATTTTCTCTTTCTCTATATTCTTAACACCTTGTCAGAAGCCATACTGATTTTTCTCAAATAAATACATCAGGGCTAGGCAATGAAGTCTCCCCAACAATGAAACCAAGAGATAAAATAGTAGGGAAATGCTCTAGAAAATATTTCAGTGATAACAGTTTAAGAATTTGAAATAATCAACCTTTTCGTTATTGCTGACTCCAAGCAAAACTCTTCTTCATTCATAGTTTGCTAGCCCAAAAAACTGCTAATAAAACTGGTGCCATAGGACATGTCAGAGCTAGTACTAGCTGGGAAGCAACATAGTCAGTTTAATCCAGTACTGAAGCTGAGTTTTCAGCTGGCTTGGAATACAAACAGATAAACCTTATACCTGAAAGGATGTGGGTCATGTCTATACAAAGAGCCATGTAAGTTTGTCATCCTAGAATACGTGATATAGACCTATTCTTCCTGAGGTGTACCTCAGGACAGTGTCCATCCTCTTACATCTTTTCTCAGACTTCTAATTTTTCCTAAGTTCTCTAATCTTCCTCCCTGTTCCTTTCTAAATTCCTCCAAGTAAATGCTACATGTGGTACATTCTTTCTTTCTTATCACATCACCGAAGTTATTTTATCCATACTTTCTCATCTTTGCTTCAGGCTGAAAATCCTGTGCCCTTCCTGTCAACTGCAGCCTTGAAGCTCATGGCTGCTTGCACATGCCTGCAATGAGGCAGGAGGAAGTTATAAACAAAGGGGTTTGTATTCAGACACCTTCAACAAATAAACCAGATATACAGAGACCAAAATTACACAGACAGGTATTTCATGGGGCATAAATCTGTGCCCACACTATAAAAGTTAAGGTTGAGTGCTCTTTTAAAATGTATTTGGAATAAATCTGGAAGCTGGAAAACAGTAAGTGAATCCTTAATGTGTCATTAGAAATAAAGTCTTTAATACTTACAAAAATATATACTGTTATCAGGAGCACTCAACATAGCCAACTTAATCAATTTAGAGCTATGTCTTCATACTGTCTTCCTTTTTGCCCATCTGTGGGCAAGATTTTTTTTTTGAAGATTTTGCACAAATCTTTCCTGTAGGGTTGCAAAAAAAGCACCATCATTCTGGGAAATTATAAGTGTCATTAATACTAAGCTCACCCAGGTAGTATGTGTGCATAAGTCCTATAAATAGGGTTTTCCCCCACATGGATTTAAAAAGTATCACATCCATTTTGCCTACAGAATTAGAGACACTGATCACTGTTTTAAATGGTGTCTTTAAAAGCATAGCAAACTGCTATAAAATAACTTATTAAAATAAACAATACTGTCCATATTAACAAATTCTCATGTTATTGTCTGAGTTTGGATTTCAGTTTTGGGTTTTTTATTTTTTACTTTTTAAATTTTAATTATAGACACTCATTTTTAACATACATTTTTAATTAGCTTTTAGGAGGACTTGACCATATATGCAGACAGTTCTGCTACTAGAGCACATAGGGACTGAATTATATATATATTCATATTAAATAGTTGTTTACTTCTATATTGCAAAACCATGATTGGAATAACTAATTTCAATTATAGCCATATTTTTGAACAAGATATCATCTGTGTTTTCAGATGAGCTGTTATTTCTCATAGTTCAATTTCCTGTAATGATACTTAATCTAACCCAAGTACTTTAAAAGTAGCTTTTTTGATGGATACCCACTAGTAATTGAAATAGCAACCATTCAATTTAAAAATGAGAATTTTAAGTTCATTATCTGTCCCCTGCAGAATATGCATGGATAATTTAGTCCTATCCATAATTCACTCCTCGAACAACTCTCATTTGTACTATGAGAGGCTATGAGAACCATATGCCCTGCTTTTATTAAGACTTTGATACAAAATACCTAATTTCTGGCACAATCAGTTATAGTCTCTCTAGAAAGTAGATCGTCCTTCCTTTTCTTTCCATGTCACTTCATTTGTGCATGGGAAATATTATTGTTCAGATCAATATTGCTGAGAATGCTGAGTGGCATTCTGTCTTTTTCAGTTCTCATTTTGAAGCTAAGCCACTTACAGAATTTCTGTTGTTAAAAAAAACATTTAATGATCCTAACGATGTTAATCTGTGTGTACAAGAATAGATGGATATAAAAGTATCTGCCTACAGAATTTAATAGCTTTCAATAAGATTAGGTCTCCTGACTTTATGGATACCAAAGAAGATTACAAGATCCACTGAAATAAGCAGACATCTCAAGTCCATCACATAGACAGAGAATTCCAGATTCTGCATTTCAGAAGTCAAGTCAGAGCCAACAAACCAGAACTCAAGTGTCTGGAATTTCTTTTTCATACATTTAAGTCTTGATATAATAAAACCATCTCATGAAATCACTGCAGGTTTGGGGTTGAAAGAAACCTCTGGAGATCATCTAGCTCAACAGCCCTACTAAAGCAGGGTCACCCAGAGGAGACTTCATAGGATCACACCCAGGCAGGTTTTGAATATCTTTAGAGGGGATCCAAAATTTCCTGGAGCCTGTTCCAGTGTCCTACCACCCTCACAGAAGAGATGGCTGTCCTTACATTCAGATGGAATTTCTGCTGTTTGAGTTCATGCCCCTGTCCCTTTCCTTGTTGCTGGGCACCACTGAAAACAGACTGGTCCAGCCTCTTGACATCTGTCCTTAAGGTATTTGTATGCATAAGGTCGTCTCTCAGTCATCTCTTTTCCAGGCTAAAAAAGCCCAACTTTCTCATCCTTTTCTCATGAAAGAGATGTTCCAGTCCCCTCATCATCTTCACAGCATTCTGTTGGAATTTCTCCAGTAGTTTCTTGCACTTCTTGTACTGGAGAGCCCAGAACTGGACACATGACCAAGAAACAGCCTAACCAGGGCAGAGTAAAGAGGTAGGATTGCTTCCTTCAGCAATGCTCTTCCTAGAGAAGGCCAGGATACCATTTGCCTTTTTGGTCACAAGGGCACGCTGCTCTTGGACAGCTCATTATCCACCAGGACACCCCAGCTCCTTCTCCAAAGAGCTGTTTTAATGGTCAACCCTGAATTATGATGAGGCTTTCTTGCATAAATGTAAATACACATTAAATACTCTAGGGTAGGAGAGAACAACTGTATCCTTCTACCAATCACAGGCTTTTCATTACAGTATGTATGTACAGAGTGGCTATATGTAAATTTATTTCAAATTGTTGTATTACCAGGTTTTCACGACCTGATTGAACAAAGCCCCAGACAACCAGGTCTAATCCCAGAGCTGTCTCTTCCACAAGCAGGCCTTGGAGACCTCTTGAGCATCCTTCCAGCTGGTACTAACCAATGCATGTATGGACTGAAAACAGAAGCCTGGAGTTTGCAGAATTTAGTGGAGAAAATTACATATCCTCTTTTAAACTGGAGGGTAGCATAAAAATCCTTTTATGAACTTTACAAATCTATGAATATCAAGGGCTGAGTCTAAATTAGCACTTTGGTTCAGAGTATTGCAGCTTTGAACTTCATCTCCTAAACATAACCCCTCTTACAGTGCCTTAGCTTGGCTCACAGGGCAGCTTTAATTTATGCAAGCTAAATTCCTTTAGGAGGAAACTGGAGAGAAAACTCCATAACAGGCATGCACCAAATACAATCTAAGAAGGAATGGGATCATTAGTGTTCCAATCAGAGGTCAGTGCTTCAAATGACTTCAAACTGGTTATGGGATGAAGACATTTGAAGCAGGGAATCAGACTAAATCTGCTAAAAATAATGCCCCAGAACAGTGGACAAGACAACACCAGCTAATTTGATCTGATCATGTGTTTCTCCTTTGTACTCGCTGATGTAGACAAAGCCAGTACTAGAAAAGTTAAGCTGCCTGGCAAATGTACAGCTGGAAATCAGTGCATCAAAAGAAAGAGAAATTAAAGGAATACTAATCACCTAGGTGAAGACCTAGCAAAACTGCAAATTATTTGCCTAAATGTAAAGCTTCAGTCTTACAGAATTTTAGGATATTCATTAATCTGCAGTGGGAATGGGAATTATTTTTCTATTTTTCCAGAACTGTAGCACCAGCTAATGAAAGTTTTGGGTTTTATTTTTATGTCCTTTCTCTTTTGTATTTTCAGAAGCTCCTCTAATAAAACAAACACTGAAAGCAAACCAATATAAAAATTCTCAGCTCTACAAGGAGAAAAATATGTAGATAAACAAAGTCCCAATTATGATTTCAATGCTATGCTGTTTAGGAGTATAATAACTGTCCATTTGAAGTTCCATGATTAAAAGAAGCACTTAAGCGAGAACGTGGGCCAAGATTTGCCCTTATGTCCTATTTATTTAATTTTGTGTTTATGGAGAGTATTTCAAATTAATACCAAAGCATATAAGCACAGCATAACATATAAATGCAATACAGCTTGCTAACAAATGTTGTGAAATAGTAGAAAAGAATGTGGGGCAGGGGGATAGAAGGGGGTGTGTCCAGGTTGTTTCTTAGGAGCAATAAGTAACAGTTATAACATTTCCAAAATTACACACAGGTCATTTCAGTAGCTTAAAAGGTGTCACAATCAAATCTAAGTCACTTTATATATAATATTAACATATGATATATGGCATGTGCTTCTCTACCCTTATCCTGTCCAGAAACCAACAAAAACACCATTTCTGACTCTGGAGTAGCTCCTCTGAAAAGAATTGCTTGCATCTCCCTGCTGATTATGAATCCACAGCAGAAAATATATTTGTACTAGCTTTAGTATCAGCTCACTCTCAATGATGCCTTGAATGAACAAAAATTATAAAATATTTTCTTGACCTGAATTTTTTCAGGTGGCTGAGGTTGGACTCAGTGACAGAAAGTGAATGGAATTTCCCATCCATCCAGTGCCTCAAGCTAACACAGCCCAGGGTCCATGAACAATTAAGCAATTTCTGTCAGTAGTCATTCTAACAGTTTTTACAGCAGCTTTTATAAAAACTGAATTTTCTTTACTTACCTTAAAGCTAAGGAGAGACTAACACACAACTCAGAAACTTTGAGCAACATTAAAGTTCTCAGAAATTTGCTTTATCTCCACTTACTGTATCTTTGTTTAATTCTAGCATTTTCTATAACATAAAAAATCCCCAAAAATTTCTTCAAAACTGTTTTGAAATATGAATGAAGTTTTTTTCCAGTTTTCTGCATAGATTAGAGCTGTACCTAATCAATATAAGAAGCTCCATTTCAGAAAAAATTTTAAGTTACTGCATAGTCTTAAGCAAATCCTCACTGAATTACTTTGCATGCTTAAAGTAAAATATGCTGACAGTGTTTTGCTGAATCAAGACTGCTTTTTTAGGCATTCAGTAGGGTTATGGCAGAGGAATTAGAAGTAGCATCTTATTTCTTCATGTAAACATCAGAAGAGGGAAGATATTGCGCAACCAAGAATGCAGAAATATGCTAAACCATCAAAAAATCAATATAAACATTACCTATTTGTTATAATAATAATAAGAACCATCTTTACATCCCTGTTAGAAGATTATTTTTTTCTGCTCTGATGACTTGAAATTGTTTTTTTATTTCTTTCATTGTCCGCCTTCCTTCTATTGATCCTTCCACAACACTGATGATTCACATCACTACTGTTCATTAGTGCTGTTGCATATTTCTGGTTAAGAGACACATCTAAAATCATTTTGATAATATTTATATTAAGAAAATTTTAAATACTTCTTATCCAGACAAATCAAATTATTTCATTTGACTTGAACATTTTGATTTATCCTACTTGAAATCAATTTTAAAAATTTCTTTAACCTAAACTATTTTTTCTTAATTTTTTAGTTTGATAAAAAAACTGAAACCATCATTTGTTCACACAACTGCGAAGTCCTTGTTATGAAAATTACACTCCATAATAGATATATTTCAAATGTATGTCTTAGGTATAAGATTGATAGCTCTGGGAAGGTACTCAGCACAGAATTTTTTAACTAATATATAGATGAAGATGGTAAGAATCATGTATATATAGAGTTTCAAAAATGTAATGTAATAGAAACTCAGAGACAGCAGTAAATGTATCTTGACTAAATAATTCCTCCATACTTTTATATTCTGCAGTCCTATAACACTCTACACTTGAAGTACAGCTATGCTCAAAAGCCTCAAAATGCAGGCTGTGGTCTTGCTGAACCAGAACTCATTCACTCAGTAAATAGGAAACAAAAAGACAGCTTGTGAAAATACTAATATCAATTCTAAAATGAAAAAGCCAGTGACCTAATAAGTTCTTATTCACTATTTTTTTTAATGGATTTTTAATATCTGACATTGGAGAAAAACCTGTCCCAACCATCTTTTTGTCACCTGTAGTTCAGTGTTGGTATTGATATGAGAGTATTGTCCAGTGTTTATCACAAGTAGCTAATATTGTTTCCTTGCCCAGATCATGGTTGGAGTTCACAACACTGTAATATCTTCTTCCCATTCACTCCTTTGTTTAGTGGCAATATAAAACTGCAATTTTTTTTCCCCAGAAAATCAAACTAGACTGTGCTATACTTGTAATTCAACAGAAGCCAAGGAAAATTAAAACCACCAGGATGTGGGTCTCATCAAGCTTCCTTCTTCAGTTTCAGGGTTTCAGAGTCCCTGAGTCACTGCTTGATGTGCTGCCTGACACACCCCACAGTACAATGGACAGTGCCAGGGAAGCTCCCAGACAGACACAATAGCCATCTGAAATTCAATAATTCCCAAGAAATTCCACCAACTATGAAAATAACGTGTGTCATTAGTCTAGGCACATTCCTTTTTGTTCTTGTTTATATTAAATTCCCAGAGAGACTTATCTAAACTGCTAGTATAATTTATGAGATTATAACAAAAATACTTCACACAAATGAATATCATTTTCTACACAGACTGACTACTGAAAAAGAAAGATGTTTGTGTCTTTTCTTTTTTTTTCTTTCTTGCACCTCTTTATAGCAAAATTCCCTCCTGAATCACAGTCTTATTAAAATTTATTCCTTTCTTTTCTTTTGTCATAGTGAAATTGAAGTATTACATTTTTACATAAATTATTATCCACAACATTCCCCATACACTGAAAAAAAGCATTTCTATTGATGATTCAGTACAATGCAAATGGTTTTGTACAAAATCTTTTATGTAGCACTAAAGATTTTTTTTTATGTGATAATTTTTTACAGAAGCTCAATATTTTGAATTCAGCTGAGGAATCACTTTGCTATTTATTCAATAGCTTTCTATTTTCTTTAAGAAACAAAAGCTTTCTCCTCTTTGCATGATTTACTACCAAAAAATTCATCTGCTACTAAGAACAGTATAAGTCACAAAACCCAATGGTGAAAATATTTACTGTGTCCTGAAGACAGAAGTACACTCTCAAAAAATTGTATTGCTTAATAGCATTTTTTAGTCTCACAGTAAAATCAGTACTTATTTAATCAAGTTGATTTAAGTTTATAACTTTCTAATTATATATACTGTCACTAAATCCAAATTAATTTTGGAATTCTTCCTGAAAAAAAAATTAAATCTAAACCTTTGTGCCTTATGCTGGACAGCACTGGCTTATCAAAATTTCAATGTAAATCACTGAGAATTAAGACTGCTTATGTCACTGCTCTGTTGCAAATGTAACTCAAACCAGGTAGCAGGAAGAGGATTGTCATGGTCCAAAGAGCACCAAAAAAACACACACATGAATTTTCCAACATCTGGACGTTCAAGATATCTGAGTTTTTCAAAATTGCAATAATAGATATCATAGTAGATCTCTACAGCTTTTCTACAGCTATAGATAGGATTAGCAGAAATAGTCCAAATGAAAATCGTTCTGTAACATTTTAGACTTATTATACCACTAATCTTTGTACCTTTACAATTCTGCAACAGAGGGAAAGAGCAAAAAATGAAGGAATAAAGCTGTTAAAACCTATATATTCCTTCAAGTTTAGTTTCAGATGAGATATTTCTCAAAGAAATGCTTCCATCAAAATACATATTCACACCCCATCCCTCCAAATTTTATGTATGTTTTCATTACATAGGTCCATCAATAAATTTTTGAGTGGAAGCAGTAAAAACAGCCACTAGTATGCTGTTTAGGGAATTCACTTGGACCATGGAGCAGCTCTTCTGAGGGAAGAGTATTGCATTACCAGAATCACTGTCATTTTCTGCATAAATCACAATCAGTCATAATTTTTGCCTTTAGTCTCTAGTTAGATGATTTTTGACCTCAGAAAAGATTCCAAGACTATTAATGCAATGTTTTATTATGTTGCCAATTCTTGAATGGTTGCCTAACCAGCAATGGATTTTGCATCTCAAATTGTTTTGAGAGAGGGCTGGGAAGGGCAGTTGAAGATAGCAAGATCAGTGAAGGGAAGGCAATCCAAGTTAATAATCCAGCTTGTTTATGCTCTTTCATAAAACCATTCTGCTGCACAGAGCTTGTGAAGAAACAGTTAAGTGCAGCAGCATATTTGAGGACTTATATGCACTGCCTAACTCAGCAGGGACTATTGCTGGGTCTGCAGCCTATAAAATACATGGTCTGTCTCACAGCACTAAATATAAATGAGCAAATACACAGATACACACATGGATAGCTCAGTGGATTGGCACATGGGAACAAATGAACCTGGCAACAAAGGCTCTGGGGCAAAAGAGAACTGAGTTACTGACCACATGGGAGGATGCTCTGGGAGGCTTCTTTGGCCAATGAATCTGACCTGTGTCAGGTCTAGCACAAATCAACTCTTCAAAAACATAACTGACTCATGGTGAGGGTCCCTTACACCCAGGAACAGCCTTTAAAAATGGCACAGAAACTGTACAGAAAGCAACTGAAAGAGATATGAGACTGCTAATCCAAGAAAAATCTCTGCTGAAGAAAAACTGCCAAAAATCTGTGTTAAAGAAAAAACGCGAAAAAAAGCTCTAGGTCCCAGATATTGGTTCAGAATTCAAAATATGCCTAAAAATAAAAATGAACCAAATTAAAACTGAATTTGGTAAAAACATCTTAACTGGGGCATGGTCTAAACCACTGAATCACATCCATCCCCAAAACAACATTCACTCTCCCCCAGAGCAAAATCAGAAAAATACCAGAGAAACAGGAAGGCAAAGAATATTATTTGTGTTATATTGCTAATCACTGGTGAGGCTGAAAGAAAAGTTCTAGGTGGAACAAATCCTTACATGAACATACATTAACTGCATGCTACACATATGCTTGCATTCATATACATTTCTTCAAATTAGATTTCCCATATTAAATGTTATAGCTCTAAGAGGCTGCTTTACTATTCTGTTGTTTATAAAGTTTGTGCCTATTGTGTGCATGTCTACTCTAGTGAGTTCTACTATATACAGGTTATTGGTGATTTTCTCTGTTTGCTTTATTCTGGAAAATTTCACTATAATACACTAAAATCTAAGACTTTGAGACCTTCAATTTCTTCTGACACTGCAAATTTTCACTTTTTATATGTAATAAAGGCTTCAGTTTTCTCATTAAAACTTGCTTAATTTATTGTGCACTCAGATTACCCAAACTGACATTTTGCAGCCTGTAGCCATCTTCGTATCTCTTTCTTTCCTTTTCATTCCTTGGTATTTCTGTCTTCCAGCATGCCATATGTCGTAGGTCACATCTGGAGGCAAGACAGCATTTAAAACTGAAAAGAGTAAAACTGGTCTGCTGAGCTCAAAAATGAGCTGAAGTCATGTACAATTTGCAACTGTGAGCAAATATATTGTAAACTCATTCAAGATTGTATGGAGCAATAAATCATTGGTTTGAGAACCAGCATCTGCTTGCTTTCAACAAATGACTGCATAGAATCTGCTCCTTTATACATGTGCAATCCTTAAAACAGACACCGTGAAGGTTCCACAGATCTAACAGACTTTAATCCTTTTTTAAACAAGTATTAAATTCTATTTCTCTACATTGAAAACAGTTTTTTGTGGGACAATCTTTCCATTTTCCTGGATTTAATTTTTCCACTCCATCCTTAAAAAAATGTTTAAAGTCTTAAATGAGCTATTTTATTCTTTCACTCCTCCCTTTATTAATCTTTTCCTGTCAGCTGCCTTTGGCTAGATATGCCCTGGATTTTGGTCACAACATCATTGTCTGTTGGTTCGCCTCTTTCTTCTCAGCTTAATATTTAATTTTAATACTTTACATTTCTCTGACCAGCTTTCTTAGAAGACTTCTTATAATTTTTTTTCTCATGCTCAGAAAAAAAACATACTGAAGAAAGAAGTACCTATGAAGGAAAAGAATGGAGAATATCTCATCTAATGAGTTGAAGTTTGCTCTGATTATGATCTTGATAACATGAGGGTAAACCCTCTTTTATGAGGTATTAGTCTCATTAAAAGATGCAAAATATGGAAAAATTATAGTACACATGGTCTTTTTACAGTGTTCAACCATGAGGGGTATTTTAGCAATGAATAACGATTTTATCTGCCACCTATGGTGTTCTCCATGGTCCAATCCACTTGAAACTTAAACTAGTCTAGGACCATTAGACCTCATGCTCCCCAGTTTAATTGGACAATGACTACATATCATTTATTTCCACTGATATTTCTTTAACCATTTTCGTTTAGATTACAATTTCTGGTAATTTTTAAATACTTCAGAGAAAGCAGCAAAGTTTTACCATTACAGGGCTTTAAACAAGCAGCATACTAGATTTTATTACTAGTGGGATGTTTTTAAGAAAGCACTTTTCCATGTCTACAAAGAAAAAAATGTCAATGTTTTGTAATGTCAAAGCCTACTTCATAAATTTCCAAATTTAATGAGGTAAACATACCACAGTGCTTAAAGAATAGCACTTTCTTCCTGCTACCTTGCAGTATTTTCTTCTCTGCAAAGAGAACAGGAGTATTTCAGGGAAGAGTGGTAAATCTGACTTCACAATATCAGCGATGAAGTGGTATGCTATAATTTTACTTTCTTCTTATAAACAATGAGAGCCCTTCTAGAGCCTTTGGATTTATTTTATTAAGAAAGGCAGTTGAAAACTATCAACTATGATCACACTGTTCAAGAAAGTGTTGGGGAATGGGGGAATATTTTCACTTACCTGGGGCACAGACATTCACAGACTTTCTGGATGACACAGGATGGAGCAATTCTTGGGTGACAGAGCTTAAACTGACATTTTTGAGTAATGCTAGGATGAAAGTTGAAATTTATGTACTGCTGTACCACCTCCTCCTACTCACACACACACTATTAATGCAAGTAAATAATGAAGTTTTAATAAAAATGTATAATGCCACATTACTTTAAAAAGTGAACTCAGTATCAGGACCACACTATCTGAAATTATGAACCCATGTCTTGCTCAATTCCTTTGTCTCTGCTTTTTCTCTCACTTCAAACTCCAGTTGCCTCCTGAAAATTGTTCTGGATTTTTTTACCTTTAATAAAAAGAAAATTTATCCATTTCGGATGAAGAATTATTTGTGGAAATAGGAAAATATTTTTTTCTTAATATCTAAGCAACAGAAATCATACAAAATCTTTTGCCTGATTCATGCCAACTGACCTACTGAAGTCAATAGAATTAGCTGAGCAAGGAAGGAAAGCAGATTTTTTTGATGGCCTGGACCATCAGAACAGAAGCTTAAGAACAGAACATGGTCCCTCAAGCTGAAGGTAAAATCTAAAATAATTTCAACATACTAAATATAGGACTAAAAAATGCATAACCTGAAGTTAACAGAAATGGTCACATTAAGTTATTATTATTGACCTTTGCCATGAGGGTCTTGCTAAGACTTTTATGGTCACATGTGTCTTTTTACAGAACAAAATAATTGTGCTTTCCTTGTGTCCTAACAAGCTATCATTGATGCTCCCAGCTATGAATCCCCACCTACACTGGCTAAAGAATCTGATTCAGACATGGATGATTTCCTTGTGGTGATTTGGTGATTTTTATTGTCCTCTAACTGGTTAGCATGAATGCATAAAGTTAAATAACAGTCATATTGCATTCATAGTCTGTGACTCATTCTTACTTTATTTAGATATTTGTAACTACACTAATATCTGAATATCACACAAGTTTCCACATAGTTATTTTTACAACAGTCCTAAAACTGAAAAGTGTTTTTCTCCCCTCTATTTTCCTTCTGAGAAATGAAGAATAGAAATACTCAAAACTAAATCCACAAAGGGTCTGTATTGCCAGTCAAAGCTCACAGCCTGAAGTTAGACTAATTATCCTTTCTAGAAACACAGGCTCCACAAATGCCAGAGAGGTTACAGGGAGCTACTTGTGCCAGCTGAGAAAGAAATGCCTGCAAGTGTTTGATCTTTGCTTGAGCATCCCAGTCATCGAATAAAATCACAGAAATGAAGATACTCGCCCCATGACCCAGGCAAGAGAGCACTTGTCTTGCAGATCATGCCAAGTGCTACCTTCCTGCTTGATGGGAAACATTTGATTTGATCTCTGAACAAGTATTTGATCTCAGATTTTTTACGTCCGAGGAGAGTACCTCAGCACCAAATCTGCCACATGAATTTATTCGCATGAATAAATAGGTGGTCTTATTGCACAAATGAATCCCTTTAATATGAAGCTCTGCAACTATTTTTGCATCTTTTATTCTGTGTACTCAAGTGAATGATTATTAATATAATGTAAAACATTTTCACCAAACAGGCTGAGGCAATATCTTAGAGTCTGGGGCCAAGTCAAAATAGAAAATGTCTAAATTAGGTCAATGGAGATCTCTCTGACCAGATAGTTATTGATTCTCAAATCTGGTGAGAGGCCTGAAATGCCACAAGACACCTTTTAGATCAACTTCTCCACAGTACATCTAGTTCTGGGAAAAATGCTTTAATTTCAGTGTAAGGAAGAGTTAAAACATCAGTGGCAGCAGGTTATTCAGTCACTTAGCCATCTAGGAATTCAGATTAATGAAAACATGGAGTATATTTCCCCATGGTACAGTGCTTCATGTCAGAAATAGCACCACTCCTTCTGCAGGGCAGTTCAGCTCAGGCAGAGGTGTGAGCAAGTATGGATTTTCTCCAAGATTCCAGACAGTTCATTAGCAATGAGCTGAAATACCTCTGTATAACCAGTAAATGCACTTTTTCTCCTGTATTTATCTTCTGAAGAAGACAGTGAGCCACACTCAACAGTCAACCAATGATGGATCCATTTAATTCAACATCTGAAGAATCATGCTCACCAAAAGAGAAGAAGAGGAAACCATAGCTCATCATGAGGCAGCAACCCATACTGATTTGCTATCACTGAATCTCTCTTCACCCTTTAGCCTTCATATTACTGTGATTATTTTAGGCCACTTTATCCAAAACCTCTTAAAAAATATTTTGTGTTCTAACCAAAATATGTACTTTTCATTTGTGTTTTAAATGGACAGACTGGCTACAAAAACGCAATATTGCCAGTTAAGCTTATCCCCATTACATCTTTCTTTCTTATCCCACAAACCAGCAAACACCTTGTCCTCTTTTAATCAAAACTGCAGGTGGCACTAGTAACTCTTGTTGTTCTAAGCTGTATAATTGAAGTCGGAACTTTAATTAAACCAAAGATGTACACTTTAATAAGTCTGCACCATGAAAAGGTTACAAAGTAGCTGATTCTCTTGCAAATTAGGTAGCTACCCAAATTAAAAACAAAAACAAACAAAAAGTGGTCAATTCAGCTTCTGGGGCAGCGGGCAGCAATGGAAGTGTCCCTTTCTTCTATAACCAACAGCTGCTGAACAGTTTTTTGTACGTATATTTCTTACCAAGCTTATAACTGAGAATAGAAAGACTAGGGATCTGCCAGTGTATGTTCACACTTCTGGAAATGAATGCCCATGAAATAATAAATTTAAACATACTGTTAAGGTAAATATTTCTATGTTTGACGCTCCACCTGGAATGCACTATCTCATTTGAGTACCATCATCTGAAATACTTCATAGTTTTTCTCACCATTCCTCAATGGAAAAACCTAACTGCAATTCAAAATAGTTTTATTGGTAAAATGAAAAGACACTAATCAAGGAATTATTATATCATGCAGAATAAATAAACCCCCTAACTATTTCAAATCATTACTGAGATTTACTAGCAGAAAGGGAGTTAAGAAACAAATCTGCTTAGTCTCAGCAGTCAGGAGTGAAGATGCATGCGCATGATTTATTAAGGCTTCATAAAAACTTCTCCCATAGGGCACAAACACAGAGACCCTTTTGACCAAATTCACTAGATGATCCATAAAAGTCACACATTTCTTCATTCTGAGCTTTATCTGAAGGAGAATGTCTTAGTCATCATAAGCACAAACAAAAAACTTGTATACAAACCCTTTGCCTTTGTCCCCTCTGTATATGTCATTCAAAACCATACAACTCATTGGAAAAGAAGTTGTTGAAGGAAGAAAGATGAGTGAAAATTTCCTTTCTCTGTTAAAATTCATGGGAAATATTTTTATTTCAAAGGTTTCTCAGCACTCTGAGAATGAAAATATTTTTGTAGGAAGGAAAATTAATTTATTTTTTTACCTTCAAGATATTCCAAAATGATGGTGCTTTCTGAACGAGCTCATCTGTTTTGCTTATCTTGACAAAGGAAAAATACCAGTGCAAGAGCAGCCTGAAGAACTTATGACTTACTGTGGTACTCTGAGCAGACAGCTTAGTGGTCAAAATAGGAAAGGACCCCATGTGAAAAAGAATAAGACAGTAGGGTAGTACACAAAGTACTGATTACATTCTTAGATCCCCAATTTGAAACATTCAGCACTTACCCCCCTCCCATGAGTGCAGGCCAATCTGGAGCACAGCAGGCACATCCTTTGGAGTAAATTTGCCAGTGCCAGCCACGTGTCAGAGATAATGAGTGAGGCAGGGATGCCAGCCACCTTCTCTGACCTCAGAGGTCAGACAAAGGAGAGTGCGACAAAAGCTAAAAAGCATCAACCCGACAGTGACGATGTGGCTGACCTGGCACACCCATCACTTCACTATTCCCATCACTTCTCTGTACTCCTTTTATTGGCATTACCTGCTGTGAGAAGAGTCTCTCTGGACCTAGCAGCTTGATTTTGGTCTTAGGCAAATAATCATAATATGGAAGGAGTCAATCAGACTGGCAGCTCCTGCCTTTCAAGTAGTGAATTGCATGAACTGCAAAAAGGCAGATAGTATTCATCTCACGAGTTTCTCAGATGGAGC
Source organism: Dicaeum eximium (assembly GCA_013396995.1). NCBI lineage: Eukaryota > Metazoa > Chordata > Aves > Passeriformes > Dicaeidae > Dicaeum > Dicaeum eximium. The sequence continues at coordinate 2,100,232 of VWZP01001589.1, forward strand.
AAACATTCCAGATTGGTGTGAACCAGGCAGGTTCAGCCTGCTGCAATAAAAACATGCATGTTTTGCCCCTCTTTGTGAGAAACAGTCTGCAAAATGGATACCCTCCTGGGAGGCTAAGAATTCCACAAAAATATATGGTGGGGCTTCTTGGCTACCAATGTTTGCGAACAAATGAGGTTATTTAATTTTATGCTATAAGAAAGCTGCTTCTTCTACTCTGGAAACCATCTTTTTTCATGTGTTATATAAGTAATGTGCACATTGTTTATAATATTTTTCCTAGAAGTCCTTTTTCCTGGGTAGTTTATCCTTTATTTCCCTTTCCATTAGGCATCACAAAGTGGTATTTTATTGATATTTGTGGTGTATCAGAGCCCTTTTTTTTCTGAGGGGATGATTACCTGGTGTAGAGTCTAGCATCTAATTCCCTTCAGAAGGTCTGAACACACTGGTACAAATGTCATTCCTGTGTACAAACCTGAACAGGCTTGTTTGCAAATCTGCAATCTCAGGAAACACTGACACTGAATAGATATTCCAAAGGCCAGCATTACAGTTCATGAGACATTTTCAAACTTTGCAATGATTAGAGAGGGGAGAAAGAGAAGGTCATTCCCTCTTGATTTTTTTTTTTTTTTTTGGTCTGTTTGGGAAGTAATATAGTCACAACTTCCTGAAATGTCCTTTCTACTTGTTTTTGAAAACTTAAGATTTAAGACAGGTACCAAAAATCAAGTGACTTTAGGTGTCTATTTCATATTCTTCAAAACTCACAGCATAAAAGTATCTTATTTGCAAACAGAACTCTAAGCAGAGATCATCACAAGAAACTGTTGAAATTCATCATTAATATATAATATTCTTAAATACATATTCATACCAGTTAGACTCCAGCAGCAGTATACACCATTTAATTAACACCTTTCTATAAAGATATAGGTAATTTCAGTATTATTTTGAAGTTACCAGAGAATGAGATGGAATGAATTGGCTGGATATTGCGTATCTATTTTTAATTAACCCACTGCAGAGGTTATTTAAACTGACTAAGCCTTTCTTGCTATATATTGTTGAGCTCAGAGAAACAAGAAGTGCTTTGTGCTCTTTGCTGCCTCTGCAGAATTAGTCCATTAGCAAGCACTATTTCTTCAGACTGTGCCAACCTCACTGGTGCTGTTGGTCAAAAATACCTTTTTACCATATGTCTATGCTGTTGTTTATGAAGGCAAATATTTTCATACCAGCTCCATTCAGATTAAAGAAAATAGCTTACAAATTAGTATCTCTTAAGTAGATAATATGCTTTTTCTTGTACATTAACTTAGATGTCCCTGGGTAAAAAAAAAAAAAAAAAAAGAACTGTAAAGTCCTAGCTTTCAGCTTCTAAGATGCAGTAAGTCCTCATAGTGATTCTATATTGCAGTAAGCAAATGCAGGATGCATAGCTCAATTTTAATTAAAATATTTATCATATTTCAAAATGACCTGGTTTGCAGACCTTAGGCATATGCCCTGGATTTGGTTCTCATGGCTGATCTTTCCTTTAAAAGCTTTTCTCTGGAATCATCTCAAAATACTGCACTGATGATTACCTATTAATTAGTTGTCCTATCACCTCCTTTCTCCATTCTGTCATTTTAGCAGTCTCAAGACTCCCTGAGGATGCACATGAACAACATCTAGCAGGGGGAACATTCATAGAGCTTCAATAGTGCCTTTCAAATACCTAATCACACTTTCACTTTAAGGTGCATTCTGAAAAATGAGTTCCATTTTTCCACATGCATTCTGGCTCAAGTTCCTTAATGCTGCTGCTGAGACAGAGACAGCTTTATTTGAACTGTAAACATGAAACACACTGGCATAGGAAATAAAATTATGTTGATTGCACATGCTCAGCAGGAAGTCCCATTACAACTCAGTAAAATTGCTTATATTTGCTTATATAAAAGAAAGATGATAGCAGGTAAGATTGCCGCAAAATATTCATTTGGTGACTTTTTAAGGAAATATGATTATATTCTTAAAATATATTGTAACAGCAGGTATTATGATAGGTATCTATAATGATAAGTATCTCACAGTGAAACTCCTAATCTTCTCCAATTATATAATATTTTAGGATCTTTTAATTTAGCTGCCTTTTTCCTTTGATTAAATTTATTTCAAAGATGGTACTGACACAATAAAACTAAGAGCGCACAGACAGAATAACCATAACTATCCTGATGTTATTATAACGTGGAATCCAGAGGTTATCATGAAGGAAATGCTAAGTTGCACCTCATTTTCCAGCACTATTTATAAGCATCAATACCTTTTCATGTTTTTCACTCATGAGTGTCAGTAGACACAATTAACCTATTGAGAATAGTTTTGTGCAGGTTTCTTTTTTCAGCATACATGATTGTGCATTTTTCTGCATGCACCATATAATTAATACACCTGCAGATAAATATTTTAAAAAATGAAATAAAGGTTTTAAAAGCAAACAACATTAGGAAACAATCAAAGAGCATATAAGAATGCAAAATTAATCTCAAACAAAACAGAAGGGATTTTGAAGTCAGATAGGATTTGTTTGTTTTGGAAACATCTGGAAAATATATTCTTCCCTTAATCTTATATTCTGACATAGATGAAGAATTTTGCAGCAGTGAAAATAATAGGGAACATAATAACCACAGACAGATGAAAGAACTTGGTTTGGAAAATTCTTATTCAAGTGTTAAAGATGGCAAAGCTATAGAGCATTAAAATAGAATTTCATAATTCTCACTGTATAACTAGATTTTGTACTACAACTGGCACTCTTAGTAATAAACAAGTGGCATTATTTCTTGTCTCTCTTCATACACAACTCCTCAGGCTTCCCAGAGAAGTTGTGGATGCACCATCACTAGAATTGTTCAAGGGCAGGCTGGGCAGGGATTTGAGCGACCTGATCTAGTGGAATATGTCCCTGTCCATGACCAGGGGAGAGGATTGGCAGGAAGTGGGGTGGAGAGTGGTGGTGGGAGGAGGATTTGGAGTAGATGATCTGTGAAAGTCCTTTCCAACCCAAATCATTCTGTAAGTCTCTTTATGCTTACCTGTGGCTCCTTTTAGTGGAAAAGGTGTAATGCACTCATAGAGTTCCTAGCCAACAAAAATTATAAACTTTCTGTTTGATATCCTATTGACATCTTGAAGCAGTGTCATAATTCACAACAAGGGATTCTTGGTTGTCACTACAATCTCTGCAAATAACCATGATGTCTGCAAATGGTAAGAGCCCTGTAATAGTTGTACAGTGAAATGTCAGATAAGGCCCAACAGCAGCAACACAAAACTCACCTTTTCTCTTCTCGTATAAGAGAACAGAATTTTGGCTCTGGTTTTATACATATGAATATTTCATCCTGAATTAGGGGCCCCAAAATATTTTACATTACTCCTCCTCTGTGTCCAATTCTAAATTTAATGTTGAACAAAGATTATCACTCAGAAATCTATTTATTCCTTGATGTGGCCAGTTAAGAAAGTTAAGTTAAGTTAAGTTAAGTTAAGTTAAGTTAAGTTAAGTTAAGTTAAGTTAAAATCCACAGAAAAACTGATTTTGTGTGCTGTTTTCCTAGCCTTGCTGCCACCTCCAAATAATTTCATAATTATGGTGCTCCCTCAACAAACCCTCATCACTCCTTGTTTCTGCTTACGCAGATGCTGTGGATGTCTATTTTTATAGTCATTCTTACTTGGAGATTTGCCTACAATTAACAACTTTGGGTCTCTGTTTGTAACTGAAGGCATTTTCCACGTCAAACTCCTCATTTCTGAGCCTATAGCATATGCAGTTGGAGAAGGTTTTTAATTGTGAACTTTAACGGTGAAATTTAACACTGTAGAAGAAATTTCTTTTGTAGTAGATTTGTATGTGGCCGAAGTGCAACTCCATCCAGCTTACATAAAGAAAAGTTTCCAGAGAATGCAACTTACTTTTGAGAAAACTTGAAATACCAAGTGTCAGATAATCAATGCTACACTGGAAAGAGATTCATCAGGGAGATAGCATGGCCTAACAAACTGAAGGCTTTATAAATCAATGCAAGAATCCTGCAGTAGACCTGGTAGTGCAAAGGGAATTAACAGGTCACCAAATAATGATGTAAAACACTCTGCATGGGACACACTAAGCCAGCAGTCAGGTACATTGGTTGGATGAGATCAGCCCAACAGCATTTCCCTGAAGGGCAGGGAAATGTCAAGTTCAAAGATGAAATGCTCTGCCAAGAGCTCGATGGCTTCACACAAAAGCAGCAAGCATAGAGACAAGCTTTTGTCTCTCTCAGCAAATGAGAAGATGAGGATGTATATCACCATCTGGAATGGGGAAAAGGGAACCTCTCTGTGGAGGGTTGGCTTTGGCTGAAGGCCAGGTGCTCACCAAGCCACTTTATCACTCCCTCCCATCAACTAAACAGGGGGAAATATGGCAAAAGCCTTGTGAGGGTTGCTGTCAGTTCATCATACATTCTCTCTGCCACTCCCTCCCCCTCACTGTCTTCCACCTTTCCAATGTGAGGTTCCTCCCATGGGAGAGAGCACACCATGAACTTCAACATGAATCCTGCCCCCAGGCTACAGGTCTTCATTAACTGCTCTAGCTGTCCCTTCCACAAGGTCCAGTCCTCCAGGACAAAGCTGCTCCAATGTGGATCCCTCCGAGGGTCACAGCCCTGCCAGAAAAACTGCTCCAGCATGAGCTCGTCTCTCCACAGGGCCACAGGTCCTACAAGGAGCCTGAGGCAGTCCAGGTTTCCCCTAGGCTCACAACCTCCTTTCAGGCATCCACATGCTCCAGTGAAGGGTCCTCCACAGACTGCAGGTGAATCTCTGCTCCAGCATGGATCTTCATGGGCTGCAGGGGCACGGCTGCCACACCATGGTCTGCACAACAGCCTGTGAGGAAATCTCTGCTCCCTCCGGTGCCTGGGGACCTCCTCCCCCTCCTTCTACTCCAACCCTGGTATCTGCAGGGCAACTTCTCACACATGTTCTCACTCCTCTCTCCTGCCTGCTGTTGCACTGCATTTTTTTTTCTCTTCTTAAATACCCCTATTCCAAAGGCTCTGTCACCATCACAGATGGGCTCAGCCTTGGCCAGCAGCAGGCTCATCCTGGAACCAGCTGGCATTGGCTCTGTTGGGAAGAGGAAACCTTCTGGCATTTTCTCACAAAAGTCACCCCAGTAGCCCCCCATTACCAAAACCTTGACACACAAACCCAATACACTCATCTAGCTTGCAACTACAACTACATCCAAATATAAAAACCTTAAAAATCAATAGGGAAGTGTGAAAAGGAAGAACTTTGCTGTTGTTCATATGGCCGTGCAGTACGATATACCCTCAAGTTGCCATCTAAATCTAAGCTACACTGAATCAGCTTCTCCATTCTCATAATTGAATTTTATAATGAAAATAAGTAGATAGTTTCTTTAAAAGTATTCATTATTTTCAAACAGCTCTGCTAATCATAATAAGAACAGTAATTGCTTGACATAGGATAAAGCTCTATGTCTCCCTCGTGTGTAGGTAATAAAAACTGAAGTGCTCCACTAACACTTTACACTCCATCTCAGCTACTTGTCTAACTGCTGATCAGTTTAGAAAGTATCACAAAACACCCATTCCACATCTAAATCATCTACATCATCATAGACGACAAAAAATAATTTCCTATTTCCTGGTAACAGATTTTAAAAGCTTGTGCAAGCTGCTTTCTCCTGTACTAGACTTCTTCAAGAGAAACTTTTAGAAGAAATATCTAAAATGTACTATTGATCCCACAGAGAGATTAAAACCTATGTAAAGTTGTGGGGATGAGGGAGGGGAGGGGCAGGAAGTTCTACTGATACATATTTTTAAATTTAAAAGGTGCAACAGAGAAGGCCAAGGACAAAGAAAACAAACTTGAGAAAACAGATTCAAAAATCCTCCATCATATAATTTCTGTGTAATTTTGGGCAAGTTCAATATCTTACCGTTACCTCTAATTCTTAAGTGAAATAGCATAACAATTCTTGCAGCATGTTGTTCAGAAACCAAGGAAAAACTAGGAAATAAGACAGGCAGATTTGCAAGCATGGACAGAGATTTAACCTGAATGAGTTTAATGAGGTGTTACATTTAGATGTTTGTAGATCAAATTACTAATTTGCCTAAAACTAAATCTGAGCCTGTAGGAATTAGTGGTGATCTCTCATTAATACTTTTAATATATGCAAGAGAACTTCAACTCTCAGGGTGTATGAGCTGGAGACAGTATATGAAACATCTGAATCTATCTCCAAGCAACTTCAGGTGACATGTAAGGAAGAAAAGGAAAAAAATCCATCATTTTTTAAAAATCACAGTTACAGCTTTATTACAAGGTTAATATTTAACAAGGACTTAAAATACCACTGAGAATATGGAAACATCTACTTTGTATGCATTCAGAAGACAGAATTTGGTTTAACAACTGTAATTACCCATGATGAATCCTTCTCCTGTTACTGTAATTTCTTCAGAGGATTATAATGTACCTGTTGGCCTTTTCCTATGCAATAAACCTTTTCTGAGGAAACCTGTAGTTACAGTGGATTCATAATACTAAAATAAGCTTTGTTATCCAGCCCCTTTGGCCCCATTAAACTATCTAAAGTATCTGGATTGATCTCTTAGTAAAATAGAGACCGTGGCATTCTCTGGAATCTGTTCCCTGCAGCAGACTTTTGGCTGCATGTCAAAGTCATTTCTCCTCTCACCCTTCCTTGACTTGGAGGTCACTTTTTCATCAGATTCAGCTGAGAAACTACTATGAAACATCTGTTTATTCAACAATCTGTATTGGTACATAGATCACAGGTGTGGTTCAATTTTTGTGCAAAAGAAGATTCAAAACGTAAGTCTTCAGAGCTTGCAACTTTGTCACTATGAAACAGATGGTATTAAATATTTCTAGAAGAGTAAATATTGTATGAGAAGAGAAAAGGAAAGGTAAAGATAGGGTAGATCTAAACTGTTCTTCAACCTAAAGGCCATCCTCTAATACCAAGGACATTTTTTTAAATATGGAAAAATTATTTCTTGTCATATTTAAAAACATTAAAAGTGGCTAATTTTAAACATAGGACAAAACCGACCTCAATACTTTAAAATTTCAGTGCAAATTGAGCCACTACTCTCATTCTGCAAATTAAGATATCCTAAGAACACTTCATAATAAGAAGCCTTAATATGCATGAACTTTTGAACAACTATTTTTATTACTGATTATATTTTTTAATCCTGTTCCTGAATTATTTGAGAATTAAGTTTAAATGAAATGAAAAAACCCTATGCAAAGAACATGGCCCATCAAAGAAATCTATAGCTAATCTCTCAGCAAAAGTATGCTTTCACATTATTGGTATTAAAAGTATGCTTTTATTTTTATGTAAACTAAGCTCGGTTTTAGTACATTATAGAATTAACTGATACATATTTTCAGAGTAATAATTAAATGCAGAGATTTCTTTTATTGAGTCTAAATCTATGGAGAATTCATATAACACATTCAAAAATAATCAACAATATTATAATTATAAATTAAGTTCTGCAGGGATAACAGCTGGGTTATTTGGTGCATACAGTGTGCAAAGACCACCTGGCAGGAACTGAAGCAATATTTTTAAATATCTAACACACTTTAGAATTAGTGGCACTGTTTTCCCCCAGGCCTTCTCTCCATAATTTCCATGTTTAGATATAAATTGTCAGGGTAAGAGCCTTTGTGTTCGCTAAGATCAAGTTTACTGTACTGAAAAATTAGTATGTTCACTACTTCTATGTTAAAATTTTATTTAAATAGACATTACGAGGAAATGTCCTCAGATGGAAGAAATTCTGCGTACCTCAAGGACATCATGAAGACTGCTACAGCCTAAAGGTTAAAAACCAGTGACTCTAAAGAGTAACTTCTCAAGTTCAACTAATGAGCAATGATTTTTTTAAGGGTTACCTTCATCACAGCTGATTTTCAGATGCCCCACTCAGTTCCCAATACATCCCCATACAAGTCAACACTTAGAAAATAAGAGAGGTCTTCTTCAAAGCTTTTAAGTCATCTCCATTTCTTTCTTAAATTGACCACAGCCAGTCTATTCTTTACTGGTCTGCACCTGGGTTTTCTTTTTTCACTCAATTTTAAGTAAAACTCAGGCATTTTAGCACACACTGCTTACCTTCTCCTGAATCTCTGAAGTCTTGTGCAGTGTTACATGGCTCTTCATCTTGCACACTGCTTTCAAATGATCTTTAAAAGAGTGCAATGGAGAGCCTGATGGAAAAGGCTAAAACATAATTAGCTTTTTCTCTAACTCTTTTTGGTGTAAAGAGCCTGTAGAGAACACCTGACTCATGAGTAGCTATGTGGGATCAAGTGATCTCAAGGTGTCAAGCTGAGGAATAGCACAAATGTCAGCTCTGCAGCTGTTGTCACAAAACAGCCTCATGGACAGATTTTACAGTTTCTAACACTGTGCCAAGGCAGAGAGCAATTTGAGAGTCTACTCTTCCATTTAAATGTGTAAAAATATCAATATCAATCTTTGTATTATCACAAGTCCATCTGGTTCCTTCTTCCAGGGAGAAGTTGCCCATGGAGATGGTGCAGTCATCATCTCTGGAAGTAGAGAGGTGTCTGGGTGTGGCACTTGGGGATATGGTTTAGAGGTAATTATGTTGGTGCTGGGTTGATACTTGGACTAGATGATCTTGAAGGTCTCTTTCAGCCTGGATGATTCTGTGATTTAGTGATTTGATGCTAAGTATCTGAACAGAACACAAAGAAGTCTAAGAAAACCTGTTATAGAAATGCACCCTGCTAGGGTTTTCTCTAGAGTAATATGTTCCACTGCAAAGGAAATTACAGAAATTTGTAGTTTTCAGGATATAAAAATCAAGAATGGTTTTCCCTTAGGACAGATGGGGAAAATAACAATTCATTTAAAAAGAAAGTTAAATCAACAACAACAGAAAAAGAACAAAACTGCTTTTACAGCTAGATTAAAAAAAGAAAAAAAAGAAAGCTTAGTAACCTAATTTTCAGGCTTAGATAGCTACATTAGTATTTTAATTCTGTAATGAGAAATGTACTCACAATGGGACCCTAATTACATATATCTATTGCTTCTAATTCCCTTTCATTTTACCCTGCACTTTAAAGAGAGTTGAAGGGTATTTCAGAATTCCAGGGAACTGGAGATAATTCAACAAATGGCAGTAAATCGGATTTTTACCTCTAAAAAGCTGAACTTAATCCAGCTTCATAACAATTACTGTAAGATAACGTGACGTAAGAAAATATATCCGTATAGTTCCTCAGGGAAATAATTTTTAGAAGTTAACAGCCCAGATGGCAAACTCGACAGGAAAATCAGTGACTTAACTGGCTTGTCAATTGAGCAATATCTTCAGCATTGTGGTTTACATACACAGCAAGTGGGCAGAAAGAAGCTTTCACTGTACTCATCTGTGCTGTTTGCACTCTGCAGAACCACAGAAGATTTAGCCTCAAGTACTGTCTATTTTCATTTCTACAAACCCTAAGCTGTCAAAAAGGTAGACATTAACAATGGAAAAGAAAATATTACTCCTCTTTCAAATTTATTAATATTTGTGCCTACAGCCAGAGTGTAGGTCAGCATACCATCAGGAGAGATTTTATTTGAGGAATACAGATGCACTACAGCCTGGCAATGAAAAAAATTCTAAATGTTAGGGTGACAAAGTGCATGGGGTAAAGTGCTGGATTGTTCTCAACAGTACATTCAATTTACTTTTAAAAAAGGTACGCAAAGAATGTTTCATTGCCACAGAAAAGAATACAAATACAACTGGTAAAGCAAGTAAAGGAAAAATTAAAATGGTGACAAAATCAACACAGAAAATTTTTTTGAAAAATGTTAAATCACTCTCAGGCTTTTTGAGAGCCTGAATACTGAAATTAAAAACATTGCTTGAGATTTATCAGTAGTGGTTTTACAGGGAATGTATCACACTTATTCAACAGGTGAAATGCCTGATTACCATAAAAATCTTAGACATTACTGTTTCTTAGCTCTGCTGTTCCATTTGGAAGTATAGGACTACTTACCTTCATTAGTACTTGGATAAAAAACTGCTACATGGGTGGGTTCAGTAAAAGCAAGGAAGCACTAGAAACCTATTGCCATTTTTTCTCCATTGTCTCCTTTCTCCTCTTATGGATACCATAAAATCTAGATGAGTTAGAAAAATGGAAGTCATAATATTTTTCAAAACAAAACATTTGGAGTTAGAAAAGTTGGAAGTCATAGCCCCAGTGTTCTTTTTAAATTATGTTTCAAGTCATTACATTCTGCTTAACTAAGATCTTACAGTAGTTTCAGTCAGGTCAGCTACTCCTTGTTCTCCAGTCCAAGGCAGAGCTCATAGCAATGACCAAAGATGAAGCCACTCATACATACATAAACAAATTTTTCACTTATCTGTAAGTAAAATAGGCATATTGATCTTATTTGGGTAATTATATTAAAAAGTTGAAATTCACAGGAGCTGTTTTACCTTTGGCAGCAGGGGGCTGCAGGATTGTCTGTGTGAGAAGAGGATAGATGTCTGCCAGACATTACAGTTCCAAACAAAACCACAGCAGGACACAGCCAAGGCCATTGATAAAGCTGGTGGCACCTCTAAGAAAAAATACTTAAGATTAAAAAAAGTTTCAGAAAGAGAGAAGAGTGAGTTGGAAAAAAGTGTGAGAAATCACCCTGAAAACACCGGCAGTGGGGAAGAAGGGGGGTGAGGTGCCCCAGTCATCAGAGAAGATATTTATGTGCAGCCCATGGAGGAGACCAGAGTGGGGAAGGCATTTCCCACCAGCGGGCAGAGAGGATCCGTGCTGGTGCAGATATCCACATTGGAGCCCATAAAGTACCCCGTACCAGAACATGTGGATATTCCCCCAGGGAACTGGGGCCTTGTAAAGGCCACACACTGGAGCAAGCTCATCCTAAAAACTCCAGCTTTTGTGAAGTATCCAAATGCTTCAGGTTTATCTTCAAGAATTGTGGTGCATGAGAGCCCAGAACAGAGCAAGGCAATAGTGTTAGGAGGAAAGAGCAGCAGAGAGAAATCGCTAAAAACTGAATAGATTGACCACATTCTCCATCTCCCCCTGCATGGTTCATCAGGGGGAAGGGCAGAAAGGTCAGAAATGAGGGAGGAGTTTGAGCCTGGGATGAAATGGAGTTGGGGTGAAAGAGTTTTAATTTTTGCCTTTGTTCCTCACTATTTAAACCTATTTTTATTGGCAATACATTCAACATGTTTTCCCCAAACTGCCTCTGTTTTGCCTAGAGTGGTAACTGGTAGGTCATCTCCTTGTCTTCTTCCCTACCCATAGTTAATTCACCTCAATTTCTACCCCTGTCCTGTTGAAGAGAGGGAGTGACTGACGTGGCAGCTGGGCACAGCCAACCATCTACAGCCTTAAAAATTTTGCTTCAAATTCAGTAGTGATTCAACCATCTTCATATTAAATTACACTTTTATTAAGCAACACTTGCATTCATGCATATAGGAATTTACACTGTGAATGCTGGTCTTGTTCATTGAATAAAATTTGTCACACAAAGTTTGTTTATGTGAACCATTCTGTTTGAAGTTCAAACCACTGGCAAAGTCTTGTACTTTTTTCCCTTCCATGTTTTTCAGGCTATGGTCATGCTTTCTGTATAATAAGTGCTTCTCACAGATGTTTTTCATTTTTGGCCCTAAATATATTCTAGTTAGGTAAATAGATACATACTCAGACCAGAAGGGTAAAAAATTAAGGTATCTACTGATTTACATGTTAACAAAAGCAACACATTTTTGCAAGTAAATTTATAACAAGTGCATGTGCAGAAAACCTTTATATTTTATGAAAAACTACTATGTGTACATTGGCAATTTAGCCTACTTTCAGAAAGCATAAAATTTCCAGAAATTCAAAGAGCAAAGCATGATTTATCTCCTCTGCTTGGTCAAGAAGCAAATAGGGCTTTGATGTGCCTTAATGTACAAGCTACCTATCTAATTCTCTTGAAGTCATCATAAGTATGCACAGATTGTGACCTTGGAAAGAAGCATTTCAAAGGGTAGGGGAAGGGAAAAAACCAACATCACCAAAACAACAACAACAACAACAACAAATACTCAACTAAGATGGTTAGAAGGCAGTGTCTTCCTGCGACACGAGAGAAGTAACTGCTAGCACTGGATATAGCTTGACTATTTAGATTTTTTATTTGTCTGCAAGGGGTGGTGTTGGGTGGGTGAGATGCCATCAGTCAAGGAACTGATGGCTACCTCTGGAATACTTGTCACTGACCATAGAAAATTGTATTACATTTTTGATTTTGTGAAAACTCTTCATTTATAGAAGTCTGTGCTTTTCCAACTTTTCAGTCACAATCTTTTCCCCAAATATTTTCTTCATTCCTACACAGTCTGTACAGAGAAAATTCAAAAGAGCAACATTCAGGATTTCCCAGTTTATGGAGAGCATTTAAGCTAAGCTCATGTTTTTTAAGAAGAAGCATGACAACATTGTTCTTGGCTCTTGCTGTGAAACAACTACCTGAAAAATTATCAGTAATAAATACTCTGTATAGCAAGTCCTAGACAAGGTCTCTATCAATGTGTACTAAAAACATCCTGGAAATCTTCTGCTTTTTGTAGGTACGGTGTTTATAGAAGCAATTAATTTTTGGTGACTCTGGGGATGTCATTTTATCAAGAATGTTGAAGAACACATTGAAGAAAATGCAGTCAAAAGCAAGTAAATCTCCTGCATTCTGTGGAATAATTATTAAAGAGTCTCTTGCAGACTGTAGTCTGCATGTTAGTTTTTCACATTTCCAAATTGCTCAGGGAAGCTGACAATTGGGATATAAAAAAGTACCAAAATGGCCGACATCTCTTGGAACTTTTCTCCCTACAGTTCTTTGCCTTTGATGAAAATGAGGAATATCCACAAACTCTCAGAATCAAGCTTCTTTGTCCTCATTATTTCTTTTATTTTTTTTTCCCAAAGAGACCTATGGACCTTAAGTTATGCTATTTACACTTAAAAAAAAAAAAAAGGCAAAGGAAAAAAGCAAAAAGAAACTTACATGAAGCAGAGTCATGACAAATCTTAGAGAGTAAAAAGAAATTGCTTCATTGCTATGATAAGTTCCTCTTGTATGTAATTTATGAAAAGTCAACTGTCTTCAAAATTCTTAATTTATAGTGTTCAACAAAATGCTACTAACTGAAAAGCATTAATCAACATCACCAACTTAATGTGCTTTGTCAAACTTCTCAGTCTCTTCTGCCAAAGAAGAACATTTTTGACAAGTAGATTGATTGGTGAGCTAACAGTGTTTGACTGAGAGGAGAATGTACAACAAGAACCTTAAAAAAAGATGTTAGCAGTAAATCTATTTGCTCATACAGAACCTGTGTACAATATTATTATTTTGCAAAATACTTGTCAATAAGACTGATAAATTATTATGTGGTTATAAGAAATTCTGTTTCAAACTGGATTTCATTCTCCTTGTGAAATAATTCATAAAGACTGAAAATGTGCAACTGATATGAAAGATGCCCATAAGACCTGAATAATAATCAACTACAGAGTGTTTTTCTAGCTCAGGTTAAAAAAAGTCATCAAGATTCTAGCTTTCAAGCTTAAGTAAGCAAAATTAAAAATAATATACTTGCTTCTACTTTGTTACGTGTAATAGATACTGCAGATTTAAGATAGAGAGCAGCTCCTTTTAAAAAGAAGGCTTACCTGGGAATCCCATACTTCCTCAAAAAAAACAAACAAACAAAAAAAAATTATGTCTTCTTTTTCCTAATTTTCAGGTATTCCAGCTATTGCAACAAGACTTTTTTTCTGAAAGTGGCAGGGAAGAAGGAAGTGAAATTTTAACACAAGGTTATTATAAACAAGATCATACACCTGTCCCCTCATGTCATGCCCGTACTGTTTGGAACAAAGACTTGCCCACAAGCATTTTCCAAGACTGAGTGGAAATAAGTGGCACAGATTTGACTTAGGAAATTTTGTGCTGGACACATATGTCTGTGTGAGTAAGTACAGGAGAGTGTGGCACTGAAGTGTGTTTTATTCTGTTGATCCTGAGGAAAAAGGGGAGCACATGTGGTAAAGCATACTCCACTGAAGTATTTCAAGTATCTCCCAAGTCAAAAGAACAACTTTCTGGATCAGACCCAGGGATTTATCTAGCCTTTTTTGCCTTCAATAGTAGCCATAAAAAGCTATCAAGGGAAAAAAAAAAAAAAAAAAAAAAGGAGATGCAATGCTTTAGCCTATTTCCTCCTGTCCTCTGAACAGTTTTGGTTCAAATTTCCTGAGCATGTCGTAGTTTGTCTACCTAGTAACTCCCAACAATGTCTCATTCCAAGGCTTTTAACACTCACGCCTTTGAGACCACATAAAATTTCACATCTCTCCGACATCTCTTGGAAAGGTGTTGAACAGGTAAAGAATCACTCTGAGAAGTCCAACAACACTTTTCAGATACCATGCCCAGTGGCAGTGGACAGCAGTCGTTCCTCTAGCCACACTACTTGTATTATGTTCAGGGTTTTCTGTAATGTTGCTATATCAAGTAAAAGTTTGTAGCCATTTATTTATCTGTCCCTCTACCAGAATGCCATACTGGTTTTCTGTTTGATTAATATTTACTTTTCTTTTTTTTTTTTTTTTGGCTTATGCTCTTTGTCTCATTATTAAAACTCAACTATCAACGAACTTTTTGAAAATCTAATTTTGGTATTTAAAATTACTCCAAAAATTGATTGCATCATTTTTTAGCTCTCATACTCAGTATCTTAAAATGTAAAAAAATAACATCTTCCCACATTTTAATTACAGCACTTAGCACATGTTCCTGCAGGGTCTGAATGCTAATAATTGTGGTATAGTTTTCAATACCAAAACACAAGAGACCACTCATGTCAGCTGGCAGCAGCAGAAGTCTCCCAGTGAAGTGCAAGGGGCACTGGGAGACAAGGTTCTGGCAGGGAGGATGGTTTAGGCAGACCCTTCATCTACATTATTTTATCAACAGAGTTGTTCTTCAGCAAAGCACCTATCAAATATTCCTAGCACTGCATGTACTTTTGCAAGGGAAGTCACAGTGAAGAGATTTTCTACGTTTAGTCCTTCTGGAAGGTAAAAGACTGAAAATCAAACACAGATAAATGACTTTACACAGATAAATGAGCCAACAATGGGCAATAGCCCATAATCCATACCTGTGTGCATGGCTTATCAAGTTAGCCTTTCATAATAACATTTGTATTATTTTATGTTAGCCCTGGGCTAATAGCTTTGGTATTCCCAATTGCAGTGAGTTATCTGACTCATGTAACTTTGTTAACCTCTGATAGTTGTTTATATGCCCCAGCCCCATGACAAAGGCAGCAAAACTTCCCAGGAAGAGATCACAATCCACCTCTAGCCTCAGCCTCTCTCTCCACCAAATTACAGAGGCCTGCTGCTGATAATGGAAACCTCAAAGTTACCCAAGAGGAACAGAAACATCTCTCATAGAAGATAACATTAGGCAGCTATGTGGCTATTAGGAGGCTTAGAATACTGGAAAAAGAGTAAAGGAGACCATTATTGCAAGTGATAAATGTGAGCGTTCTGTCTTTTCTTAAGTTCTGCTGTCACCAATTATTGCAAACCTTACACAATTATGAATAATTTTAAATCTCTCATTCCTAAAACCAAAGCCTAAGGGCATTTTCAGAGAAGTTAAAAAAACATTCAAGTTAACAAGAAGTAGAAAATGTCAGAAAATAAATCCTCTCCCAAGTGTTTAAAATCAAATATTTTTAATTTGATCTTGGAAAGGAAGAATAGTTTGAATTACTATTTAGGAAAGCTAGAGTTTTGTGGGGTTTTTTAGGTTTATGTGTGGTTTTAATCATTAGTCTTTCACATAAATAAATCGAACCCTTCTTCTTTTGTCTCTAGCAGTATTTGAATTTATTTGCTCTTTCAGTGGGGGAAAAAAGATCAAATATATGCATTTCAACTTTCTGTGGAAATTGCTTCTAAAAACTATCACCTTTTATTCTCTTTGAATGGAAAATATATCCCAGTATTTTTCTGAGTAAGAAGTAATGACAGGGCAAGACCTCACATATTTGGATATGCCAATAAGTCATATTGCTTTCTTTAAGATAATCATTTTCCTAGCTTCAATATGATAATTGCAAAAATATTTGCAGTCTAAGAGAGATAGCTACATGAATCATAAGGAAAGCATGTGCTTCACATGCACTATTCAGAATTTTTGTGTGTCTTCTGAGCTGCATCAAAAGAAGCATGACCAGCAGCTCGAGGGAGGGGATTCTCCCCTCTACTCCACTTTTATGGGACACTTCCTGGAGTGCTGCATCCAGCTCTGGGGTCCCCAGCATAAGAAGGTCATGGACCTGTTGGAAGGAGTTCAGAGGACAGCTGTGATGCCCAGATGAGCAGGGGGTTGGAGTATTTGTGCTGTGAAGACAAGCTGAGAGAGTTGAGCTTGCTCAGCCTGGAGAAGCAAAGGCTCCAAGGTGACCTTAGAGCACCTTCCTGTACCTAAAGGGTGACTACAGGAAAGCTGGGGAGGGTCTTTATACGTGGGCCTGGAGTGATGGGAAAAGAGGGAATGGCTTTAAACTGAAAGAGGGTGGGTTTTGATTAGATATTGGAAAGAAATTCTTTGTTGTGAGGGTGGTGAGGCACAACTCTGGTTGTCCAGAGAAGTTGTGGATGTCCCATCCCTGGAAATGCTTAAGGCCAGGTTGGATGGGGCTTTGGGCAACCTGGTCTAGTAACATGTGTCTGTGTGCATGGCAGGTAGGTTGTAACTTTGAAGTCCCCTCTAGCTAAAACCATTCTACAATTTTGTGATACATAAACATACTGGAAAAATATGGTAATGACAGGAAATACAGAAATTATTGTTTTACCGCACATTAGTCTACCTGAAGCTGTGTAAAAATAAAATTTATTGAACTATTTTGCCTGTAGCACGACATACATCTTATTACTCTACACATTTTATGTTTCATATAATATTTTAGGGGACTTACTAACTATGAAAAATACATTATCCTTAAAAAAAATTTATGAAGTACTGAACATGTACAACTAAATATGGAGTTTAAAGTAGCAGCAAAGACTTCCTTCTTCAATCTTCTATTTAAATAAGAACACCAAGTGGGCAGCAAGGAAGCATCCTGCAGTATCTTTAAAAGGGTAGAGCTACAAAATTTTCGTGACTCACAAAATTACAGTACAGAAAAAAAGTAACCTTATGATTCAGACTGTAATTAGCAGCTTAGAAAATGCAGAAGAGAAAATGAGTCAAATATCACAGCCATTCAGGGCCTTAAAAATAAGGACAAGAACTTTAAAATCACTGCACTAAATTTACAGTAAGCCTGCAGTGATTAGAATTTTTAAAATGAAGATATTTATAGAAAAAAATTATACTGCAGTTAGAGATGAGAGATTACATCGAAAAAAAATCCTTTTTCTACAAATAATACTATCAGGAAATTCAGAAAATAAAGCAATAATTTCACTGATCAACAGTTTCAATTTGTTTACATTAAGACAGCAAAATCAGATATCAATAGTTTTTCCAGAATCAGCATTATCCTATGCCAAACAAATATCATTAGGCCGCACAGAAAGTATGACAGAAGAGTTGTATATTTGAACAAAAAGAAACAATAGTTTATTAAGGAGTGCACCTGTCATTAAAAGTCTGCTCCACTAGCAAAAAAAGGACTGAAAACTAAAGCAGATGATTGAATTGTGCAACTGAAGATGTGCAATTGCTCAGCTCTGAATGTCTCAGAGGATACACAGAAAGTTTACTTGAATACTGTTTTCAAATCCTCAGCACTAAGGGGGAGACAGGAAACCCAGGCCTGATGCTTACTTCATTTAAGGCTTTCTTCAGTGCAAGGGAGCTGTTCCCTCAAGGCCTTCCACAGCCAGGACTCAGAAAAGCCACAGGGACAGAAAGACATTGCCAACAAACAAACTAATAAAAAAGTGTCCTGCAAGCTGTTTCCCACTGCTTTCGAGGGCAAACCTAGACTTTTCTTGGTAAGTAATCCAAACAGCACACTTCTGTGCCTGCAAAACTTTACACAGTCTTTCTATACAGTTAGTTTATCTGTCCCTGAGGTCATCTCCCAAAGCTTTACTCTCCAACTTGTTTTTAGAGGGCATGAAACACATTAATCCCATCAAATAAACAAGGGATGGTGTTAACTATGTAGTCATTTAACATGCATAAGTTCATACTGGTATTTTCAGGAACATGTAGGTGTCACAGGATAGGAAAAAAACATTTTCCACTAAGTCCTGATTCTCTACACTAACTTATTCTTTAATCTGTTTCCTCCATCATCTTGGGTACTAGAATATGCACATCTACAGCAGAAATCTTTCCCTGGTTGGCTATGAGTTGCTACCCTCTGCAACTAAAACCAACTATGACTACAAAAATAAAAAAAACTAAACACAATACACTTCTTTTTTTCTTTTTCCTTTTCTTTTTTTTTTAAGATCTCCATGTTACTATGTGATATCCACTGAGCTAGGGGCAGCTGGTGATACTTTGGTGATGCATTCCCTATAATGATGGAATTCAGTTCCTGAGACCAGACACTTCTCAAAAATCTTAGTAGTTTTTTTGTACGGATTTTTCTCAAACATGACAATGTGAACTTATTATAGCATCATTATATCAAAGAGAAATAAGAAAGGGGTTTTTTTTGATACAATATTAGGCCTAGAAAATATTTCAAGAAAAGGAAGCTCAGATATACACAAAGTGCTCCAATTTTCAATGGGGATTTCTGAAGATATAATACAAGATAAATCTAATTAGCTTCAAGGAAATGACAATAAGAGATCAGAGGAGTGAGTAGACTGGTTAAATCTACACAGACTTCAAAAGATTCTCAACAGAAAAATGCAAGAAAAAGACTAATGAAGGAAATTAGCAACTGTGATATAGATAGCAAAATTCAAATTGGATTCCAGAATACCACTGTTAGGTTAATGATTTGTTGTATAGCACATTCAGGGAATGACAGTTTCTGAATATAAAAGGTCTAACATTTAGCTCAAAGCTGTTGTAATTACATAGTGTATATGCTGCTTTTTCCCCTTCTGTTCTAGTGGAACAGCCTTGTGAATTTACCTGATCTTGGTTCCTGCACCTGCTTATCAGCTGTATGCTAGTAATTAATGGATCAAAACTGGAGCCTGGCATTAAAAAAAAATATCCTGAGGAACCTGGAGAGCTCCAAGTTTAAGCAGTGATGTGATGACAATTCTGAAAAATTGTTAGAGATGAATGCCTGTGAACTATACAGATTAGGGTAAAATGGAAGTTGGAGCCTAGTCAACCAGGGAAAGAGTCCATAGAAAAGACAGCAGGATACAAAGGAAAGAAAAAAAAAAGACATTTTTGCATGTTCTGCCTAAAGCAAAATATTAAAATTACTTTAAAACAAGTACCAATAAAAAAATAACAAGAAGAGGAGATAGTACAACATGGGCAAAAAAAAATTGTTTAGCAAATCTTACTTCAAAATTTAAGAAAAACACAGCTGTTTCATTACAAAAGCTATCATGAGGACTGCTCTACAGCTATTATTTTGGGACATAAAGCCATTAATATAGGTCAGGCCATTCCATAGGAGTCCATAGCCACACACTAATATATCACTGTTGTTTCTGTCTGAACCAAATGAAAACCTGGTCTTTCTTTTAAGTTTACAATTCATATAATCTTCAGTTCAAGGTACTTTAGTCCAAGCAATGCCTGAAGAAAAATATTGAATTGCCTGAATCTGAATTTACATACAATAGCACCCAAGTTTCAAAGTGCTAAATAAAGAGGAAGAGTTATACTAACATCAGCATTAGTCAATGCAAATTATGTTTGAAAATGGTCTTAGATTTTTGATGCTAGTTTGCAAACAATATTAAATTATGTGCATTTTGCATATTCTGGACCTATCACATGCCCAGCTTTCCAAGGAGGTTCCAAGAACAAACATGATCTAAGCAAAGGGGAGCACAGTGGCAAAAGGAACGGCAAGGTGCACGGAAAATGGACCCAAAATCCCACATGGATTCCCTGTCTTGATCTCCTGGACAGATTACAGCCATAATAAGTCAAATCAATTTTTGATACCTGAAATCAATCCAACATTTATTATACTAAGGTAAAAGACAACCAAAAAGTAATTAGGACAAATTCTCTTCCAGGTGTAACCAAACAGTTAACCCAATGTGATTAATCAAATCAGTTGTGACTGAACGCTTGAATGGAAATTTCCACCTTTCACCAGTGGCACAGAGCAGCATACTGTAACAGGTTATCCTGGAGGATGTCTCCTTTTAGCACCACAAAAGAGAAAGCAGCTCATCAGATGTACATTGGAAAATGCATATAATAGAGATTTAAAACTTCTTAAAAACTCTAAATAAGTAGGCAGTGCCAATTAATAACTGTTCCAGTAGACCATCATGGGAACAAAAAAAAAGAATTAAAAACTTGTCCAGAGTGAGAATCAGTTAATCTTTGATATATAGAGAAAACACCTTTTCCCCTTACCAAACTTTCTCATATAAAGACAGAAAAAGTTAAAGACTCAAATATATGCTTAATTTTGATGGTACAATATTTTACAACATACAGAGAATATTGACTCAAGAGCATGAACCATGAAATAGCCCATAAAGCTATAGCATAATTGTATGTGAGCTCTGTAGAAATGTCAATCAGCTGAATTCTGTGGAAGTTAACAGAGAAACTCTCTTGAACGTGCTATTAGAAGTCCTCAAGCATTAAAAAGTCTCTAAACCCCTCAGCTGAAAACCTGTCATGCTTGAATAACTATAACAAGCACAATAATAGGTGTATAGTCTGAGGCTGTTTGGAAAACTACAATATACTTTGTTATTCTTTTCTGTGAACGATAAACCTCAAGTAATGTGTTGTAGGCCATTTTTACCACACTCAAAACAAAGAAATCAGTTTAAGGAACCATGTTTTCCACACAAGTCCATTAGCAGAGAATAGATGGGGAAAGATCTTTATGACACTTTACCTGGAGAAAAAAAGCAGTTATCTGGGGACAAGCAACTGTATTAAGCATTGAATAAGATATAGAGAGCTTTCTATTGCATCATTTTGCATTGTCAGAACACCACACACCCTGACCTAATTAAGCTTCACAGTTACTTCTTCAATATCTTTGGGGGTTAAATCATTAGTTTATAAACACAGAACAGAGATATAATGCGGACAACATTAGTTTAGGAGCAGGCCTCAAATTAAAAATGTTCAAGACATCATGGAGGATTCAGAAACACAAATCTCATTGAAAGCCAGCCTTTTTCACTGACAAGCCACCATACTGTGGGGTCTCTATCTCATAGATATTGATGTACTCTAGGCCTGTCATTTTGGATGTAGAAAGGTTTACAACAAAAGCAAGTAACTTTACCCTTTTGATCGCATGGTATGTTTCATTTTCAGGTACTACATTAGTTATAATACTGGCCTTAATAAATCACACACACAGAATCACAAGGTTGGAAGAGACCTTTAAGACCATTGAATCCAGCCCAGCCCTAACACCTCAACTAAACCATGGCACCGTGTGCCACATCCAATCTTTTCATAAACACATCCAGGGATGGTGACTCCACCACTTCCCCGGGCAGACCATTGCAGTACTTTATCACCCTTTCTTTGAAAAATTTTTCTTAATAGCCAACCCTGGTGCAGCTTGAGGCTGTGTCCTCTCATTCTGTCAGGTGCTGACTAGAGAAAGAGTCCAACCTCCACCTGACTGCAGCCACCTTTCAGGAAGTTGTAGAGAGTGATAAGGTCACCCCTGAGTCTCCTTTTCTCCAGGCTAAATAACTCCAGCTCCCTCAGTCGTTCCTCACAGGGTTTGTGTTCCCAGCCCCTCACCAGCCTCATTGCCTCCTCTGGATGCGCTCCAGCGTCTCAGCATTCTTCCCAAACTGAGGGGCCAGAACTGGGCACAGAACTCATGTCTGTCACAAAACACAACGCAACTGAACAAACACCTTTTATAGCTTCAGTCAAATGCCCTGGGTTATCAACACTGTGAATTAATTTAGAGATTTCTAAAACCTTTCTACCTTTAACCAAGTTAAAGCAACACATCTAATAAGCATTGGTTGTGTGCGTGAAGGGTGCTACTGAAGATATACAGTCAATCTAGAATCTGTGATTTTTCAGTTTATTGTTCCTCTTGCCATTATGTCAGCTGCTCTGCAATCACAGAAGTGAATCACGTCTGTCAGTGCAAGTGAAGTCTGAGCAATCATCTTAAAGCATCTGTCTGCAGCACTGCTTAAAGGTTGTTTATATATTTATACATATGATATCAGGATTAAAATTAGATTTTTGTCCTTTACAGATATTTCCTATTGCATAACTAATTTTTCTCTCAGTATACCTCCCAGGATATAATGTGATGTGTTAGAGCAACCAGCTGTAGAAACTAGAAGTTTGCATTGCTCCTGTCCCTAATGCATTTTGTTCTGTATATGAGAAAATTAACATTTCAGTAACAGTAATTTGACAAAGCCTTTTATTACTTCTATTAGTGATTGATGTAGTCTGGAATTGTAGCTATGGATTAATTTTGGAGCAGCCAGATGCAGGTACATGACCCCCATGAATGAACACCCCACTATAAATGTTTAACATGATACAACCTTGTTCATAGTCAGTTTTTTACATTAGGGTTAGAATTCTGATATGTCACCCACCTTAACTATTTTTTAGTTAAATAGTTAATTTGGAATAATCACATATTGGATAATGGGCTGTCAGCTTCATGCCTACATTAGCACTAAAATCAGCAAAAGACATATCTGGCCTTGCATAACAGAGAGTAGTTTAAATACTCAGTATCACTATTTTACAGTATGCTTGGTTTCTTACATATAAATATTTTCTTTTAGCATAAACATTTAGGTTTTTTGAATAAAATTTTACATATTAGGCTAGTGTCATGAGGGATGGAAAAGATATAAAACTTTGCTCAGCTTAATGTCTTCAATATACAAGTCCAACAGGAAGTTAATAGCTTGTTAGCACAACATTTAACAGGAAAGAACAGATCTCATCCTTACAAGTAGTTTTATTCAGGTGGTACAGGGAATTCAGTCTGTATCTCCCACGCCCTATAAAGACTTTCAAATTACTATATTTCCTCTCAATATGATTAGTGGAAAGTGTTTCTTTCTAACAGAAATATCCCAAGATATAAATTACTCTGTTAACAATTTTAATTACTATTCCCAAGCAAATAGTTAGGTCTATTTGGACTCATTAAGTATATCAATTTCAGATTAGTTCAAACCCAACACAATAAAGAAATTCATCTGCTCAAAGCTACCACAGACAACTGTGGCATTATAATACAATGGACTCAATCCTATATTATTTTCTGCTCTGTATATCCAAGGCTTCTCAAGATGAATAAACAAATCTCTATTGACTTGAATGATTTTCAGGTTACCAATGGCAAAAATTGAAAGGTTACCTTGTGTTTGATAACAATACTAACTTTGTATCTAATCCTGTCTTCCTATAATCATGGTCACCAACAAAATATTTCAGCCAAAGTTCATTAATTAGATTTTTAGACTTTTAAAGATTAACACTGATATTTCACTTGCTCAGACCTTATCCTATAGGGTTCTTGTAAGCTTTAATCATGAACATGATATGCCCTTATTTCCATTTATTCTTAGCAACTTAGTATTACTGTGACAACAAGAAAAGAAGGAGAAGAGCTACAAGTCCTGAATTATACTTCACCAAGTTTTAGAATGAAAAAAAAGAGTGAAGTTTCCACATCACATTAACACTCAGCTGGGAAGTTTTGCAAGTCTGAGCTCACTCATTTCACACACATTCCAACAATTTACCACTTTCCTCTCATACGTTTTCTTTCATCAGAGTTTTTGCATGCACAAAAGTCAGGGATGTATCCCAGTAATGAACTGTACTCTAGACTAATGTGGAAGTTTATGGACAAAGGAAAGTCTGCTAGGAAGCTACCTACTGTATAATACATACTACACCCTGAAAATCAAAAATTATTTCTATTTCCTCAGATCTGTGAAGCATTAATAATAGATAACTAATAGCTACACAATTTCAAAAGAATTGATGCAGAATGACAAACAATTATATATGGGCTATAGGAATTTCAGAACATATGCTGAGTTCTATTATATTGAACCAGAATTTAGAAAATTAAATTATATGAAATAGACATAGACGACTTAGAAGCAAATTTTTGTGTCATTGAAGACTCCTGCATTTGTTTGACAGTCATGTTCTCACTTTGACTAGCATTCAAAACACATCTATGTTGCCCACACTTGCTCTGCTCTTTACTGCTATTTACTTAAAAAGAATAAAAATTTGTTTCCACCATGCATTCTGTTCTTTTTCTACTATTTTTCTTTTTTCAAAACCTTTTTACAGAATTTCGCTCCTTCATGGTCATTTCACTTTGATGTTCAAAATTATCCACTGATATTTTATTCTTTTATTATATGTACAAGCATTTTGGATTTTAAAAATTATTCTTTTCGATAAACCCAAAAGTATCAGGACTGAGCCATTTCCACATAAAATTTCTCATAATTTCAAACTAGAAAACATTACTAGTCCATGTTTATTGTGGCCCTCCAGCAACTCTCATGGGAGGTCATACAGAACTGCATGACAGCCATGAAATTATGCTGTATCATTAATAAATAACTTACCATAAATGTCAAAATCCCTCAGCTTCTAAAGACTGCTTTAGTAATTATGTTTCATTCATCTTAAAACAATGACATTCTGCCCTTTCTTTCTTCTTTCCTGTACCTCCATTTGGTGGAATATCTCCTACTTAACAGCAATTTATTATGAATGAGACTACAGAGGTTTAAAACTGTTAATGCAAATCAAGTCACTTGATAGCATCAGAGTGAACAAACACTAATATTTTTTTCTAATTGCCTAATACTTTCTCTTTAATAACTTGCAAACAGTTGAAACACACTTCTATCATTAGCATAATATAATCATAATGTTCCCACTTAATTACAATTTATTTGAATGACTAATCATCAGCTTCATGTTTTAAAACATTTTACAAACTGCAATGTACTATCTGCCTATAAAAGCATTAGTATAAAGACAAGTTGCAATATACATGGCGTTTATTAGCCATTGTCTTTAAAAATATTTTCTACTTCTTTTGCAACCTCTGTGACAGACTTAAAAAAAACCCGTTTGATGCATGTCCATGAATGATGCAAAGAGAACTGTCTCCCAAGAACAATTTATCCAAACTGTTGGGTTTTTTCCAGCCTATGCCACTAATAACCTTAGTTACTGGCATCATCTCAGTAAGAATGAGTCATCTTAAATTTGAAGGATATCAACTGCATTTTTATAGCCATGTTAAAAATGAAGGACTTTATAATCAAACACAGCATTATTCCAATTGCATCTTTGCTAATTTATTTAAATGACAGAAAAGCAGAACATAGAATTCAGCTAGGAGAAATGAAAGAAAACTGCCAGGATCGAACCTTCCGTACGTTTCATTCAAGCTGTCACTCCTGTCTCATCTTATATGTGTGTGCATCAATGCCTGTAATTTGCTATTTGCCACATATTCAATATGCCTCTGTTTCCACATGCAAGTGAGAAAGAGCGCTGCAGGTCAGCACTTTTTTCCCCCTACACCCCCTTTCTGTCACGTCCTTCTCTCTTCTACATGCTCATCCTCTTCATTATCACATCTGTGGTGGGACATGCACCAAGGAACTGTCAGCAAGCTTCTTGCTGGGAGAAAATGCTGCTTGTAGCCTTGTTGTGAAAGCCAGACACAAAGTCTGCTCATAGGAAAAGTTTACCACAGTGACTAAGGAAGTAAAGGATCCCATTTTTTCTTATTTATCTAAAGATTTATGCATGTGAGAGAGAATATTAAACGGTGGTGAAAAAACTCTCTCAGTAAGAAATTCAAGCCCAAATCTAAAATCTCAGTCAAATTATTTGCTAGAAGTGAATCTCGAACAAAATACAAGCCAGAAGCCTGGCAGTTACTCAAGGAGCTTCCAAAGCCTACAGTTGAAAGAAGGCATATATCTACTATATGATTTAAAACTACTCAGTTTGTAATAAAAACTGTCCCTACTGCTGGCAAATATGATTTCAATGTTCAGCCTCTCAACAAATTTTGCTACAAGAATGTCTTTCCTACTAAAAATTAAAAACTGAAATTATTAATGGGTGAACAGAGGAAAATTAAAGCAATTTATATATCTGAATTATATAGGTCCTTAATCACTTTATGTTATCTTGTTGTGAATTGCTTATTCATACAACAAAGGCTGTAGAATTACAAAATAGCTTGTCATTGTGCATTCTCCACTAGTTATTCAGACTATGTCCAAGTTGTAGCCTTTAACATAAAGTCTTTTAATAAATCTACCAGTTCCATATGGCTTCTGTAGAGGAATAATGCTCTCCCCTTAAACACTACCAAGAAGCTCTAATCAATTTCAGAAAGTTATCACATGTTTATTCCTCTTATTCTTCTTATTAGAAGTAAGATTTTTCCCATCATCTTTTTTTTTTTTTTTTTGAGGGCGGGAAAATTCTTCCTAGACAATTTCTTTACTGGGGTAAATGTTCTTATCATGCCTGTGTGATAAGTAAGGACAGAGCTGGTTCTTTGCTATTAACCTTTGTTCTGTTTCACCAATGTAATTTAGTCTGTTTTTTCCCCAAGCATGTTCATATCCAAGCAAAAGCTGATCTGGATCTCTCACTCACTCTCTCCCCTCCTCTACTCCCTCTTTCAGTATATTTTTATGTCAAAGGCAAAATACTGATAGTTCAGCAAATTAAAATGATAGCCACAGAACAAGCAGCACCTCTAAAAGAATTGAAAGTATTATTGTACCTATTAGAATATACGGGGCCATTGTCCATGTTCAAAGACATAAAACTAGAAGGAAAGATAAGCTAAAATGTGACAGCAAATGACTTATGTGTTAGAAATAGCAAAACGAGCCACTCAATTCTTCCAGGTTCTTCAGTCTGGGCTTCCACTTCCATAGATTCTAGCAGAGAAGATCTTCCCATTTAGATCTGATTGCAGCCAATACAACTGTCCTCCTTATGATTTTTTGTGGCAATCTAGAACAAGAAAGTTCTGGACTAAGACAATATTTTTTGTTGAAGGGACATCTGGATGTCAGCTTCCTGCTCAAAGTAAGATTATTAAATGTAAGATCAAATTTGGATCAGGTTGCTCAAGGTTTTGTTAACTTTTGAAGATCTCTAAACACAGAGATGCAAGGATCTTTATGAGGAATTGTCCTACTCATAACCAGTCTCATTGAAAAATAAAGGTAGGGATGATTTAGGTAATTTTGGGCATAAGTTCTGAAGTCCAATGATGGTGTTCAAACAGTGTCTACTTTGGCACAGATATTTTGGTACTTACTATTTTTGTGGATAAATAAGAGTGTGAAGCCTGTAGCAGCTGGAAATAAACATCTGTAATAGAGAAAATGGTGACAGAAGAATACAGAAAATAATACACAAGAGATGAATAGGAAAGTAAAACCAACAAGGAACAGAAATACCATTATTCTGACAGAATAAACATGTACAGAAAAATATTTTTATTGTGTAAGAGAAAGTAACAGCTGAAATACATAATCCTACTCTGCAGCAAAATCATATATTTTATTTCTTGTGGAAACTTCCTAGAGCTTGATTTTATATTCAGGACATTTTAAATATATTGGAACAACCTGTTATAATCCACTGCTTGAGTCTGTTTTCCTACACTGGGCATTCTCAGCCATAACTTTTCTGATCCATTACAGATCCTTCCCCTGGGCAATGATGTCACCCTCCCTGCCAGCCCAGTCACAAAATTCAACGTATATTTCCTAAGAGCCTAATTCTCATTTGAGAATTCTAATTGAACTCATTTGATTCCAGTATTTGTCCTAAACCTCCAGGAAGCCTTAGCCTGACACAGGATGACTTTAAGTCTCTACCCTTAAAAGTCAATTGTAATGCACGGCAGCCAAAGTAGCCAAACGGTGACTCTCTTTCTGAGTACATATAATACCTGTCCAAGGTGAGTGATTATCTCTTTTGATGGCTTTGACAACTCTGATTTTTCCCTGCTGGCTGTTCAGAGATGCAAAAGCAAATCCATCTGATCACATTCTCCTTTGTAGTGCCATTGACTCTAATACCTTGTATCTATGTTTTTGCCATATTTGACATCAAAAGACAATGACACCGTACACATGAAAAGCTTCTACAAAGCTTCCCTCTCATACCTTTTTTGAAGATCAAATCAAACCCTAGGCATTAGTATTACAATTTTGATACATGCTACTTGCAAGAAATAATGGAAGAAAATCACCACTTCACTGTAATAGTTTCTTCCATTTTAAGAAAAAATAGCAGGTCTTTTGTTCAAATGAACACGGTTTCTTTTAAGATTGAAATGCCAAACAAAGTCTAAAATAAATGTATACATATCATGACAGGCCTCTGCATTAGCAGAAACTCACAGATTCCAGCCAATTATACTTTTTGTACAATTTGCCTTTCATGTAGTCACTATCCTAATTGTATTTCCACAGCTACTGCTGCAACCTGCGGTTCTGCCTAGTTTTTTAGAACAAGAAGGAGCAGTTTACATATGATTTTTCTCTTCCTGAATTCAGCCATAGCTATAAATTACTAAGAGTAGGATAAAAGTAGTGAAGATTGTAAGTATTTGGATTCCTTGAAGGAAAGGATTAATTTGACTTTTGGTTAAAAAAAAGTTTCTTTTTATTTTTCTCATAGCTGGGTTTTGACTTCCATTCATCAGTCCTCATTTCTAATCTGCAACATTAGTGATGCCATAGGGACGAGCGAATTGCAACATACATATATATTTCACTTAGTAAACTATTCAAGTTGCAAGTATGAATCAGTCTGCAAGTAGTGACATTTGAGATAGACTCTCACTTCTGTGGATAGAAAATATTTGTCACAATCATTAGATACAAAGCAAAGTATAAAAGTTTACACTATATTTATTTGTGACATCCCATCCTTAAGGAACCCAAGATTCATAGATGCTTATGGCTGAAAGGAGCAACATAAATCAAAGGGTCTGCAAAAGCTTACAAAGTTTTATAAATTAATTACACGCATGGCATGGAAATTGGGATATTAGTCCCTGAACTATCCTAGAATAAGCACACTACAGTCGGCTGCAGATAAAAGGGTAGGGTGAAAGAGAAAAAGGAAAGAAAATATTAATTAAAGGTGGGGGGAGAGAGAGTCATTGTATGAGGGATGGAGAGCTCTGAAAGAAAGTATCTACTTGAAAGAGTATTGCCCATACAACTGTAAATCTACACAAGTAGAAGGGCTATTTGAATTAAGATCCTTGTTTCTCTCCATTCAGACATGGGGACTACTGAAATAGTATTAAGTGCAAAAGAACACTGGATGTGACATTTCCCTCACAAAATGTAGAACAGAAATGAGCTCAAATAGTCCTGATAAAAAAATAAACAGGCATTAATTGAGATCTATAATTGTCTTCAGTGGTTTACCCGGTTTCAACAATATAAAAGCAGGATGATTCCCTCAAAACAGGTAATGGGCTAAAAATTGGTTAATCACTTTAGAAAGAGTAAAAGCCTGCCCAGTAATGAAATATTTAGAAATTAATGGATAAAAAAAAGGATCAGTGCTATCTTAGAAGGCAGAGATTTACATTCTCAAGCCATTAGCACAAAGATCCTGCTTCCTGCCACGTGATTTCACCACTGAAAATAGAAAACTGAGTTAGTTTATTCTGTTCAGTTAAAGAAAAACAAAATGTTGCAGGAATCTGATACTCAGTTTCAAAAGAAGTCCACTCAAAATTAAAAAAAAAGTGATTATGTTCTGCAATCATCAACAGACTGCTTTCTTGAAGAAACCAGTCATCAGAATTTGGTGCCTTAAAAAACTACTTCTATTGCACAGTCTCCTTCTAAGAGCTCATCTGTGAGGCACAAATTAATCCTACTTTCAAAAACGTCTGTTTTTCTAACAATTTTGAGACAAAACCAAGAGAGGTCACCTGCCAACAGACTTCCATCCTTGAAATTGCTGCCAAAGAAAACCAAGAGTGACACTTCCCTGTTTTTGTCAATGACAGAGTCAAGGGTCCTGCTATAAGATGACTACAGGTCATGCACCCTGTTACAGAATGACAACTCTTGCAGAACTCTGCTGCACATTGTAGATAAGTTCTGGATTTTTGCAAGTTGCTCCTCCTTTGTCAGTGTTAATTTCAGCTGCAATAGCCTTAAACCAGTAGGAAGGGTTTTTATAACTCTTGTACATCAATACCTCAGAGTTTATCTTGCTCTTGGCTCTGATGAACCCTACAGAACTCTTGCACTTCGCTTTTGTTTTTTTCTTGTCCACTTTTCCTTCCAGACACATTCTTGATTTCTGCCAACAGTACAAAACTGCTCTGAAACTGGAGGTATAATTACAGAAATGTCCAAGTTGACTCTATTCTTGTGACCTCATCTGTATAATAAAATAGTATTGAAGTGTGAAATTTTTGTTCAGATATATTTATAGGCAGCAGGATATGCTGAATTGTGTTCCATATACTTCCTTTTTACTATGAGGAAAGTAGCTGGATTAAAACGGAATTAAATTGCCCAGCCAACTGCAGCACATACCTGTCCATGGGGAAAAAAAAAAGTAGTTTTTTCCAGAAGCTAGTGAAACAATGGAAAAGAAATCCAGCCATCCTGCCCCCTGGTAACATTGTGGAAAAAAAAATTCCTACACTGTGAAAAAAGATTCAGAGTTTCTTGGCTGTCATGTCAGCTTCCTATACCCTTCTAAAGATTAAAAACTTGCCCATTCCCATCATCTTCCTTTCAGTCAAAACATTTTACCAAGTCTTCATACTTCAGAAGTATCTCTCCCAGAAATATAATAGCATGAATTTAGGGAGAAAAAAACAGAGATTTGGTGTCAGTATAAATAAATGTAATGAAAAAGTAGACCTTTTTTGAATAAATAAATTTTAATTGCCTTATGTTGAAGGGACATTGCATAATTTTGCAATTTGCAAAATTTGCAATTTTCCCAGTTTTCACACTCTGAATTAGTTTATGAACACATATAATATCTCTTTATGTTTGTTGAGGCATAATCTACTTAATATTAGGAACATTTTATTTTAATTAAACTCCACCCCCCTCAATAATAGATTTTTATATCATATCTTCCATACTGTATTTACAGTATTTTTAAATATTTTTTAATAAATCAGTGCTCTGGTTTGTCATTATTAAGAATATAAAGCTGTCTGTAAAAGGCATATATCAGATTTATCTGTAGCTTTATACATTTTTGTCCTTTAAAATTCAGATAATTGCCACTCATATATGACAGAAAGATTGGTCTCAGCCACCAAAATGCATATATCTTTTCCCTAGTTCAACCCCTTTGTGTTCCCAGACAGTAGAAACAAGTTCCAAATGACACTGGTCACCAGTACCAAAACCTCTTCTACAGATCACTGGAAAATCCTCTCCAAATACCCTCTTCATTTCAGATACAAGACCAACACAATGACCAAACATGACTCCTGAATAACCCAGATAAATTAAATATGAATGATCTCCATCTCCTTCATGTACAAGCTGCTTTCTATATCATTTAACTAGCAGAGCTGAAACTCTCCAGACAAAAGCTGGGGTGTATCTCACATTTCCTACTCTATGGAGTAAACTGCAACTCCATAGGAATCTACTGCCATCTTCCTCTCCCTTCAAGTTGACTGCAATCACTCTATGTGATCCTGCTGTTCATGTCATGATGGTCATGATTTGCATCCCATGAAGAAATTAGAAGAAAACCAGAGTTTCTGGGTCACAATTAGACTAAGGCATTAAGCCAAAAGCTTAACTATGCATCACTGCTAAGACTGCAGTTGTTTTGCAAATGTTTACAGAAACAGCACTTAGAATCTGGGAAACTACTTTTGTCCAGCATTAAATGCCAGCTGAGAAAACTCTTTCTGAAATTTGGCTTGAGGCATAGACATCTACATCCAACAGAAATTCTAGCCATTTATATGCTTAGCAGAAGTCTGACTTGAAAGGCGTGAATTTGAGTTATATACATGATAATGTATTTGGAAGAATATGGCAAGCTGGTGGACAATAAGTGCACAAAGCCTGTGATGCAGGATAGCATGGAACAGGCTTTCTATTCACAGTAAGGAATAAACTTTCTTCGTCACGCTGCATCTACATGATACAGTAAATAGGACCCAAGATGTCCTTATAGGCACCCCTTTCCTAAAGAACATATATGTTTACATCCTCTAATAAGTAGGTATGCACATTTAAAAATGTCAAGGCTGAAAGGTCACTGGAAGAAAATATATTTTAAATTAAATATACATGATTGTTCACGCAATGTGTTTAGAATTATGCATATTTACATCCATTATGATTCACATATATTTAGTGACTATTTATGGTCTAATTAGTTGCATAACAATACTGAGCATTTAACTCCATTTACATGATCACTGAGCTGTAAAAAGATTGACTCATTTTTATCAAGAAGATCCTAATGAATGGCAAGAAAATGATGCGTTACATGTATTATGAATATCTGCTTAGGAGTCCTGATATAACACCACCTGTCCATATTTATCTGATTTATACAACACGTCTGACACCAGGAACAATGAAGCAAAACCAGAGCATTGTAAGAGAAAAGTTTATGATGCATTACAAAAATTCCATTCCTACCAGTGTCTGCCACCTAAAAATAATTTGCTGGCTCAGTTTTGTTCAATTGTGAATCACTTCATCCACCAAGGTACATTGAAAAATAGATATATCTAGGAGGATGGCTGCAGGTACTCTAATTCTTTATTCTTTCATTTTAATTTGCATATGTCATTTCCCCCATCATTACAGTAGAACTTCTAAAATACAAGCAACATGAGAAACAGGTAATATTATGGTCCATATATGCATTGCTAGTAATGTCAAGCAAAAATAAATTAAAGTGCTGGGAAAAAACTACATTTACAGAAATAAATGCTTCTCTTTATATATGACATCCTCATTTTCAAGGAATATTCTTCATTTTTCTTGGAGGGTGGAGAAGGATATAGAAAGGAGAGGTTCACATTTATATGCTTAATTTTGACTATTATCATCCAAGACCTCTTTAAAATAGATTAATTTTCTTCACAGCATGTTATTTGGTGTCCTCATTTATATCCTGCCACTGTGACTGCAATCATACTTGCTTTGCTTTAAGCATGTGACTAATGGAATTTTGTAGCTACTTAATTAACTTTAAAAAATAAAGGATAAAAGACTGTGTCTTACTAGAGTGTCATGAGAAAAGTAATACTAGTAATGGTGCTGAAAAAAATACAGCTAACTGCTTAATATTAACATGGGCAGAGTTGAGGCTCCAAATCTCATTATAATATTACTTAGTCTTAAAGAAAAAAAAATAAAATTAGTAAAAACTTCAGTCATGTAAATAACCAACAAATAAGACGTAAGAAGAGCATGGGTGCTGGTACTAGAACTGATCTCCCACAAACAACCCATTCCCCTCTCCCACTATTCATGCGGAAGATCAAAGGAAGAGCATTTCCAGGAAGCTTAGTTAGCGTTCGAGAAGTGCAATATTCTGAGTATTTTCTTAGAAAACGCTTAGAATGGTGGCATTTGCACAGTAACTCATATCACTTGAGCGTTTTGTACAGCCTCAGAGCTTACTATCCAGTCTGGTCCCCTTCCTTTCTCTACCAAGAAACAGGGTGATTTACTCAAGCAGCAGCAGCAGCTATGCTACTTCCACACTGCAGCTAAAGGTAAGGTCTCAATTACCCAACAGTCGTATAATTCTGCTCCCAGAGTGCTGTCAGTCCCTTGCTTTTCCTGGAACTGCCAGAACAAATGTGTTGCATGCCCGATATAAACCTAATTCGTAGATATAAACTCTGGAGACAAGCCTCAAACAAAATGCAACTCTACATAAATCTAATGAATTTTCCTACGGAGAACAAAACTTACCTGTAATTGCCAAAATGAAGTCTGTGAATTCAGAGCACCCAATAAAATTATATGTGCGAGACTCTTATTATACATATCAAAATTAGAAGAACAGCCTATCATAGCCAATCCTATTAAAATTAATTGGTATCTTGTCTGAAATGCATTAGGTCACAAGGAAAAGCTCAGGCTATATATAGAATGTTTGAGACGTTCTTACAACATACTATTTTTCATTGTTTTTTGCAATTCCTAAGTGGCTTAAGCAATCAGTGAGACACACTAAAATGCCAGTGAAGTCATGGCTGCATTACTATTAATTGTGACTAAAGTGTGATCAAAGGATTTTTAAAATGGTATAGACAGCGAAACTGTTTCATAATCCCAAGATACAGAAAGAATCTCCAGCTTTAAATGCACTTTACACAGACCAATTTGAAGGGACTGTCTGTTCACAGTTCAGCCATGTTCCCTTCATATGAATGAGAAAAATCAACGCTTGAATTTGAGCTCTGAAGTGAATATGTAAATAATATCACTATTGGACAATACAATAAACTTCATAATTCCTAACAAAAGTAAAAGAAATGTGCTACATCTGGAAAAATCTACTTTAAATATCATTGGATATAATAATTTAAATATAATTTCATATTATATTTTTGGTCTGTCACTTGAAAAATTGAATTTATTATCCAGTTAAGCATTCATGGGACTTTTCTATCACTGTCTAAGTGTCTTTAATGATTTTAAATTAATTTAGTACTGGGTGCATAAACCTTAATTTAAAAGATTGGCAAAGATTGCAAACAATTAAACAGTTCAGACTTCATATAACATGTCTGGCATGCTTTCAATGAGTCTTGTTTTGTTGTGCAGAGTGATTCATTTATCAAACACCATACACATATGTTTCATCAGCTCTGTAAAAATTGATCCTGTCTCTTTGGTTTTGTTTATAAGCATCTTCAGTGTATGCAGAATTAAAAGCTGGGAGAATCCAACCATAAAGACATATGTCTTGGAACTAAAAAGTAAAAAGCCAAATTGATTCTAATAAAAATGTAATTTAAAAAAATCTCCAGTAAAAAATGCTATGTACTGTTCTTTTTAACTGCACAAGCCGAAGTTATCAACCATGGAAAGAAAAGAATGGAGAAGTACAAAAGCAGAAACCACCATTCACAAAACTTGTATGCCACACATACACAGTTGCTGAAATTTTGGTGTTTACACCAGAGACTAATCTGAATCATATTACCTCCACAAAACCTATTAAAAAAAGTCTTTCAATTTTCACCAGTGTCTTTAAAACTCCTATAAATTATAGGCATCTGGAGAAGCTAAGATATCATCCCAAAATATCTTTAGTTAGTGAATTTCAGTAACAGAGTGCTGGAATGGTAAGACACCCACTAAATGCTCTTTAGTTTTAGGCTGTCTCTGAGCCTCTCTACTACTATCTCAGTTCAGAGCAATGATGCATTGCCTCAGGGGTAGGGGAGGGGAGAGGGAGAGGGAGGAAGAGAAGGAGGAGGAGGAGGAGGAGTAGAAGAAAAGAGATTTTAGTTGAACAGGGTATAGAGTGATCATTTAGTTCAACTGTCTGACCACTTCAGGTCTGACCAAAAGTTAGAGCATTTTGTTAAGGGCATTATTCAAATGCGTTTTAAACACTGACAGCCTTGGGGCATCAACCACCCTTCTAGGAAGCCTGTTCCAGCATTTTAACTCCCTCTCAGTAAAGGGGCAAAAAACCCCAGTTCTGTAGATTTAAAAAAATGAAAGGACTGCTTGTGTAAAACTGCAGGCGGAATAGTGCATGATTGATTCTGAGCTACTGAGCTTGAAGCAATATAAAAGGTTTCACTTCAAGTGCCAGTGATGAATCATGCTGAGCCTGGCCTGGGCTCCCCATCTGCATGCAGGGGAGAGTGTGTGTTCCCTGCTCTGCAGAGCTCTTGTGTTGTTCCAGCAGAGATCCGGCCTCAGAGATGGAGGGAAGACGGCGTTGTGAGCCATGTCAGATTTGTATCTCCTGATGCTGCACTCAGACACCACGTACTGTCTTGAGGCAGACAAGGCTTGTTGTTACACAAGACGTGTCTGTCAGAGGACAGGAATGTCAGAACACAAAACTGGCTCAGAGAAGTAAGTATCTCATTTCCTCTGATGTACTACAGTAACCTCTGATTTTCATTCAGTGTTTCCATGTACGCGCAGGAAAAACACATGTTCCGGGCTTTGGGTGCATTAGATTTGTGTGGCAAGGTTTTTGGAGCTCTAGAGGATTCCCCTGCAGGCTGTGGTGCAGATCATGGTGAGGCAGCTGTCCCACTGCAGCCCACAGAGGCTCGCAGTAGAGGAAAGATCCACCTGTAGCCCATGGAGGATTCATACTGGGGCACACGAATGCCCAAAGGAGTCTGTGACCCTGTGGGGAGCCCTTGCTGCTGCAGCCTCCAGGCAGGAGGTAGAGTAAATGGGGAATAAAGTTGAGCCTGGGAAGAAGGGAGGGGAGGGGGAACTTGTTTTCAAGACTTGGGCTTTTTTCTCATTACCTTACTCTGGTTTGATAAATAATAACTTAAATTACTTTTTCCCAAGTCTGTTTTGCCTGTGATGGTAATTGATAAGTGATCTCTCCCTGTCCTTACCTCTGCCCCCGTAAGGTTTTCATGGTATTTTTCTCCCTGCTGTGTTGAGATAGAGCAGCTTTGGTGGGCACCTGGCATTCAGCCAGCATCAACCCACCACAGTCCTGTTAGTTAAAGTAGCAACAATTGCACAGAATTAGTATACAGCACACTTTCTGGAAGACGCACACACACGCTCAAGAAAACAATACTTCCTAATCCTGGAAGACCGCAATTAAAGGTTCTAATCCTGCACTTAGCCTTACAGAGACAAATCTTAAAAAAAGAAAAAAAAAAAGGTGGAAAATCTCCTTGAACTCAGCAGCACTTCTTACAGCTGTGCAATTCCAGCCACCTGAAAATCACTGAAGATTTAAGGGGGTAGGCTGGAGAGGCTTCACAAGTCAATGAAACATCACAAAAGAGATGATATTTACACATGTGACAAGGAACACCAGAATAGGATTGGAATGAGAGAGAAGACTGAGAATAATATTAGGTGTTAGAAGCCAAAAAAATAGTGCACATAGATAAAATGTAATGATTCCAAGCAGAAAAGACAGAAGATGGAAACCTCAGGGCATAGGAGATTATCTTGATAAAGTGAACATGTAGAACATGCACTGAGATACTACAGCACTGTGATGTCTGGAGTAGAAAGAGAAATGCAAAACTCAAGTTGACTGCTGAAGCTGTAAAAGGTCCAGAGGGGGTTAACAAGAAAGCTACCAGTCTAAGCAGCAGGGGAACAAGTGATGGAGCAAGACTGCTAGGCACCATTTACACAGGGATGCTGCTGTGATAAACTGTGGGAAAGGGCAGCCTGCAAGGGAACCCTGGCAACTCACATTTGTGATGTGGGTTGTGATGATGTTTCTAATGTTTCCTTCATTTCTATGAAAAAGCTGCAGCAAGAGAGTCAGAACTGCTGAGAATGAATATGAACAATAGCATGTCACTGAATCTTTAATGGATCTAATGGATCACTTTCATCACTGAGGGAAGTAACATCAGAAGAGAAAGAGCCCTTTATCATTCTGTGGTTCCTCCCAGCACCATCTCTTGTATCAACCAAACTGCACAGCTCAACACATTTTTGATTTAGCCTTACACAACTAATCTCTTAAACTAAGCACAAACATCATAGCCTAATTTTTGAACAACTAAAAGGTGCACAGCATAGTCACAGGGCAAATAAAAATAACAGCAGTGATCAAAAGAAATCTTGCAAAGTGGAGGAAAAAGTCAACCCTCCCCCCCTCCAAATGCTTTTTGAAGCTGAAATGCAAGACCTGAGTTAATGTAATGATAAGTGTTTTCAAAATACAGTTTATGGGGTGATGAAACTAAAAGAATGTTTGAAAAAACACTTTAAAAGGAGCTATGACATAAAATGCTTATAGTGTTATGACTTTTCTTTTCCATTTTACTCAGAATAGAAAAGGAATGAAGACTAAAACAGAAGAGACAAAAGAAGTATATTTTTCTTTAAAAGATCATTATGGTATTTTGTTTCATTTTTATACAGAAGCAATTTCCTGAGCAAATAATAAGTTCTTTGTGTCAACTCCTTAGCAAATTGAATTCAAGTTCTTCCTGTAAATGTAGTTATTCACACTAAGTCAACTCATTAAAAACATGGCCGAAGAGTTTCACTAGTAATGAAAACCATTTACAGTGCCTAGTTCGTGAGCTGGGCTCAACCCAAAAAAATGCTACCACCACCAACCACCCTAACTCAGGTATTTGCATTGCTTTATTGACATGGACACTTCCCAATACTAGATAATGTTCAGTGCCTGTGACACTGAATTTTACTTTTGCTATCAACTGTAGGCTGAAAACATTTCCTTCTTGATTCAAGAAATAATGAAAAAAATATGATCTAAATTTCATAAAGTGCAAGCAATGTCTAATGCCAGGACACTAACAGATGGTCAGATCTCATTACAGCAATGTAAGATGTTCCTGCTCTCAGGTCTCTGTGCCCTCAGACATCATCTTTCCTCTGCTGTTTCACAGCAGAAGCAAAGACACTGCAGCTGCTCAGCCGAGTCAGCCACTCACAGGCTAAAGCAGCATCTAACAATCAAGCTGGAAATTGAAGGCCAAGAGAGGTTTTTGACCAGTGGACTTCACACAGCAAAAATAGTACTCAGCATAGCGAACCGAAGTCCCTTTGTCGATCCTGAGTGAAGTAGACTGTACTAATATTCTTTGACATGTATTCTGTAACACAATATTTCTCATGTTTAGACTCGAAATCCCAGTGCCAGCACATCCTAAACAAGCAGGGTGCTTTCTAGGAGTAGATGGGCATTTGGGGGATGAAGGCCTTAGACAACCAAACCTTAGAAAACTAAAGCTAGAGTTCAAAATACATACTAGCAGGAAATAAACAGTTCCACAGAAACTATTTTTCCTCCTAAGGAGGAGACAACTTGGCAGGAGGCAAGGAAACATGGAGGCAGTGTGTGACATAATTCATAAGAAGCCTAAAGAAAGGTTTTAGTACAGCCACAAAAGGAAGAGACTAAGGTGTGGATTACAGTCGTCAAGTTCTTAGGGAATGACCTCTCAGTTCATGATGCAACTTTGCACACTTACTCTTTGTTGGATAATCCACTCCTTTGTTTCTATGTACTCTGCATAAACCCCAAGTTGATGAAAATTGGTGTTATTCCAGTTGATGCAATCTGTTCTTGTTATTTGCTTCATTTTAGTACAATTGGTTATTCCTGTTACTTGTGCTCAGATCAAATTTCTAGTCTTATTCCAAGAAACTGCAACTTGCTGGACCACGCCTTTAGAAAGATAAGGAGTAACTTTGATAGTTTTCTCTTCCATTAGTGCAGTAAATCATCCTATAAACAGAAGTTTGTTGGTGGGGAGATCTGACAAATCATTCTGTCATTTTAATTTTAGTAGGAGTTATTATATCAGACCTATTACAGAACAATTCACCCTCCATCTGTGTGATTTCTGTATTAAATACTGCCAGTTTCACATGGATGTCATACAAAGCTGTGCATTAAAATGATAATTTCTTCCAATTACTGGTGCCTGCACTGGTCTATTTTACCCCCTCCTTCCACACCCCTTTTACAAGACATATATGGGCTAAATCCATCCAACTGCTTCTTCCCTTTTCCATTCCAACGATTTTTTCTCAAGGTCACCAATGAAGATATTAAGATTACTTTTTTGACTTAAACCAGCTTTCGACTGCTATCTGAAGGGGAATAAATAACATCAAAAATGGTTGGGAATTACTTATTATATTCAGCAACTCTGGATTATTTTACTATAATCATATTTAATATGAGTTACTTTTTTTTTAGCTTACTTAAATTAATATTTTTATGCTTCTGCTGTAGGTTTTGGGTTTGAAAGTTATAGTGGGGTTTTTTGTTTTGTTTCAGTAAGGTAGTTATGAAAATCTACATGTATAAAGTAGCATGCTCTTTCATCATGGCCTTCTTAAACAACAATTTTTCTATTGATTTATCATAGAAATTACTGGAAAAAAATTCTAGGCTTTTAGCTGGAAATGTCAGGTACTGTATTAATACAAAGTGCTTAGAGTTCTCTTCCTGACTGCAAAGTTTCTGCTGGTTTATTCTTAGCCATCCACTACATCTGATTAAGTTTGAGTTTATTTTAAGGAATACTATTCATCCTTGAACTTCTGTTTATGATATTGAGAATTCTTTACAGAAATGACCACAGGAGGATACAACAGTGCCAAAGCATATTGGACTGTGGCTCCCTCTAGACATGCCATTTGTTTTGCAAGCAGCTAAGTAAGTCATATATCCTTTTCATGCCTCTTTAAGCTCACAGGTGCTCAAAATATTTGTTGGAGAATTCTGAGGCTCAGATCCCTACACAAAGCAGTTATTTTTATATATTTTATTTCTATTGGACAGATGAAAACATAAAGCACTGTGGCTGAATCCTTAAAGATAATGAGTTAAAACTGTTTCTGACAACTTCTTTGAATAAGTACTCAGGCTGAAGCTCACATTTTCCTTTGCACTGTGAAAGCAATGCACAAAGAAATTTCACTAACAGACCTCAATAAGGTAGAAGAGCAGTCTCCAAGGACAGAGAGAAACTACTTACTTTTATTTCAGTAAATACCTTATTTAAATATCCCATTTTCAGGCTACTCAGCAGGAACACCAAATCAGCAGCAACGTATGTTGGATGTATAATTGTCATCCAGAGGTCAGCATTATCCTGAAGTCCCTGGAGCAGCTGCCCAGATCTCTTCCTCTCTGCATCTCTGCCAGCCAGTGGTTCCCTGTCAGAGGACTCTGCAAACAGATATAAAAAGAGAAAGAAACAGGAGTGCTCCTGCTGTAGTAAGTAAATTAACTCAGGAGGATATTGATGAGATTACTAATTTATTTAACATATACACTGAATTCAGAATGGGAATAAAACTTCATCTGTTACCATTCATCCGTTAAATATTGCCTAGGGCCACGAGCCTGCTCATAGCCTCTTCTTCTTTCTCCTTGTTTTTGCCCAATTTAGTTT
The DNA here is from genome assembly GCA_013396995.1 of Dicaeum eximium. Classification (NCBI taxonomy): domain Eukaryota; kingdom Metazoa; phylum Chordata; class Aves; order Passeriformes; family Dicaeidae; genus Dicaeum; species Dicaeum eximium. The sequence goes on from VWZP01001589.1 coordinate 2,141,754, forward strand.
TGCTTTTCTTTTTCTCTCCTTTCCCGTACTTAATTTTGGACTGAAATAACTTCAAACACGAATGCTCTGGTTTGTAACAGTCAACACACTGTCATAACAACCTCTACAATGAAAGGTGCCACTTTTTTAAAGTAGAAACAGGTTTTTTATTAGGAGCTCTAAAAGTCCTCTACACTTTTAGAAGGACTCCTTTCTGAAAAACAACTGTGAGTAAATAGATTTTCACTAGCAGCTGGTCTTCTTGACTGCCTAGATAACCTTCCTCAAGTGGTATGTGAGTACTTGAGCTACAACTGACCAGTCACTTCTTACCTTGGGGCTTTCATCAGGTAGCCTGGAAATACCTGAAGAGAACCATGTCACCAAAGGCAAAACAACCAACATTCACCCCTAATCCCTGCAGCTTTCAATGTCCTTTTCGTGTTCAGAAGTCTGCAGAATAATGATCACCTGGATATGTAGATCAGTCTTTATCGACGATGGTGGGGGGTAGAGAGACGGGGAGACTGAACAGACCCCAAAATCTGAGTCCTCTCAGAGTCCAGAGTCCGGTCAGAATCCGGAGTCCTGTCAGAATCCGTCTTTATTGGGAACTTACAAGAGCTTATATACTGTTTCAGGAGACTAACAATGTGTACTACAAAGATTTAGGTAACAAGCAAATACACAAACTTATGCATATCACAATATTCCTTGGCTGACAATGGTTAATGAAATTTCCTTTTCCCAGAGAGCTGTCTGATAGGATCTTCTTGCAATCTTGACTCAATCTCAGAGTTCCGTTTGCTTTTTCCAAGGCAACTTGTTTATCAGTTCCTTTATGTTAATAAGGTACAAGGTACTATCACTCTTGTGCATGGCCACAAGTCTTCAGCTCCAGGTTTTAATAAATAAATTATTTAGTTCCCTCAAGAACTATGGTAGAGGAATCTTGAATGTTGTTCAATTTGGGAGTCCTGAAGGGCATGCAGTATACAGCCAAAGTGGCAAAATCCACAGAGGAGTGGCATATTCAGGGAAAACAAGAGAAACCAGCCCAGACCCACCTCCTCCTCTCTCAGATCAGACATTATTCTACAGGCACACTTGCCATACCAAGTGGGTTCACACTTCTGCACGGAAATTTTTGCATTTCCCTCACCTGGTATTGTTACTTTGATAAGTCAAATTACAGAGAAAAAAAAGTATCAATAGGTGCCTCTACCCCAAATAGAAGTTTCCTGTTGAATGGAAAAGGGACTTCAAACTGCAGAGAAGAAAGGAAACAAGTCTGAAGACTGAAAAGTAGAAAAATAATTTTAAAAAAAATGTGTAACAGGACATAAAATAGAAAATAAATGGGAAAAGTAAATAGCAATCTACATAGGGTTGGGACAGAGAGAGGACGGGAACACAGGTACCTGCCAGCACTATCAGGGATGCTGAGAAAGGCAGACCTGATCAGCCTGGCACCTTCTTCTGCCATTTGCATCCTTCCTTAACCAGGAGCTGAAGGAAATGAACTTTTCTCCCTTGTTTTACTGCTTTCAGCCAATCAATATGAATGTAGTACTACTCTTTCTAAGAAAGCACTTCACTCTGAGTGTTTCTTATATCTTTCTTGTGCTCAACAGCTGCAAAGTTCCAATTTCTTTGAAGACAGTAATTTTCTGATCATCTTTCCAATGTTTGTTTTCCCTCTGCTCCTTTTACAGCTACTTCCTTTCAGCCCTTCCTTGCCTTCTTCCTTTTCCCTATCTTCACGTGTTTATTCCAGTGCTCCCAAGTCTTTTCCACTCTGCTTCAAGACAGTATTATCAACTTATCTTGAAACACACACTCTTGACAGCAATAAGAATTAACTGCCTGTTCTACCACAAGGATTTTTATGTAGTATTAACTTTAAAAGGAAATCAGAACACAGGCAATTCATTGAGTAGTTTACTTTTTCAATTAAATGAAAGGTTAATGAAGATAACATTAGAAGGAAACATGCTGAAGACAAAAACCAGTTCACTGAGTTCTGATTATTGCTTTTTATGCAGCCTGCCCCTTCTCAGCAGAGTAATTAAGCTAAGAGGTCTATGGCTAATAAAATGTCTATGTGATTCAGTTCCAGAAAACACAATGTGAAGACCAAAGCTTTTGCTTTCACTCTTCATTCAAGGGAGTAGGATATTTTTGAGTGTGGGAACAGAACATGGGAATAGATTAAATGAGCAAGATAAAGCTTTTTTTTAAGTCTTATCACAGCAAATTGCAAATATTTAAAATTCAGCTTGAATGAAAATTTACCTAAAACCTGTTTCTGAGTGCAGTAAAAAATCTTTTGGAAATGGCAAAGTATTTCCTTTCTTTTTTTTTTTTTTAATGTTGTAATATAAGTACCTTAAATCCAACAGCAACCTAGTGACTTTTGTGACTTCACCCAAACCCTTTCACTTCTATTCAATATATACGGAAAAAAAAATGGAGTGCTATCATCTCCACATTTCCAGAAATATGCATAATTTCAATGATTCTGGTTTGTTTGTGATTTACTTGGGTTTGAATTATTTTTTGACAACTTCATGAAAAAAAGAAATGGATTCCTGAATTAAAAGAAAAAAAGAAACAAAACAAACAACAAAACCACTGACATTTCTCAGTTGGAAGCCATTACAGAGAATGTATTTACTTTTACCTATGATGTCTAATTTTAGTCATTATCCCTGGGTCTGACATAACACACAACTTATGGAATCCTCTTAATCCATCTGATGAACCTGCACATAAATAGATTGTTTCAGTTGATAGAGAACATGTCCCTCTCTTTCTCCATTAGCTGTAGAAAGCCCAATAAATGTAGGCTAAGGAGACTACACTGAGACGCCCATAGCTGGGTAATATGTGCACACCTGCTTCTCTACCCATTGAATCAGAACATTTTATCTATCTCATCTATTTACATCCACAATATTCTGAAATGAATGATGTCTTACTGCAGAGCTCTCCAGTCTTGCAAAGAAATACACCCCTTACTCTACAACTGGTATGCCTGGTAACCAGGGCAGCTTCTAAAGACAGGAACACAAAATGGGCCAAAACAGAGAATTCCTCATCTTGGTTGTTGCTTTTAATACTTCATCTCAACTAACAGCTACCATCCCAAGTTTAACGTGGGACTTTCTGTCACAATAGCTGTATGTAACTCTTTATTCTTACCACATTATTATCATTTTGATTACTTCAGTTATTCTAGAATTGTCACAAACTTTTGCTCACTCAATGATATTTAGTTTTTGCCTTTGTGATTTCAGAAAAGAAGCCATGTTCTACTTGAGTACAGTAAATTATTAAAATGTAATTCCTCTCCTCCTTCCCAAGATATTAAATGTTATTTTGCATTTGACAAGACCCCAGGCTAGCTCAGTGATTGCCTTTGTACCTGCCCATGACTGGGAGAACAGAAGACTTTCTGATTGTTTTCTCTACCAGCACTTACACTGTTGAGGTGGGACCACTTCCAGTTTGGCAAAGAGACAGCAGGCAAGCATCTGTATAGAGTCCCAGAACAGATGCACTGTTGCATATAAACTGATACCAAAATATAAATTTATAATAAAAATATTAAACCATCAGATTAAGACCTCTTTCACCTGCCAAGGTTTTGATGTATAAATGGAATGTTTAATGGGCTGCATTAATATAATTAATTTACCATCATTATAAAAGTACACTTAGTTTGTAGCTCCATTTTCTAATCTGATTTTTACCTATTAAATTGACATCTCCAGCTGACTTTCCCATTCCCACTTGTAATAACTAACTTTTTTAGGCTTTTAACCTTTAAAATCTTAAAGCAAATTAAATTCTTCATAATCCCATAACCTCCAAAATTCTTTTCTCTTCAGTGAAAGTATGAATAGGAGAAAAAGGAAATGTCACTTTGCTTTTCACTGCAAGAACTAGAAAAAAAAAATCTAGTAACATATGCAACCTGATAGGCTTTCATCATGCTCTTAAAACAGTTAATTCAACTAGATCTCATGCATGCATTACCCCTAGATAGATTTCCCTCATTAACTTAAATAACAGCAGACATAAATCTTGACATAATCTTCTCTCTGAACTTTACTGTCCGTAAAGCATATGGAGTCTTCTTTGCCAGAGAGAAACTCAGTCATTTTTACACTCCTGGTGTGGAGCCAGGTTTTTGTATCAGTGTGGTTGGCAGGATGAATCAGCAAAATAACTCTACCCCCCTGACTTTTATTGAATCCTATCAGATTACCAAATTTTTAAAGTCCACATGAAAGGTTTGCAAATTAAGCCGTAAATTTGCAATTGAGGATAAACAGACAGTCAGTCACCATCAGTGACAAAACCATACTTGGGTACCAATGTGGACACAACATGGTGAACATCATCAAGATCTAATAGTCCCTGTCTTGGCATTGATCCACCTGAATCAGGGGTACTAGAGGGGCTGCAGCCAAAGCATTAATTTCTTACTGTATTAGCTTTTGCTGAGTTGTGTACCTGAACATGTAACTCATCGTTTCCCTGTCATGTAATTTGTGGCAAGAAGCAAAGCTTTCTTATTTGGAAGAGGGAAGGAATTCTCCCTTCAACGTGAGTGAAGTAAAGTTGTAGCATTTACTGTAGTCATCAGCCAGTTGCACTGTGGGGGAGTTAAATCAAGAGTCCACAAATAAAAGGCATTTAGGAGTATATGTGAAGAGCAGGGAAAAGGCTGGAAAAAAGAAAGTACAGAAAAAAAGTAAATTTAAAAGGCTTAGAGACAGTATCTGGAAAAGACTAAGAAAATACTTAAAGCAATAGAGGATTTCAGTAATATGGTATATTTGGAAGTCAGCCAGAAGCCATTCTGCAAGCAAAACCAGGGGCTGACAGACACTCACTGGGGACAACCCTTCATTATCAGTTCCAACAGATTACCTTTCTCACTGATTGGATGGCCAATCTCAATTTTCCACAGGTTTAACCATCAGAATCCTGAGGACATCTGAATTTCTTTAATCTATGACATCCTCTAGATATATTTCTAAATTGTTTAAGAATCCAGATGATGAGTGAGGCTCTTGAGTACCATTACCATTTCATGGGAAAGACTGTCATGATCCTGTTGCCTCATATAAATAGACAGATATATGGGCAGACATTTATATCAATTGCAGTTTTCCTTCCACATCCCCATAGACCACCTTTTAAGAAAACTGTAAACTATATAGAGGCAGCAGATAGGCAGATTTGTAAAGAAAACAAATTAAACAAATCTTTTGTTTGAAATTGCTTCTACAAAATCTCTTCTGTAGCTCAAGGGTGCTCACATCATAGCTGCTCTAGGTGAAACATGTAGACAAGATAATTTTTAATTTAGTTTATACCCCAAGCCCTGTGGGCACATGGAGAATATCAGTAATAAATGAGAATTTCTCTTCTCAGTAAGACAGACACACAACAAATCACAGGAGGAAAGTTCCTCTGCAAAAATTGGAAAGTTAATGGGTTTTCTCAATGTCCTGCTTGAAAATTAATCTTCCACTTAATCAAACTCTTATGGCTAAATAATACTTTTCCTGTCAACAAGACTAGATTTAATAAGATTTCTTGTTTGGAAATGGCAATTCAGAAAATTTAGGCACTTTTTTCTTTTTTATTGTAACTTAAATTTTTTTGTGTGTTTCGTCCTATACACAGACCAGACCTCTTAAGAAATTTTGACAGGTAAAACCTACATGATCCTCAAGACAGAATGTTTCTGCCTGTGTAGAGCAGAATCAGAGTGAGGGACCTCTCAGGAGAAATCTCACGAGTGGGACGTGTCCTCTGAGTTGAGCAGTGGGCCTTGCAGCACACAGCTTAAGACTCAAGTCCTCAAATTCTACCTGGTTTAGGTGTCAGCCCTTTGTTTCAACTGGTCCTCACTAACAAAAAGGTGTAGATTGCCCTCTCTAGCTGGTAACTCCCTGTTGCAATACCTGATGGGTGTTGCAAACTTACAAGCATTAGAAACTCTGTCAAGTTTAGTGTTCACCATTCTTGCACGGCTTGAAAAGTGTTGTTTTGCTTCTTCCTGTCCAACTTTCTGGGGGTCAAACTGCCTTCATTTGCTTTGTCGCAGATTTCTACACCTCCAAATATGCTTCATGTGGTGGTTTCACAAGGTTGAAAGAGGAAAGCTAAATTTGATTTTTCAGATACACGGGGTGAGGATTCACCCCATCATAGTTTTGAAGCTGGGATAATTGGCGGTGGTTTCACTCAAGGATATGGCTCTGAATGAAGCTAGACTGTATGCTTACACAATAAAAATACTTGAATATAAATGTCATCTGTGTGCATGCAAAATGTTACAAGTATTCAATTTAATAATTTTAGACTACAAAATGTTCATCAAATTGCTGACTATACTCCTTAAATATTGAGAGTAAAGGGATCAAGAACAAAAAGCATAAGCATGACATGGATTCAAATTGTTTTCCTCCTAAAATTTTTCTCTATATATGATAAAATGATGACTATTATAAATATTATAGATATAATAAAAGCTTAAGAGAAAAAAGTATCAACAGAGTAGCTAACTGAAATGCTTCTAACCCTATCCAATAAAATACATTGCAACAGCATCCCAGTAGATATTTGTTTTCTTCAAGCAGTTTATAGATAAGGCACCAGTCTCTAAAGTGAAACAATGGGACAGAACAGTAAGTCAGGAACAGATAAATGCTAAGAACAGTGATGGAGGAAATACAGTAAAGCTCCCACTGAAAAGGCTTTCTATATTAGTTTTCTTTGCTGTAATTGTTTGTTGACATACTCACGAAGTTCCCAACCAGGAAAATAATAGACTGAAAACTTTAGCTTTGGTCTCATGATAGGCTCTTAAAACTTCAGATAAATATTGCAGAATTGAACTTAAAACACTTATTCTTTTTTAAAAAAAAAAATTCTCATACTTTTCCAGATATTTTACCTCCTGCATAGACACAGTGACAAGCAATCTTCAGATATGAACTCACATATAACTTCCTCTGCATCCCCATCTCATTTAGTATACAGGGGTTGGATTATAAATTAGCACAAAGTTTAGAGATGTCATTTAATATTCCTCAAATTGTATCTGTTTGGTACTATAACCAAAGCAGTGTTCTTTCAAATGCCTCAAATGTATCATAATTTGTATTTTCCAGTAAATATTCATCTTGAAAGAAAGGGTTTTTTTCCATTTTTTCATGAACATTTCACTTAATTTTCTCCACATTTACAGATAATACTTTTTTTATTTTTCAATACTTTTCAGTCATCTGTGAATTATTACAATTACAATACTTCATATTTCACATACAATCCTGGAGCTCTCTATTCCTTTTTTTAAAAGCACTTGGAGTGATTTACAGAAACTTCTGAAAACAGCTATCTAGGGAAAAAATAAGCTAACTATGAATTAAAAGTGAAAAGCACACAAAAAAAAGTAATAATTATAAAAAAAGACATCTCAGCTTTTATAGGCTCACCTAGATTGGGGCTTCAGGGGAAAAATATCTTTTTTAATTTCAGCTCAGAAGACAAGTTCTTCACAACAGAATTGAAAGAAACCCTGAATCAAGCAATTATCTAAATTTCTGTAGCAGGCCAGCACTTGATTTTGTCTTTTATTTCTCCAAGATTAACTGAAGAAACTTTAAAAAGGAAGCTTTCTGAATTCAACAGAATTCAAATGCATGACAGTCCAAACTGTATGCAGCAATTTCACTCACTTTAATATTTAATTCAGCACCAGAACTACATTGCTAACTTAGTTCATTCTGCCACATAAATTTCCATTCACTGTGGCATTTGTCTTAGACTGTACTTCATTCCTCTACAGCACTCATTCAAGTGCACAGAATCCCTGTGCTAGGCAGAATATTGAGTTTGTGCCACAAGAGCAGGAATTATCTGTGATTTATATATTCCTGTGTTGGTAAATTAGTGAGAGGACTGCTCATGTGGATCTCCACTGAGGAGACAGCAGAGTAAGACCATGGAGGTTTGGAATGGAATTTTTTATATGGAACACATCTCCTCTGCACTTGAGCAAACCATTTATTTCCCTTTGTCTTGATTCCACTCGCTAAAAGACAGGGTAAGCAGTCCCAAGTAACTTTCAATACTACAAGGATTTTAAAAAGACAAAAAAAAAAAAAAAAAAACCTCATAGTTCTCTCAAACAGAGATGAGAATGATACACAGATTGAAAAGAGCAACAGTTGTTTAAATCACATAGAAGAAAGAACAGTGCCACTGTCAGCTGTTCCAGGCAAAATATTTCCCATCCCTGTTGCACTACTTTTTACTCCAAAGCTCTTCACAAGTATGCAGCTTCAAACATTTAGTGTAAACTGGAAAAAACGACAGGAGGATGTGAGCTGATGGGGTTAATTATGTGGGAGGCACCATGTTCTTTCATTTCTTATTATTGGGACCCAAACCCATAACTAGCTATTCTCTTTCTCCCCTTTCCTTTTCCTCCTCTTCAATTCTTTCTTCTTCTTTATCACCTAAAATTGTTCAAAAAGGCAATTTCCAAGTCTCCTTGTTTATATTTGCATTAGGTTGGGTCAGGCGACCTTGGCCTCTGCTCTCAGGTGCATCCCAGAGCATCCTGCAGGCACTCCGTCTGCCAGGCTGCCGGCCCCGGGGCTGGAAGGCGCGGCTGCCCCGGCACCGTGCCACAATTATGGTAATTAACCCAAGCACACGCTGATGAAGCTGTAATAATGCTTTCAGAGCCTGGCAAGTGTCTCTGCTGCACGGAGTAGTCAGAGCTGTTACAGTCTGTTACTCCACATTGTCACAAATATCTTTGCATTATAATTTATAATGCTTTCATTGATTAGTTGCTACATGACCCACTTGGTTTTATAGTGTGGTTTTTTGTTGCTTTTTTTTGGTGGGTGTTTTGTTTTGTTTTGTTTTTTCTAATATCAGTCTTCCCATCTTTTCTGACTTCATCATTACATTTTTTTTTCTCTTTTATGACTTACCCACAGTCTTCCTTCTCTAGTTTTGGTATTTCTGTTCTATTGACATCTCACTCTTTTTTTCTTCTTTCACCATTTTAAAAATTAATTATTTTATTTTATTTTATTATTACTAATTTTAACCTTCTCTACACTCTGGCCTTTTTGAAGAAAAGGCTAAGTACAGAAGCACGACTGACAAAAGCAACAGTGTTTTTCAAGAGGAAGTCAGCACTTGAGATCTACAGTATGTACCATTAACCACTGCAACACATTTGAGTTGACAGCAACCTTTTTTTTCTCATTTTATATTTATGAAACTCAGTTTCTACTTTCCTGGAAAGTGAGTCTTAAGGCAAGAGGAAGAGAGGAAATCCTAACACTAGACCTGCTGTAATAATTTGAAGTATTTTTAGGCTAAGAAGACAAAACATTCCTATTCCCTGGTACCTTATGGTCATAGAGAGAAGGCTTCTGGCAGCTGCTTCCTGTGTTCGCACCAGCTCTTGGCAGTTCTCTGCTCCCACGGAGTGTTAGTTGCATGTATCACTCTCCACAAACTCTGATGATGGAAGAGCACTGCTAAAAGCACAGCAAAGAAAGCTGTCTCTAAGGGCCTCGTACATCCAACAGCTAAAGGACTGTCTGCAGCTCCTTCTATGGCTGTTGAATTAAGATTTTCAGAGAAAATCTATCCTAGCAATTTCCATTCTACTTTAACTATACCAATCTTTCTCCACATGGTACGCTGACCACAAGCATGGAAAATCAACAATTTCTTCTTTTTCTGCACAGGTATTTGTAATTGAAATGTTAAAATTGCTAGGAAGGGAGAGTGCATGGGTGTGGAGGCCCCAGAAGGAGCAAGAAGAGAAAGGGATAAAAGGATGACAAGTTTGGATGACACAGCCCATCATGAAGATCCCAGAATATCTATCTACACATGATTTCTCAATAACACCCAGAGTGGGAAAACAAAGGACACTCTAAAAGAAAGGATAGACCATAGCCATTGAAGAGGGTGGCAGGAGACACAAAGAGAAAAAAGAGTTTGTTAGTAGTGCTGCCTAAAGATTCTCAGGGGTCAAACATGATGGAGACACACTATCCACAATTCACATCCCAGGAGCCAGCCCATGCCTGCCAAACATACTAACCAAATGTTTCTTCTCTCTTCTTCTTTCTCCAGCCTACTCCACACAAAAGAAGGGCAGTCATCTTCAAAGAGACTGCGAGGCCAATGTGTTCACCACCTTAAACACATGAAAAAGATATTTTAAGGAAAGCAGTCTATCAAGACACAAATCCAGAGCCAGCAATTTAAACCAATACATTTCCACAGGCACTAGCACTTTCCGAATTTTAGTCCCCTTGGAGTAATAAAAAAGATACAATAAGAAGTCTGAAGGAAAACTAACCAAAACTTTGTTTGCAAAAGGTTGTAACTTCAACTGGAACAATACAATGAGAAATAAATCCAACTCTGAATATGGCTAAAACAGTCTCAAATACGAATACTTAGAGAAAAGGCTTCTACCAGACATTTATAGAGTCTCTGTAAAAGTCAGGACTCAGTCAACCATCTACACAAATATGCTAAATATGCTACAGTTTCAGAAAAGCAAAGATGGCTGGCCAATAACTTCTGGCACAGGTCTTACACTGCAATGAAAAAAATTTCCAAATGGTTGTTTACATGGTAGATATAATTCCTCTCTGCAAATATTTTGCAGGATTTTTTTTTTTCCTTAATCAACCCCAGTGGCTGATTTCAACAATTAATATCAGGCTGAAAGACAGGTTCGAACTCCAGCAAAGCTCTGAATGCCATGTTTTTAACAAATTTACATCAAGTGCTCTAAACTAATGGTAAACCTATATCTAATGACAAATGTATTCAGTAATTAACTGCTCTACTTTTCAGTTTGGGCAAAACCCTTTATGTGGTGCACTGGTGCTGAATGGATGCCTTGTTGCAGGGTACTGACTAGGTCTGTTTCACAGATACCATTGCAACTCTGGTTGCAATTGTTCAGTTCTCAGAAAACTTCCCTGAAAATGGGTTGCAAATAACAGAATTTGGAGAGTAGGGCATGAGTGGGTGGGTGTATTTTTGAACCTGCATTTAAGTAAACTCTTCCATCACAGTGCAAGATTTTGACGGGACTAAAGAAAATTTGCATCACAAAATGCTGTGAGATGCCTGGGTATTGGAGTAGCCTGAAAAAATGCCTGTAAACATATATCCCCCAAAAGACCAATTACTGGGCACCTTCAGAATCAAAATTAATTCTCTCATATCTTTGGCCAACACACTAGCTGCTTTGGAGGTTAGAACCAAGACCCAAAATTAACATCAGAAGCTTGAAATCAATGACAAATAAAAGAAAATGAAAATTATAAAGATAGCATTGTAGGAAAATATGCAGAACAATTATGGATCAAGAAGGTCTTAAAGACTTGAGTATTTATCAATCCTCTAAAGACGTGGTTATAGAGAAATGAAGTCTGAAAAGGACATACAGACATCAGGAATAGAATTATGTAAAGTGAAGGAAAATTTCTAAGTACTGACATCTTATAATTAGATCAGGGAAACAACAATTCATTTCCTAAACTACTTCTATGAGACAAGAAAATAATAAAAAAAAAAACCACACTAAAGAGATGAAATAAACTAGTAGTCAAACACTTAAATAAGTATAGTAACAAATTACTTCCCCTTTACCAGGGAGAAGATTGTGCATCTTGCACCTCTCCAGGTTAAAACCAGGTTGCTTTTTCTGAAGGTTTTGCAACTAGAACCACCAAATAAACACTGAAAAACAATCATTCACCACTACCTCCATCCTCAGTTCCCAAGGATGGTACTACCAAGGTGAGAACTCCATAGAGAAAGCTTCCTTACATGTGTGTTGTTTTAGGGTAAGAAGCCTCCTACTGTACACAGTTTGGACAGGACCTTGATGCTCTGTTGAGGCACTGGGTGACAAATGGCTGCAGAGCAAATAGAAAAGTTGCCAAATGGAACCCATCCCCCACAACATTTAGTACAAGTTTTACATCCCATTGGGCTCTCCCTCTTTCTATAACAACACAGAGCCTGGTATTTCTGAAGAAAACATTTACAACACAATTGGAAAAGGGCTTCCATCAGCTATGTAAAACAGGAGTGTAGTTCCATTAGTAAGCTCCTTACCTCAATCTACTAGTGAGCAAGTTGCAGCTGTGGGACTGCACACATGGGTGCTTCAGACTGCTGAAACTGAAATATATACCCTGGCTCACTAAGTATACAGTTTTAAAGAGGAAAATATCCTTAATCCTATTTGCAATAAAGTGTTCCCAAGAAACAAGTTATGGTTGAAATGTTGACTGATGGCCCAAATCTCAGGCTTTTGGGATAATTTGGAGAGGGTACAGCTTCTTAAGAATTCAAAGGAGAGAATGTTTTTCCTTTTTTTCTCCTGAAGCTGATGAGTCAAAGGGAAGTAGGAGATATATGAACTCGACTGAGTTCTCATTGATTTATACCTCGCAACTGACCCTAAAATGTGGATCTCTCCAGGTGAATTCGGCAGCCTCAGCCTGAAAGAGTATGAATTCATCTGGAAAGAGCATTTTGAAAAATATTGGTTAACAAGCAATCACCCTCAAAGTGAGTTTTCTTATTCTCTGTCTCTGTAGAAACAGAGACAATATTTACAAGTCCAAATGGTAACATAATATAAAATATTAATATGTAAGCAGTCATAGCCTGTTTGATTAATAAGAAAACTGCCCAATACCTCTAAGTTTCTTCCTCTAAGAGAAACATTTAATACTAGTATTTGCAATAGTTGTCTAAAACATCATCTCCTGTATAAATCCACCAGACTGACAGAAAAGGCAGCTTTTCAATTTGTTTCAGGAACTGTAGACATATTTGAAATCTTAATATGTACTTAAGGGGTTTTTTTTATCCTCTGTGTAATTCTCTGGTATTTCCGTAGCTTATTTAAAAACCATTAGCTCCCAGAACTACCAGAATCTTCACAAAGAGGTTCTTTTGTTTTGGTCTGATTTTTTGTTTGAAGTCAGTACAGTCCAAATCAGTTGGAATATCAAGGGGGGGTAAAAAAGAAGATTGTATATAACCCAAAACTTTAGGATTTATTTTTAGCTGGCTGGTACAATAGATTAATATATCCTGAAATATTAATTTTCATTAAGGACAGCTACAGCAGAAATTTAAACTCAAAACAAATCGTGCAAAACATAGTAGTAACACCATTTAATAAGCTTAAGTTCTGTTTCTTTCTATATATTTTCCTGTGTTAAAATCAGGCAGAAATACTCAATATCCTTAGTAGATAGCAAAATACACATGACAACATTTTACCAAATTTTCATGCATACTTTGCATGACAATAATAATAGAGAGAAAAGGTCAAATTCAAATCTATTTCCCACTGCATATTTATCTCCTTTAATATTTAGGTTAAATGACATAGTTGGTTATCTTTCACCATGGAATCTTTGATAACACAAGTTATTTTCCTGCATAAATACTGACTACAATGACAATGTACCTGCAGTCATCCCACACAAGTCATTGTGTGTTCTGAATTATTGAACATACTGTTCTTCTTACAAATGTTCTGTCAGTAGTTTTAACAGGAGAACTCATCCTGAAAGGGAAGAAACACGCACTGAATAAGGAAAAACTAAGGCAGGGCTGGAAGAGGCCTCAAGATCCACACGTCTGGCCTTCAGAAGGAAAGGAAACTCATGTAGATCATCTCTGACCCATATCAATTTTTTTTACTCTATACAGCATGAAATGAAGGAGGTTCCACACTCTTCCTTGGTAGGCTATTCCAGTGATTTATGACCCTCACCATTTAAAAGTGGTTTCCTCATTTGTCAGCAGCATCAACAGATTATTTCTATTTTCTCCTAGTACTACTGGGTTGTGGGGAAGCAATTCCCACCTTTTTATTAGAGATTTGCATATCCTGCAAAAGAGATCAGTTCTCTTTAAACTTACCAGAGTGGAATTCTTTCATGATTTTCACTGTTTTACAAATCTGTTGGATTTCTTTTCTCTTGGATATCCTTCACTTTAGCTATGCATTCATTCAAGGATGATTTTAGAGGTTCACACACTGAAGCTGAGAGTTTTATTCACATCGGAGAATAATAATTAACTCCCATGTCTTACAAGCAAAACTCCTGCTACTTCATTTCAGTTTAAGACCTGTGATTTTACTCCTACAAGAAAACAAAAAAGTTTATGTGACCTTTTCCTTGTTCTAGACATGTGGCTGACCATCTGCTGCAAGCTGCAATCCTTCATTGCAGTACCAGTGATTAGCTGGTTCATCATTTCTCAAAGTTTCTCTTTTCCTGTAATATTTAATATATACAAAACACAGTTAACTCTAGAGATGTTCTAACTATATGCTGCATTCTAACAACAAACCTAAATTTGAAAGCATTAGATAGAGCTGTACCAAGGAAGGCCCTTTTACTTTGAGAGAAAACCACAGAGTATGGGGTGGGTGACAGGGGATCAGTCAGCTGCACACGTTTCACCTGAACAACATCACTGGTTATTTTGCTCATATCACATAAGGGGGTGGTATCAGAATTCTTACAGGGTAAAATGCCACAGACTGCTCTATTTCTTTATCCACTAGATGAGCATTTTCCACTGAAGAAAGTAAACAGATTTTTTTACTCACTATGCTCTTGTCAAATTCATCTGGTTGTTTTCTTCATTATCTTCTAGGTTCTATAAATTCTTTCATAATTCATTTAGAGCATGTTTTTCTTCCCTAGCACTGCACATTGTGCTCATTTTTTCTTTACCCTAAACTACATTTTCTGTATACTGTTTGTTCTTCTTCAGTCCCCTAGGATCTAACCTGTCCTCCATCATTTCTCAAAAGTAATTAATGATTCAAAAAGTGCCTCCTTTTTTTGAGCCCTTGAAGATAAAAAGACATTACAGTTTCCCAATTTAAAACCTCCAAGTTAATGAAAAAATCTTAAAACTGTTCTTTCTCTGCCCATATTAAAAATTAATGCATTAGAAATCTAATTACAATGTATCTTTATTCTTCCAAAACAAACGCTTTAATGCTATCATTTGTTTGAAGAGTGATGGATGCTTTCCTTTATTTCTCCAATTTTTCCATGAATCTTTTCATCTTTTTTGCCAGTTAGGCTGTTTACATGCTAGTTTGGTTCTCTGTATTACGTATTACCTTATACTATCACTTTATTATTGTCTTTAGCCTTTCTTCTGCTCCTCAGATGTAGTCCAGATGCAGAAAAAATATTTTTGAGCACACAAAAATGTAAAGGAAGTACCTTCTCAGTCATTATTGATTAAATTTGAAAAGCAATGGAAGAAGGGTGAATGGCCAGGAACTCAAAAAGAGTACACAAAATATACTGAAAGTATAATCAAGAAATGAGAACCATGGGAAGCACTGCAGAAATATTGAAAAGACCCAAACCAAAACCAACCAACCAGAAAAGCCACAAAATACAAGGAAACAAAACAAACCCAAAATAACAAAAAGCCCCAACCTCTCCATATGCTTTCATATCCCTACATCTGCAGTAGTACAGATTGCCACTGTTTTTAAAACATATTACATTTTCTCATAATATATTTAGAGCAGGTATGAAGAGAGAGCTTTATTACTTAGCCGTTTTTCCCAAGAGACCCTGCCTGTCATTTCCAAAAGACTGATTTTCCCAAGTTTATTAACTTTACTCTGCCACTCTATTCTTTTCTGTGGGGTTCTGAATACTGTCATTTCAGAAACCCTTCCAACACCTTAATAGGTCACTTGAACTTCTCCCTACATTCTCCCTGTGGAGTAAGAATATAACCTAAAATAGTCACATTCTGTACCTCCTCCACCTTCAGGAACAAAAGCCTAACTGTCAAGGTGGCTTTAGAGCACCACTCAGGCTTGCTGTGACCTCTCAGGCTGTCTTCCCTCAATAATTGAAGTCTAAAATTGCCATTAGCTTCTGTGCTTTGGATACCTCTTTAAATTTCTCAGGATCAGACATATAAAAAATAGTTCTTCTATATAGTTCTTCTTGTTCTTCTTATGCTTAACCAGTGACATTGTGTATTTGAGTAAGTTTGAAAAGCAGCCAAAGTCTTGATGAGCTATTGAATATAACAAGTGGAAAAACTTGCAGTTTAGTTAGACAGACTTCTCCATTTTTACTCATGGTGGTACTTTATTCCATAAGTAATTGCACTGATTTAGCTCATTACTCCACATTTAGGGATAAACAGTGCCAGAAAGAAAACTTTGGCTGAAATAACAGGGGGAGGGAGGAGCGTGTGAAATCAGTGACATGGCACTTAACTTTACATTTCTTAATTAAATAGTTCTCTCTGTAGCTACAATTATGGGACTTGCAATTAAAGGCTGTAAAACCACGTTAATGATTTATTCATGTCCAATGAGTAATTTAAACTGCTTAGATTAAGTATTTTTAATAAAATACAAATAGAGATTAAAAACACATCAAATAAAGCAAACTAAGATGGATAGCTACTGCTACTTACATAAAAGTATGCAGCAGCACAGTTGATAAAGATATGTAATATACAATATTTAATTAACAATTTAATTGGGGACTACAAACATACACTAGAGAATTCAAAGGTAGAATTTTCTCCAGTGTGACTTGACTCTCAAACATAAAATGTAAGAGAACAGAGATCAGCTAGGCACCAGAATGACATATATAATGGGATACATTGGAGACGTTTTTGTCCTTCACTACCCAATACCTGCAAATAGAAAAGAAATAGAACATTGTCTTGTCCTGGATTGTTAAAATAAGATATTGTATTTGCCATCTGATAAAGATGGGGTTGTTATCTGGGCAGGTTTCCCTTATCTTTTCACAAACAATACCTCCCCTGGGAAGACATTTTCTGTTAATGGGCCATTGAGTGCCTCCACATGACTGNTTAGTTTTTCCTAGTAAAGAACTGTTATTCCTATCCCCATATTTTTTTGCCTTAGAGCGTTTTAATTTCAAAAAATTGTGGTGATTCGGAGGGAGGGGGTTTGTGTTTTCTTCCTTAGCAGACATCTGTTTTTTTAAACCAAGACATGTCTAAAATGTTTATCTAAAATAAAAAAATTAATTTTGAAGTGCTCTTTTCTCTCTATTCACTATAAAAGAAGTCTAAACTAGTTTCAGTGCAAACATGAAAGTCCTCCAAATTATAATGAAATCAATCCTCTACAAATTACCAGTTTTACAGGTGTCTTCCTCAAAGCCCACACATAAATAATAATTTCAAACCAAAAGGACCATTTCAATTGCATACATAATATTTAAAAAAAAATAGCCAATAAAGTAGAAGTCTGTGTAATCTGAGGAGTATAAAGATTCCCACTGGTTAGCAGCAGTGAAGCAGCATGAAGTAAAATGCTGAGGTGCAGATATCGGTGTAGGCAGGCGGTTGAGAAAGAGAAAAGAACATGAAAAAGCTGCTGATAAATGAAGAACGTTTGGTCTGAAGCCATACCATGCATCAAGTCTAACTAGGACAGTCTGTAGTTTACTGCAGTGTTTGTTACCATGACCAAAGGGGCAGTGCCCTCCATCTGTGTGCAGATCCCATTGCCCTACAGCTGCATGTGAAGATTTTGCTCACAAAGAATAGATCTTCTCTGCTGCCAGAACATGGCAACAGCCACCTCTCAGTTGTTCTCTTGCCTTAGGGCCCAGCTGACAGAGGAAAAGCCTCAATACAGTAAATGCATACATCATACCATGAAGAGGAGCCGTGGGTACCCCAGGAATGTTGGAAGCTACATTGGTAACTTGCTCATGAGACTTATCTGGAGCAACACAGAAAAGCAGCAGAAACAAGCTGAGTCAAATATTTTGGGCTAGAAATACCCCGTGGGTAATGGCTGCTCCTCCCTGTTCTCCATATTCTGTAACACATTAAAGCAACTTTAATGAGAGACTACTGTGAGAGACTGAAATGTTATGATTGATGGCTTAAGCATTGTTATAAAGGACTGTTTGCCAATTATGAAAAAACTGTATAAAGAAGCTGTGACCACCAAAGACTACCTTTGCCTGGATCTGCCTCCTTTCTGGAACTTTGGACTGTGAATTAAGCCACCTAAGGGAACTTGAGATAAGATAAAAGTGACGCTATTGTCCAATTATCTCAGGTCTGGGGAGAAGTAAACAAGACTGAGTGAGAAGAATGTATCCACAAGAAAGCAACACCCAGCAGCTGTCCTAGATGTCATCTCCGGCTAGGCTCAAGGTGGGGGAGTCCATAGCCCACAGGCTCATCTGCTGAGGCCAGGTTTGCACACAATTCCCCCCAGTCAAGATGGGGGAGGAGGTGTTGCATAGGGGACTGTTTGAACTATCAGAAGTAATAATATTTTCTTACTTTCAGTCCTGGACAGCAGAACTTAGAACAGGTAATATTCAGAGCATAAAGTAGTGAGCTAATCATCATTAAGAGTACTCAAACTCGGCAAGGGACCAAAGCAATTGTGTCAGAATTTATAAACATCTTCCATAGGTTAATGAAGCTGTTGGAACTTGTTGCATAAGACAGAAACAAAGGTCAAGCTAAATACTTTTTATTTTTTAAGGTCTTAGAAGTAGGGAACATTAATATTGACAGACATTTGAAGAATAATAGAGCTATTTATGAAAATGTTTCCCTTAGATTTATACACACAGGCTTTCAGTTGTGCATAATACATGAAGGTAGAATGCATTAATGAGCTAGGCTGATAGACTGATAGTTATGACAGCCATCAGCTTTCACTGATACAACCACAGTTAGATCTAAATTTCAATAAAAACCAAAAAACCACACTTAGCCCATAATACAGTATACCATCATATTTTCACTGCATGATCAAGCATAGTGGAGAGATCCCTGATTTAGCAGAGTCAAAGGCACTATGTTGACAGTGATTCAAACAGACATTCTTAACAACTTGTACAGAAGCTAATTATCCCTTTAAGAGGCAATAGCACTTGTGTCTCTTTAGAATTCTAGGATGTGTATTTCTGTTTTGGAGTAAACTTCAAACCAGGCATCCACAACAGCGAAAATTTGAATGGGCAAAATTAGAAGATCCATAGAAAACAAGAAGCTTAAACACCTTTTGCCTACTACTGTCAGCTAAATGCAGAGCATGTTTCAAATGCAGACTGCTTTTTGAGTCTCAGCTAAATTCAACCTTGTAGTAGAGTTATATTAAGAGACTTGCCAAAATAAAACACTCCACTTCCAAGTGAACTTAAATAGTCCAAAATTAGAATTCTATTAATTTAAATTGCTGGCAGAATTTTCAAAATAAGAATAAAAAAAGAAAAAAAAAAGAAAAATTTAAAAATAAAATAGATACTGGACCCATATAGTGGACATCAGTACAGTTACTTTGGGTACACGACTACCAGACATAAATGCACTCTTTCAAATTTACTAATAATCAAACCATAATTAGGGTATCAATACAGGCTGAGGGATGAAGGGATGAGAGCAACCCGGGGAAGAGGGACTTAGGGTTAATAATGGATAAAAAACTAGACATGGGCCAGCAATAGGCACTATCAGCACAGAAGATCAACGTGTCCTGGGCTGCATCCAAAGCAGTGTGGCCATTGGGGTAAAGGAGGTGATTCTGCACCTCTGCTCTTCTCTGGTGAGACCCCACCTGCAATACTGCATCCAGTTCTGGGGTCCCAGCACAAGAAAGACATAGAATTGTTGGAGTCCAGAGCCACAAAACTGATCAGAGGGGTCGAACACTTCTGCTATGAAGGACACCTCTCTGTGCTGAGAGAACTGGGGCTGTTCATCCTGGAGAAGAGGAGGCTCTGAGGAGACCTCACTGCAGCCTTTCAGTGCTTAATAAGAATTTAGAAAGATGGAGACAAATTTTTAGCAAGGCCTATGAAGATAGAGCAAGAGGTAATGAATTTAAAATAAAGAGGGCCAATTTAGACAAGATATAAGGAAGAAATTCTTTACTGTGAGGGTGATGAACCACTGTAACAGGTTGCCCAGAGAGGTGGTAGATGTCCTGTCCCTGGAAACATTCAAGGTGAGGTTAGACAGGGCTTTCAGCCACCTGATTAGTGGACCATGTCAGTGCCCATGGCAGGGAGGTTGGACTAGATGACCTCTAAAGGTCCCTTCCAACCCAAACTGTGCTATGACTCTGTAGTCTGGTAATAGTTAATGCCCTAATTGTTGGCCTTTGCTCAAACCTCACATTCTGAAAACTGATAGCTCTCCATATCTTTTCTGTCATGAGAGTTCTATAGTTCTCCTGTACTATATGTGGGTTTTATACAAACAAGACAGTGGTGTTTACTTGCATGTTTTGGTTCTAATAGAAAGCTGCCTGGTGCTCCACCTTGTGTTTATTCTTTGTCTGCCTTAACTGGGAATGCCCCACAGCTGAGGACTAAAAGCAAGATGGGTGAAACACAACTAACCTTCATGTTAATCTCCATGAGCCTTTTTCTCCCGCTTCCCATAAGGTCTCTTCAAACTTTCCTACGGCTTGACAGCAAGTACAAAAAACCTGAAATACATACACTAGTGCCTACACTACTTCAGTAACCAAATGAAGAAAAATTCCATACCATTTCAGTTGCCTCTGAAGTGTTACTTCATCACTCCAGACCAGGGTACACAGCAACTTAGGTAATGACCCTGTCGGGCTCAGTGACTCTCTGTGACTCTTTGAGTTGCTACCCTTCTTAGGGTTCCACCAGTGTGATTGGAACTGCCAGCCTCTATGGCAAAAGCAGTCATCATTCCCTGTTCACCTACAAAGGTTTTTGTGCATTTGGCTGTTTACACATAGACCGCACTATTCTTAAACCATATTTTTAACGGCAGGCTGTAAGTCAACATAAGGGTATAATTTATATTTTTCAGAGTTTTCTACCTATGAAAATATTCATACATCAAATTTCTCATGTGGCATCCTCCAGAGATGTTCAATAGAGTTGTGCTTTGCTGCTGGGTATGTCAGAGTTTAATGGAAGTATGTATTTATTAGTAAAATGGCTACCTACCAAAAAACATTAATAAACCTTCAATCAGACATCACACATTTCTAACAAAAAACATATTTCAAAGCCTTAGCTGCTAGTTAAAAGCCTTACAAATTACAGAATTTACAATGAGCTTTGCAGTACAGCAACACAATTTGTTTGTTTTCCTCCCACTGTGGTCTCCTCCTCATGAATTGAGAAAGACCATCATGGTAGCAACAGCAGGAACACATTTTGTTTTGTTCTTTTTCTGAAAGCTATTCATTCCTCAGCCACAGATTCACAGCTAAATTTGTCTCTTTTAGTCATAACACCATCAAATGGCAAAAAAAATGGCATTATTCCATGAAATTTGAGAAAATATGGATCATCTTTTTCACAATGTTCCCAATACAAAATTTGCCAAGACACAAAAAAGTTGTAGACAATCCTGTGTTTTAGGTCCAACACACATGTTTGTGTATGTTCTGGAGCAGTTTGGATGTGCTACAGTGATACACCAACAGTTTAACATATTCAACATGAATAGGCCAGTTTGTATATTACATATTAATAACAGGAAAAAACAAGGGAGACCTTTGTATACTAAGCAAATCTAGTAAATATTAGTAAAATAACTAGCTTCTTGGAAAATACTTGGCAAGGTAATTAAAATATGTAATATTACTTGCTGTTACCATATTATAACTTATCAGCCATACCAGTAATTGTGTACCATATTGCCTTAGGCCCATCTTTTAGACAGAAATTTTTAGATACCCAAAGTGTATATGCCTACCTTCTGTGACTCTACTTTCTTCACGTGTCATTCTGTGCTCAACATCCTGCTCTAACTCCATTAATCTAAATTATCCCAGAACTATTGTTTAGTGACAGAAGGACTGGAGATTTTCGTTAAATCCACCTTCTTCTCCTAAAGTGTCAGTGAAGATAGTTGAAAGATAAACAGCTCAGTTAAATCATCTCTAATGGATACAAATACATTTAACTTTTTGTATTTCCTGCTGAAGAAGAATATTAATTTAAATGAACCAAGAAATATTAATGCAAATATGCTGAATATTCATTCAAATATGAAATATTAAAATAAAATTCTGTCTTCATTTTTTAAAGTGTTAGTATAAAAGACATTTCTAAAAATAAATGATGATAGTGTCCAAATCACTTCCAAAATGCTACTAAGAGATTAATAGTGAAACCATTTTTCAGTGTCTGTGTCCCTAAACAGTTCATTCCCACACTTGCTCAAAGAAAGAGTAGAATTGAATGGAAACTTGTTCCTCTGCCATGCTTACATTTACTAGGAGTTAAGAATGGTATCTCAGAGTGATATATCTCTATATTAAAATATTAATTAGATAAAAATATCAAAGGAACGTTTTGCTCTCTTTAGAAAAGATGAATCTCTTAGCTAAATGTGCATCTTTTGACATCCTTTAAAATCTTCCTTCTTTTCCAATATTTTTTTATTAACTTTTGAATCTTGTCAGTCAAGTCTGGCTTCGTGGTCCCCACAGCATTCATGGATTATTAGAAGTGCTTCTGGGTTTGATACAAAAAGGCACTGAAAATGTGTGTGCCTCAGACTGTTTCTGTGCTGTCAATACTGTAATGGCATCATTACTTTTTTAATAAGTCATTGATGTTTCTGTTGCAATTGACCAATTTGATTTTTAGGTCATATTCAGCAGCAAAGAAAAAGAATAGGAAAAAGCCATAAAGAATAATTTGAGTGTTTCTTGCTAATAACAAGGTGAAGCAGACACAGTTTATCATGCAAAAACTATATCTTATACTCCAAGAAGTTCATTGGCAAGGAAACTATAAGCCCTGGGTTAAAATTAGGCTGAAATCTTCACGATCACTGCAGCATATTAAATATGATAAATATGAGATACCAAGAAATAGATAAAGAATGATGATTCTGGCAAAAACACCCAAAACATATAACGCATTTTAATTCCTTCTCTGAACATCCTGAAATAGGCAGAGGATACCTAAATCTATTGTTTCTTTAAATCACTATAATTAGTGAGTATGCAGTGAAATACACAGATATACAGCCATGGTTTTTCATCTTTTCCCTCTCAAAAAAAAAAAAAAAAAGAAAAAACCCAAAAACCAAAAGCAACAACAAAACAACAACCAAAAAACTGACCATAAAAACCCTGACAAAAGTATCTTAGATTACACCCAAGAGAGAAGAAAACCAAATGTGTTTCTTTTGTAACGTATTTGTAATATACAAATAAACTGAGAGAGCAGCCCAGATAAAGCCTGTGAAAGAGTTAATTACCCACTGTTAGCAAGCAGTCTCAGTCTTACAGAAAAATACTTCAAATATTGGAAAAGTTTAACAAGAAGACAGGATTCAATAGGTTTCTTCAGAGGCTATGAAAGACACATACATGGATGAGCTGCTAAGATTTTCTTCATGGATTTCAACTGTTATTCTCTCTATATTCCCATTTTCTTCACCTTCTCTTTCTCTCTAGAGGATTTTCTGTATCACTCTTGTTCCTCCATGGGCCTCATACCTCCATGTGAAACAGAAATACATTGTCCTTACTGCTGCACCAAGCAATACTTCAATGCAAGCTTCATTACCAGCTCAAATGTTAACCCAGATTTATCAGCATGTTAGCCCAAGTTAATGATCCTATATTTTAACATCTCCAGACCCAGTCAGGGTTTGAGCTTCAGTGCAAAAGGAATGCAAGGACCAAGAAGGAAGCTTGACTGTAAATGAACCTTGAGTAGTTTTCTGAATTGTACTTCCCTCATCTTTCTAGACAGGATCTGTTTCTCACTCAAATATTTATTATTTTAAAAATAAAAATATATATTTTTTTAAAAGTAGCAGTACTGCCTCTTATTTATGAGGCATCATAAATCATTCAGCTGTCAGCATGTCATATAGTAAGAAGAAAGCACTGAACTAGTCAATCTGTATCAAAATTCTTCTTTTTCTAGTGCTCAATTGTCACTGCTATTGTTAAGTCAGGACAAGTCCCTAAACAGACCTTTTAAGAGAAAATGCTTTACCTTTCCACTAGCTGCCACAGAGAATCAGTTCTGAACGCTCACAAGATGACTGTACCATGGCTGCTTTAAAAGGGCATTTTCAACCATGGAACAATAAAAAAAAGTTTATAATTTTAGGGTAATATGTACATGAGCAAGCTTTTCTGAGTTTATCTGAGTTGCATTAATGTTGACTCTTTCAGGATATCAAAGTATATGAGGAAATACTTAGACATATAACTTCACTGTGTACTTTGGGTATCTATTTAAAGTAAATAATCATTAGTGATAGTGCTCTCTCTAAAAAGAAAACTTCTACAATTATAGACCTCAAAAATTCAAACATAATAAGTTCTACTAACTATTCCCAACAATTAAAAAAAGCTGTGGAAAGGAATGAAACCACACACACTAACACTCACAAGCACACACCCACAGCCTGAGGGGGATCTACATTCTAGTATGCACTCCTAAACAACATAACATTTCCTTACAAGAAATAGATCACTTCTTGCAAGTCTTCCCAAAAATACCAGTATTATAGCATTTTGGCTCATTTCAGAATTAAATCAGATAAGTATGCTTGAAGTATTTGCCTTGACATTGTAGTTTGTTAAGTGTACCTTTTATGGAACAGTTATCAGAAAAAAATATTTTCATTTTAAAAATTGAATCTTTAGAAAAATATTTCACCCCTGATACTGGAAATTATAAGCTAAGGATGACTGGGGTTTACTTCTTAGTATGAGAAGGAGCTCCTCCTGTTTATTTAGTCTGACTATGAAGGCTGTGATCTGGCTGCTAAACAGCGCCAAATGCAGTCTTTTGCTCCTGGAGGACTTCCACTGAATAAGACTACAATATCCTTTCCTGTAATTTCCTTAAAAGTATTTATTAACCTTGTGCCAAGAGGTGCCAGTCAAAGAAGTAAGCGGCAACATGCACCAATATCACGCTGGATAAATTCAATCCCCAGTGCTGAGTTATAAAACCTTTCTAATATACAGGATGAACAGACTATTCTTTGAGATTACTACTGACACATTATTTTTAAAAAAAGGATGATAGATCACTTCCATAATTATAGAGACACCTGACTTTAATCAATAGAAGGCAAATTTCATCCAGACTAAAGCTGAAGTTCCCATTCAATCATAAGAGCTGTCATTTCACTTGAAAATTACTATGGATTCCATGATAAATAAAGCATCATGGGGAAGATCCATTAAACTTGACAAATTCAAGAGGAGTGCCAAGAAAACAACACAAATCAATATTTGATATTTATCAGTTTGACAAAAAGTGTGTGATAGAAGGTACAGAAGAGGCTCATGAACACTCGTTGCTTGATCCATTTTTTTCTTAAAAACATAGCTGTATAATAACTCATCCTCAAATGTCATGTACAAAAAGATAATACTTGAGGAGAAAATCTAAACGACATGGCCTACTCTCAGCAGTGTCAGGTATGTCTGTGTTTTTTGCCCTATGTTTAATATCTTTTCAGTTTTGGCAAATAGCAGTGAGATCAGACCTCAGTGCATCTGCTGTCTATGATTCAGATGGTGGACTGTGTGAACTTTGCAAAGGGCAAGTCAAAGCCAAACACTACAGCATCTATTAAGAGTGTTTTGCTGATGACTGTGAAGTACAAATAGCCTATTCGTAGACAGAGACCTCTTAATCATTCCTCTGAAAGTGCAAAGCACTGAGCAATTTACGGGCCAAATCGTGACTGGCTTGTAAGTAGCATGAGGGCACAAAAGCCCCTAAGGCTAAATAAAACAGCTTTGCTTTCAGCTTTGTGATCCTGAATATAGCCAGGATCCACAAACAAAGTTCTAGGTATAAAAGTTAAAGTTGATTAGAAGCCAAAGATTTTATACAAATAACCTTCTCCTTCATCAATGTCCCCTTTCTCTTCCTACCAGTGTCCCAAGTACAGTTAAACCTCCTGTGGCTGCTTTAAAAAGAGAAAAGAACAAGCAGAGATCCTCTTAGAATCATAGTATTGTTCAGGTTGGAAAAGATCTCTAAGATCATTCAGTATACCCGTTAATCTAACACTGCTGTATTCACCATTAACCATGTTTCTAAGTGCTACATCCACATGTTTTTTAAACACTTCCCAGGCATGATGGTTCTACCACTTCCCTGAGCAGCTTGTTCTGATGCCTGGCCAATCTTTTCGTTCAGGAGTTTTTCGTAATATCCAAGTTATCTCCTCCTGGCCTGTCACTAAGGAATAGCATGGTCAGCAGGAGCAGGGAGGTTGTTCTGCTCCTGTACTCAGCACTGGTGAGGGGCACCTTGAGTGCTGTGTCCAATTCTGGCCCCTCAGTTTAGGAAGGACTAAAGGACAGTTCAGGTTGAGATGCTGGAGCGCGTCCAGAGGAGGGCAATGGGGCTGGTGAGGGGCTTGGAACACAAGCCCTGTGAGGAACCACTGAGGGAGCTGAGGGTGTTTAGCCTGGAGAAAAGGAGACTCAGGGGTGACCCTATCACTCTCTACAACTCCCTGAAAGGTGGCTGTGGTCAGGTGGGGGTTGGGCTCTTTCTCCAGGCAGCAGCTGACAGAACCAGAGGACACAGCCTCAAGCTGCATCAAGGGAAATACAGGCTGAACATTAGGAAGAAGTTTTTTACAGAACGAGTGATAAAGTTCTAGAATAGTCTGCCTGAGGAGGTGGTGGAGTCACCATCCCTGGATGTGTTTAAAAAGAGATTGGATGTGGCACTCAATGCCATGGTTTAGTTGAGGTTTTAGGGCATGGGTTGGACTCGATGATCTTGAAGGTCTCTTCCAACCTAGACATTCTGTGATTCTGTGATCCTCGTTACCTAGGAGAAGAGACCAGGCCCCACCTTACTACAGCCTCCCTTTATGTGGTTATAGAGGATAATAAGGTCTTGCCCTGAGCCTCCTTTTCTCCAGGCTAAAACCCCAGCTCCGTTAGTCACTCCTCATGAGACCTCTTC
Source organism: Dicaeum eximium (assembly GCA_013396995.1). Classification (NCBI taxonomy): domain Eukaryota; kingdom Metazoa; phylum Chordata; class Aves; order Passeriformes; family Dicaeidae; genus Dicaeum; species Dicaeum eximium. The sequence continues at coordinate 2,168,837 of VWZP01001589.1, forward strand.
CAAGTGAGCAATGAAGGGAACACTGGCGTGGTGGACTCCACCATTGGCCTTGATAACCAGTTAAACACCTCATGCCTTGGGACACTCTAAGGTCCAGCAAAACGCAATGCTCTGCAGAGAGCAGGTCCTCATGACTCAGCTGCTGTGGTCAGCAGTCCACTTGCAGAGCGCAGCATGACAGAAATGTCAAGGACGGTCACTGCTGTTGCTATTGTCAGTCTTTCTCCTTCCTCTTCAGGGTGTAGAATGACCTACAGCACTTCATACTTTCTATGACAATATGATTCAGTTGAGCTAAAAGTGTCTGGTAAAGGCTGGGTGCACATGTAATATATGCACATGATGGTTTGATATAAATAGCCTGATGGTCTGGTGAAGTTTCATGTACTTAGGTCAGGAGATACACTTAAGCCTAGTAGCTGCACAGGCCTACTCACCCCAGTGCAACTCCTTAGTACCACAGCTTTGGTGCAGAGAAAGGACTGTAACATTGCAGTGTTGAGAGAAAAAAAAACTCCATTTGCCATATGGACTTCCTGGGGTTCTCAGTCAGACATGGGCAAAGATATTAGCAGTGAAATTTCAGAATAATGTTAAAGAAATACTCACACATTTGATTTTTCATAAAGTTATAGACAGTATTTCAGTGGCTGAAAATAAAAATGTGCAGATATTCTGAAAAGCTTTTAAGAAAGATGGAATGCTTTCCATTACACTGTAAATGACCCCAAGACTGGAATCCAAGCCCAAACGTGAGATGATCATTCTGATCATTCATGGGAAACAGATCATTCTGAAACAGACTAATAGGTTGAACCTAAAAGTGCTAGGAAATTTCAAGAAATCCTGGAAAAGTTCAGGTGTGGCATCAGTGAAAGTTGTGCCATTGATTTCTTTTTATTCAGGATTATTTCCAGGGAATTTATGGAGGAAGAATATTTTCTTAGAAGAAATGAGAATGCAAAGAGAAAATGTAAACAAAATTAATTTAAAGGCCAGGGAAAAATCAGAAAAACAGATGGTTCATTAACAGTGTGGAATTAGGCCATTGCCTATAGCAGTTCAAGGTAGTGTTTTTGATTGTTTTCTCTGAGTTCCCCTAATTTCTCATTTTTAAGTCTTTAGAAGAGTCAACATCTCAGTAAAAGTTTACCATTTACCTAAGTTTCTTACTTTGTCTGATCTAGTTAACAAAAAAGCAAAAGTTGAGGAAAATGCCATGAAATTTAACAGAGTGTGAACCTGGAGACTCAGAAATGGGACTATCCTGTTGTGGGTGGGTTTCTCCCTCATGAGTTCCTCTAAGGCCTTTGTCATTAAAAAAGTGCCAGATTAGTGAGACACTCCTAGAGCAAACTTGCAAACAAGTATACATTGAAATTTAAAACCAATAAAGATAATAAAAAATTAGAGGTATAAAGGATGGTACAGAGGGCTTAAAGAAGGAAACTCTTCTCCAGAAAACTGAAAAAGTCTGGAGCTTAAAAACCCTCATTCTGCGATAGGCCAAACTTATTTTTAAACCTAAATTTCAAATAAATTCAATAATTCTTCTTCCACTATTTTCATGTTTAATTTCAAATTTTATACATTTTTATTATAAAGGAATTAACAGAACTATTTCTATTTTCAAAGCAAAAATACAAAACCCTTAAAAGTTTTTCTAAAACAAGTATTTGTTCTAAACCAAGGATTTCTCAAAACCAAGGGATTTTGTAATAATTTTTAGTCTCTAGGAGTCAATGGAGTCTAAAAGGTACAAAATGTCTTGCCAGCTCCACTTGGTCATGAAGGTAGCTTTCTAAGAAACCATAGTTTTACTGGCTAAAGACTAGGTAAATTGTCAGTGGTAAACTGTGTGTAGTAAGAGTGGTAAAAATTCAATTTTCGTCTCATACCCAGCCCCAGCTATGCAAGATCTCTGAAGCATGGCAGTACTTCCTGAAATTGAGCGTGAGCACAGGATTCTTTGCTGAGTTTAAAACCCACAAATGGATCCAAAAGTCAGGAGGTTGTAAATACAGAGGTTTGAGCTGTCCATCAGCCCAAAGCTTCACAGTTTCACTGAGATACAGCACATACCCTGTTTCAAAATGCTACATATTTCTGAAATAAACGTTGACAGTATTAATCTTTGCATATTGTTGATTAGCAAACAGTTAAGTGAATGTCTGAAGGATGAAATTTTTCCTTTCTCCTGTCTGACTCCTTTTAACTTTTCCACTATTCTTCACTTTTTTTCTTTATCCATTGCAAATGAAAGAAAGTAATGAAAGAAGAAAATCAAACCCTTTTAATCTACCAGTGAGTTTCCAAGAATAAAAGCAAGCCTTTTGCACAAATCAAAGATATCCAACTGATTTTTAATAATGGCAAACATTTTACTGAGTGAGCGGCCAACAGAAATCATAGCGTTCAAACAGACATAGTGGCAATACCAGGCTGACAAACCCTGCCTCCTTCTCCAAAACCATGTCACAGGAAGATCAATCACCTTGCCAAAATGCTGCTTTTTCTGAATAGCACCAGTTTCATATAGAGCAAGATGCTTTATCTGTCACTCTTGTAATTTAGCACAGAATATTTGCTAAATTTGTAATTTAGGACAGAATAGCAGTACTCGCCTTCTTCAGAACAGCAAATCTGTGGTCAAAATTTTACTTTGAAATTTTCCTCTGGGGAAACCATAACAAACTTTGTGTAACCATAGGAACACTGGAAACAAATTTAGGGATAGATTTGTTATTTGACACTCAAATGTTTTCGGGTTGAAAATGAAGCAGATCTGCAGAATATAGATTTGAGGTTGACTTCTGTCTCATCAGCATGTTTCTCTTCAGCATTTTCCCATGGCTTCCTTAGGCAGCCAGGACAGAATGTTCTTTTACTAAAGATTATATATTACATGTCACTCTAAGTATCCTTGTAAGAGCTTCTGTTGGAAGAATTTCCAGCAATATCTGCAGTTCTTTCATGTTCTCAAAGTCATTAATTGCCCATGACTTTCCAGTTCTCCAAGTTCCCTAGAAAGTGTAATATCAGCATATCTTGACCTTGAACTTCATAGCAAGACAAGAAGGTAAATGGTTATTCATCATTATCTGAGTAATCTCAAATCTCAGAGTGTGAGTTGGGGAGTGCATCTCACATATTTGCTACCTCTTCTGCTATCCTGGCTTACAAAACAAAAATATTTATTGTAGCACTAAAAAAAAAAAACCAACAAAAAAAACCCCTAAAAACATTAAACCAGCTAAGTAAAACAGATCATTCCAGTGTGCATTTTGGGAAAGCATTTCAGACTTTGGCTGAACATTGGTTTACCACCAATATAAAGAGAATGTTTTAAATAGACTTGGCAATTAGCTTTTTTGCACTTCAATTTGAAAAAATATTTGAGGAATAGAGGTCAAACAGAGGAAGTCCAATTTTCAGGCAGAAGAAACCTGCCTTAAGCAACATTTACTGGGTAAAACAACTTATCAGTTGTTTCATGGCCTGCAATACAAGCTTCTATTGCTTCATTTTTTCACCCAAAAAGTGTATATCTATATCAGACAAATGAATCATTGATATCAATTAAATTCTAATATTTTCTATCTTATACACCACAAACTCAAATCTAAAATGCTCTAATGCCCAGTGGTCCAACTTGAAAACAGCAATTCTGCCTAGGGAAGCCTATCTGAAAATTTCCAAGACAGTGTAGAGAGGGCTTTACTATCCTTCACTACTTTTATCATCTCCCTGTCCTGTGCAGTTGCTTCTTAGAAGAAATGCTGAGGATTCTGTGCTGGCTTAAAATGAAATGTGAAGTGAAGAGAAAGTGTTGCTATAGCAAAAAAATTTTAAACTTTTTTTTTCCCTGACAGTACCAGGAACAGATTCAAATTTGATTCTTGGATAAAGAAAAATCTTAAAATGCCTTTTTACTTAACTCAATACATTAAGAAAAAAAAAATAAAATCACTTTGATGGTTAATTTGCACCTATCCCAAATTATAATTTTTTTCTTTTCTATCAAGCTTTTTGGTGTGATGAACCTTTTTTAACACCTTAAGAGCATTTAGAGAAAAAGTCTGTTAAGTTTGTTAAACCTTGGTACTCCAGAATTGTGAATCTCTTCACATTTATTGTTCCTTTCAGATGGATGACCTTATACCCATGAATACAAACCTTTGAAGTAATTTAACACTCATGATGCAAAGTTTAAAAATTATTATGCTTTTCATAACTGCAAAATTCATGTTTTAATGAGACAATTCTGCTTAAATGTTTGTCTCACAGTATTTAGTTAAAACATCAAAAGAGGAAGAAGACTTTACAGATAATCATCACCCATGTAATGACACATGCTTTGGGTAGAAAATACCTTGTTTTCACTGGAAACACCACTGAAGTTTTCACACAGAAATGCTTGGTATATTAATCACTAAAAACAGACAAAGAAAACAACACTACATTTACAGCACCTGATGGGACTTCCATACATTTTGTAGTGAAAAGACACTCACACAAAGCATTCCTTGTATGTATTTTTTTGATAAACCCTGTGTTCAAAAGGCTCTTGAGAACATGCAATGCATGTGTCTCAGAGCATTTTATGACATTAAAGATAGTTCCAAACTAAGCACTTTTTTCCCGAGTTCCAAAAATCATCACTTCATATTAGTACCTTTTACCACAAAATTGAACAAAATTCAGGATATGCAGTGCTAACAATAAAGAGAGGCCAAACATCTTACCAGAAGGCTCTGTTTACAGAAAGATAACAGGCATGATCTAGAGTGAAAATTAATCAATGTTTTGAAAACATTCACATATAAGGGACTTTGAGGAGTAAGTGCTTGTTGGTTCTTTAAGGTCTGAAAACATGTGCAGCAGGTCTGAAAACCTGAAAATTTGTGTAGCAAATTTTGAATAGAAGTTCTAGATGGCATACTTTCAGCTTTAACTTTATTTTCATTAATATTCTTATGCAATTTAAATTGCATTTATTTGAAATTTTACTTTCTAGGATTTTTAGAAAAATTCAATTTAGATGCAAAAGAACATTCAGTTACAACAACTGCATGTAGCTAAAAATAAATTGGCATCAAGCTTTGAAAGAAACAAGAATATTAGCAGCCCAGTGATGTGCAGTATTAAGTATTTAAAGTGTAAATTTTACGAAGACATGAAAGTAATTTAGATGATAGCTATATAAATCTTCTGAAATATCTATATAAATCTTTCTGAAGCCTACTCAAAAATCCTAATATTTAACACTGAAATGTCTTGAAGTTCTCTATTGAACTCCAGAAATCTGAGCTAATACAAAACATCAGTGTCTTGGCACATTTACTATCAGATAGATACATAAACATTTAAAAGTGATAACTGCAGATGTAAATAAAGAGGCAAGGGATTGTTAAACTTTGGAATAGCTGCCCAGGGAGGTGGTGGAGACACAATCACTGGAGGTGTTCAAAAAACCACTGGATGTGGCACTCAGTGCTATGCTCTAGTTGATAAGGTGGTGATCAGTTAAAGATTGGACTTGATGGTCTTTTCCAGCCATAAGGACTCTGTGATTCTGATCTCCTGTATTCACATGCTGGTTAATAGTAAAGCTGCATTATTAAATTTTCAGGACTCTTTGTGTACTTTCTCTAACATGAAACTAATCCAAATTCTTACCTTTGCTTCTAAAGAATTTCCAGAAGTCTGCTCTATATCTTTGATCTTCTCTACCTTAACAAATATTGACAGGTGCTTTTTCTTGTCTGTCCAACCAAAGCAGAACTTAAATTAGCCTTTTCCATGACATTTCTTCACAGTTGGTGCTACAGAGTCTCTGGGGACCAGAAGCACATTCACCCTCACTGCTCTGGCATGCACATGCACAATGCACAACCCTGTGGTTGACCAAGGAAACTGGAAACTTTCCAGATAGCTTCCCGCAGTGTAAACTGGATAGAGAGTGGACAAGTCAGTGATGCCTAAGATTGCAAAAGAACGTTAAAATCATCACCCTTTAAAGGGAGGATGAGGCCAGGGAATGGTGCATTTAGTGGGAATCACATTTAGAAATCTTCAGAGCAATTGCTTTAAAATCATTAGGAAAGCTAATGGAGTAGAATATGTATGGGGATTTCATCCTGCTTATCAGCAGAGACAGTATTGTCACTTTGGGATTAAGCCCTAATAATGAGTAAATACACAGAACACATTAGCCAGGTATCTAATTATCAGTAGCTGGAGAAAAATATCTTTTGCAGAGTGACAAACATTAAAAAGCTGAATAAAAGACATATTAATTTAGTGATCTGAAAGACAGTGAGCAAGTTTGAAAGCTGCACATGATGTAACCATGTAGACACAGCATCTGTTCAACCTAAGTAACACAACATTAAAGCATGCATGACAAGGTGAGAAAAATCCATTCGGCAAGGGCTAGACCTATTTTGAGGAAGTTATTGGACAACATCCAAGGATAGCAAGTTAACAGCTTCACACTTATTTTCCTCACGGTACAAAAGCACTACAGTAATTCATTAGACAGATGGTTTCAAAGCAGAACAATTAGAGGGGAGAGAGAGCAGCCCTGTCTGAGCTCACAGGTTTGACTACAGGAGCCAGGAGAAGGGCTGGCAAGAAGAGCTAGAGAGGATGGAAACTATTTGCCAAAATGCAGGTAACAAACTGCTAAGAAAGCATGAAAACTACACAAGAGGCTTCTATCACTTGCTTGCAGCCAAAGCCAGTAACATATCTTCCCCATCATCAGCATTTGTATATTTTTCTGTAAGCCAAATTTCATAAGGAATTTATCAGGCTGGTGGATTCACCTAATCAGCTTCAAACCACATATTGATCCCACATTTTCAAGGGAAGCACTTTTAGCTCTCTCTGGCATGACTGAAGATAGGTAAGGAAATCCTGGCAAGAAATTGCAGAGGCTGTTTACATGTCAGAAACTATCCGTGAATAAAATCAGAATTAATAGATTTTTTTTTTAATAAATATAAGAATCGATTTGACTTAATGGAAAAAAATCCCAGTGCCAAGACCCATGAAAAAACATTTCTCAAAGACATGGAAAAGGATGTTTCAACTTTTTTCCTCCCCTCCCTCTAATTAACAGAGAAATCCCTAATAAAATCAAGTCAGAAATTGATGTTGGCTAACACTAGCCATTGACTTTTACTAGACAAGTTGGTTGTCTCTTCCTTCTTACAAAGTAAGCATAGCATATTGATCTTGTTATTGATTACATTATCTTTATCATCTCTCCTTGAAGTAAAGTCTACATCACTATAAAAAAAAATTTTTAAAAACACTGACATGAATGTAACAAGAATATGGACAGAATGGAAGAGACAATCCTCCAAAAACTTAATGACTTCTTCATAAAGCTTTGTTACTCAAAGATTATTCAGTGTAACATCCTATGAGTGTATAATTTAAACTTATTTTTTTCCTAGCTATAAGGCCATGCAAAAGACCTAATTTATGTACTGATTCAAGAAATAGAGCAAAAAGCGAGACACTAAGTTTTACATATTTTTGTTTGCTTTTCTGTTCTATCTTGCTCTTTCATGATGCCGGGGAAACATACAGGAGCTTAGATTTCAAGAAGAAACATCAGTTTTGCAAAGTAGTTCTAGAAACCAAAAAATTTTGAGATTACTTAGAAGCTTCTTGAAGAGGTGAAGAAACTTCTGAGTTTTTTTTACAAAGTTTACTAAGATCAAGCTGAACTAAAGATTCAAAATCTTCCTTTTCTTCAGCGCTTTTCTTAATAGGCCTCCTTGTGTTTGAAGTTAGGGCCATTCAGAATATAATCAGGTTTTCTGTTGACAGGCATTTTACATCACTGGGACCACCTCTCTAAACTAATCTGTCAAAAAAACCCAAAAAAAAACCAAAAAAAAACAAAAAAAAAAAAAAAAAAAACAAACCCAAAAAAAAAAAAAAAAAAAAAAAAAAGNNNNAAAAAAAAAAAAAAAGAAAGAAAAAGGAGATATTATCAGTAAATACCAAGCAGATTTAGACCAACATGATTTAACTCATAAATGTAAATGGTTACATTAAAGGAAAATATATCAAAAACATGCAGCAGCACATTTAGTGGAGTTGAGTACTATTTCATAGAGTCATAGAATCCTTTATGTTGGAAAGCCTGGCCAAAGGTGGGTAGGCAATGCCTTGTCTTGCTCAGTAAGGGACACTGCACACCTGGACACAGTGCTGGGTACAGTGCTGCTGCAGCTCTGCCCACAGGCTGTAAGGAATTATGTTATGTACACTCCAGCTCTGGGCTGATACTCAGTATTTAAGAATGCTCATGTATTTCATGAGACAGAAGAGGAAAAAACCCACAAAAGTGGGAACAAGAGAAAATTCTTTGGTTTGAGCAGGTGAGTTAGTGCACATGCTGGATGAGAAGCAGAAGGGTGTTTCTGTTTCGGCTGAGGCAGAATGAGAGGAAGGAAAATGCTAGGGAGTAAGATCACTCTGCTGCATCTAAAACAGCAGGAAACCTATGGTCATGTCTGCTGCTATAGTTTTTGGGATCACAAACTTGGATTTCATTCAGAGATCCCTTCCTAACTTGTATCCATTAAAATGCTGTGGTTTTAACAAGGCTCATTCCCACATCAATACAGCACAAAATAAATATTACAAAAATATTGGTTATCTACATTTTACCTAATTCAGCTTCTCCTTCCTTCCACCTTACCCAGCAATAGTAACAAAATTTGCAAAAAAGGTCAAAGGAAGCAATTCAGAGGATGAAAGTAATGTCAAAAAGTTTTTTTTAGGAATAAATTTTACTCTGAATACAACTCATTTTTCTCAGATCTTTAAGGTTAAAACTACAGTATAAGTAATATTGAATCAGATGTTAGAAAGCCATGCCAATCTGCAAAACAAAATTAAAAAATAAATCTAAAGCCATTTTAGAGGCTTTGGATTCTAAGATTAAAGGTAAGCCCTGATATATATGGAAGTAAAACAGAAGGATTATTTCTCAACAAAAATCAATCCAATGGAAAAAAAAACCCTAAACAAAAAACCCCCACATATGGCCATATTTTCTACATCTTTCTCTGAACATTTAATCTTTTAATATGAGAGTCAGAAACACAGAGGGAAGTCTTCAAGAGAGTTAAAAATACAGAAATAAACAAACTAAACGTACGAGAACTATTACATTAAGGCTCAAATCTTTACATTTACATTGAGAGATTTAAAACTAAGAAAAAAAGTTGGATAAAAGATTAAATAAGAGATCTAAATAGACAGTAGGTTATGTATACAAATTATGACTTGTGAAATCCATTCTTATAGTCTTAGGATCAAGGGCAGATTAGTTCATTGAAAAACCAAACCAAACAAACAGAAAACCTCTAGTGAACTGCAAGTAGAGGTAATAATATTTCCTTGCAGGGCTTCTTCCCCATCCTCTCCCCTTTTATCCCTAGGGATAAGACAATATTCTGAATATAGATTTCACAGCACAGAAACACAAGTAAATTACTCAAGGCACCATGTGCCCTTTGATAGGCTACTGCACATTGCAATTGATAGTCACAGAAAATGTCACAGACTGTTGAGGGCAATTTAGGAAATCTAAAGGACAGTATTTGCTTCCTATCACACTTTTCTGTTCTCCTCAATATAAAACATAGTGAGACATTCTGATGTACAGCTTTTTTTTTTTTTTAATTCCTAAAGAAAGAAGATGGCAGCAGTTGAAAGGTGAGAAAAGGGGAAAAGTTTGGAGAAGGGTCTTACCCACCAGAACCCCACAATCCATTGTCCATTCAGCTTAGTCACTGTGATTTCAGGTGGCCTGACCAACATCTGGGCAATCAGACAAAAAGTTTTTCTGCTTACGCAGGAAGAATCAAGACTCATCAATCCATTTTTATGAGTAAAAGAGTTTTCCTTCACCTATGTATTCATACAATAAGTATCTTTTACTATTGCATATAGTCACTTAGTCCATAATCAGAAGAATATTTTTCTGTGTACAAGGTAAATTCAAAGATTAAACTTGAAAAAAGCTTGATTTGGTGTCTTGATGCACTGTTTACCTAGATTTTATTCATGAATGTCCCTCTCTCTTTGTACAATTTCCTTTATTTTGCCAGACACATAGTAGCATTCACAAGAGATGCTCTTCCACTAATTAATAACAGAAATTCCTTGGCCTATCACTCATAAAAATGTTAATTAAAATTAGTAGTAACAGAGGACCTATGTATTTGATTAGTTGTACTGGAAGGAGCTAATTAATGCCAGATAAAGTACACTCAGTAAGGTTCTCCACATGCTTAGAGTGATCTTTTTGACCAACAGCAGATGCACAGGAAGCCCGAAGGTCAGTGGCCAGATGCTCAGCGGTTGTTCAAGGAGCAGCTGCCAAGGCCCACTGATCATGCCATTTTGGGAAAGCTGGAAAACCTCTCCCAAGAGAATGAAGTGTTGAAAAAAGGGCTGCAAGGAGGGACACAGTGTCTTAAATTTGGAAGTTAGAGCCGTAACTGGACAGCTGGTACAGCAGCCTGTGCACCAGCCGTGCCTGCCTGTGGAGAGCTCCTTCACGGCCTCTTGGCCTTACAACATGTCAGGCGTGGGCTTCTGCTCCAGGAGGGAATGAGAGTTTCTCCAGAGGTTTTTGAGGTGTTTATTAAAGGGGAAATTTTAGTATAAACTACTACTGATAAAGAAAAAACAAAACAAAAAAGAAGAAAACTGAAGTTGATTGTGGAGTGGGTGTGTGAAAGGTAATCAAACATGCTGGGCAGTCACATCAAGAGATTTCCAATATTTCCACTCACTACTCATGGACTGCACTTCACACCTCTGGTGGTAATGGTCTGTCATGATGCATGGATTCCTGGCTGTCTTTCAGCAAATGGCAGCACACCTCAGAAAAACAGCATTATAACAACAACAACAAAACTCCAACCAAACAAACCAACAAAGAGAAGAAACTTTCCTTTAAAACAATAAGAAAAATCTGTATTCATTTACCATATAAGATTATTATCACCATTATCCATATCGCTCTAAATCCATCTCCAATAATCCCTCTGTTGATAATATCTGTATACATCTATATTTTTCAAGAAACATAAATATTCAGGGTAATGAAGGCACATTCCCTATTGCATCATGATTCCAGCCTAAGTGATCAAATAAAAACACAATTCCAGAATATGGGTAACATATGTTGTTATGCTGTTTTTGGCAGGGGTAGACTTAATCTTCTTCCCAGTGGTTAATATGGGGCTGTGTTTTCTGGATTTGTGCTGAGCACAATAGCAATAATGTAGAGACATTTTTGTTATTTCTGGGCAGGGATTACAGAGAGCCAAGCCCTGTTTTGGTTTTTTGTACTGCCACGCTGTCAGGGAAGTTGGGAGTGCATGGGAGGTTGGGAGGAGGCAGAGCCAGGACAGGTGATCCAAACTGACCAAAGGGATATTCTATACCATGTGGCATCATTCTCCATGTGTAAAGAGGAGAAGAAGTGATGCCTTGTGAAGGTGAAACAGAGGCTAGATGGAGTTAAAGAATAAAGTAGGTATTTCTTAGGCCTCAATGGATACACCTTGGGCAGTGAAAAAGCCCAGCCAGGGCTACACCCAAGATTAACCCAAAATGGTCACAAAATGGATGACTGGTCACGAGGTCTCACACTTCTATAAGTTTTGGTCCCTGAATTAATTCCTTTTTTTGCTTTGTATCCATGGCTTTGCTTTCCCTATTAAACTGTCTTTATCTCAACCCACAAGTTTTCCAGCTTTTACCCTTCTGATTCTCTCCCTGATCTTGCTGGTGGGGGAGTGAGGAACAGCTGCATAGGGCTTGGTGAGTGGCTGGGGTTAAAGCACAACAGCAATAAAAAGCATTCTAGGATAAAGCCATAGCTTCAGCATCATTTTAAGCCTATCTGGTTGCTGACAAATAGGAAATTCCCACTGACCCACCTCTGCTTTTCTTATCTCTGTAGCTTATATAGTTTAAAGACAAAGTAAAGTAACACATTCAGCTCAATAAAACCCAACATTTCTTTCTGTTCTGATACAACTGATTATTGTATTTCTTGATCTAATTCTATGCAACCTTATGAAAAGCAAAGTGGCAGAAATGGCAGAATTACCTTTTTGGAACTTGACCAAACTTAAATCTCCTTAAAGCAATCAGATAGCTTCAGCATTACAATATAAATCTTAGAAATGTTAGTGGGATTTTTATATCTGAATTTATTGTAGAATTGTTTATGTATGTGTCCTGACACTATGTTAAAACATATATTGCAGATATATTTCAAAATATTTTGCAGCCTTCTACCTATTTAAATATTATGATATTTACATTAGTTCAAGTAAATAAAATATAATTTGGCCCATGATGAGCCTGATTTACATTCTTTATAATTATATGTGAAATTACAGCTCAAAACAGCAGGAAGGAATACAGAGAAATATGCACCTGAAGGATTTTAGACAGTGAAATATCCATCTGTATAAATATTTCTATAGAGAATCCACAGCAGCATTCTCTCTCCAGACAGTTTAGGTGGAAGCAGAGAACATAACAAACATACCACAGATCTTAATCTTCCAATGCATTTATGAACCAAATTTGGAAGAGGTAAGAAGTCTCTGTTTCAGAGACTTCAGTCGCAGATCTCAGAAGCAGAGCTAAAAGGGAATTGTTCTCATTACAGCAAATTAATCAAACTTTGACATGAAAATATGCATTTAATAATTTTTTGCTGCTTGTGAGAAATTCCCCACGAAGGAAATGGAAAAAGAAAGGTTAAAAAAAATTCAATTCACACAGGGAAACATCTTATTAGATTGAACAGAAAACTGTTTTCAAATGAAAAATTACAAACCATGGTAAAAATAGTGTAAACTCTTTCATTAAGATAAGAGCTAGAAAAAAACTGTTTGGACAAATTGTTGGGACAAACCTAGACTAAAAGTTCACTTCTCTCTGAAAGTCAGGTTAATGTAAAGCTTTTAATATCAGTCTAGCTTTGGCAGCAGTCAAATACTTTTCAAAAATTGACACATTTATGTCAAAAGAAAGTAAATTATTTTTGCTATTGGTTGGTCCATTCTTGTCAAAATCCACCTATCTTTCCTTTTCCCTTCATTCTTGGAATGTCATTTCTGCAGTTGTCAAAAGTTAAGCTATATGGAAAGAATGAACTTACTGGAGTACAAGCACACCTTTCTTAAAAAGAGAGAGAAAAAAAAAATCAGAAAAAGCCATAAAACCATAACCACACACACACATTTGAATTTAAACTGAAATTTAAACTGTTCACAAAATCATTATGTAACACTGTAAATAATCATCTTCAAGGAAAACATTAGGAGTTTTTATGAAATCCCTATTATAAAAAACAAATCAGTTATTAAAAAAGTGATGAAGAGAATAACAAAGGATGAATCACAATCAAAGGGAATTTTATGCACGTGCCAGAATTGTATTTTGTATTGTGTAATAAGTCTTTCTGTCTCGGGTTGGCCAAGAGAAGTGTTAGGAGAAAAATGAACCCATGACTCTTTCTTTCACTCACCTCCAATAGAGCTAGCAGTGCCTCCATTAAAAAGTTGTTAGAAGAAGATTCTCTATTAGCACAGCTACAACCAGTTCTGGGGATGGAGACAGTTTAATTTAATCCTAGTAACTGACATGTAACTAGAGTCTCCTACAGGAAAATTATTAATAAAAACATGCAATAATTGTGTTATAACTGAATGTCTACTACTACTAAAAATAGATAAAACCTTTACATGCACAAAGTCAGTTCCTTTGTAGCACAAAAGACATAAGATAATGGAAACAATTTTCAGCTTGTACAAGAAGTGAATTTATCACTTATTTCATGCCATCTTTTACATCATTAGCAAGGATTAATATTATTAATAATGAATATTATTAGTGTTATTATTGTTTTAATTAGAATCAATCCTTCCAGTGGAATAAAATACTTTGCCTTTAAACATATTGGCAACATTATTTTAAGTGGTCTTGTAGTATCTGGCCTTTTTTAGCAGCCCTGAACTTACATGACACCACACACAGAGCTGGATTTGAGCCCGTTCCCCTGAAGTTTGCACTGAATTCTGTCACACTAGACTATACTAGTGCATGTCTAGCCTGGAACCTTCTTCAAGAGCCCAAATATTCCCATAGCAACATTAACTCTAAACATCTTCGCCTGAGACACACCTTATGTCAGAGTTGCTTCACAGGTATTAAAAATCAGAATGCCCTCACTCAGAGTCAGAATGGAGTCCAATATCTTCCTCATATCTAACTGACCAGAAGCCTCAGCCCTGTCCCCCATTCTTATGCCATTCAGCTGACCTATTCTGAAGTCTTTAAAAAAGAAATCACTCTAGCCCAATAAGGCTAGATGTTTTTTCCCCTTAAAGGACAAGCAATTTCATAACAAATGTGAACTCACCTTAAACAGCCTAAAGGAAATAGAAACTTATGAGTTCAGGCCTGTATTGTATAATTTGACACATAAAATTAATATACATCAGTTACCCTTAGATAAAATGCAGCAAGTTAAAATAAGAAATCACTGCAGCACTCCACAGTAAACCGCAATGCAACATGACATGAAGGTGAGAATCCTTTCTTCACATGAAAAAAGGTTTCGAGATATACAAACAGTCTCCTAGCTGCAAAGGTTTCAAGTTTGTTACCTACTGCTGTTTTCTGAGCATGATAAATAGCTTGTTGTGCACAGGATTGAGATATAATTCCACTTCCCATGGCAAAACACAGGCATCCTTATCATTCTAGCATATATCTGGCCTCCACACATTGCTGTTTTCAATATCCTCTAAATCCTAAGAGGTCTGAGCTAAGAACATGCTAGGTAAACAGATACAATTCTTTCCCAAAGGGACAATCAAGGAAATGGTTGCAAAGTATCTTCAGTTCCAGTGCCTGCTGTATGCTAATAATCTTCTATTCCCTCTCACACCTACCTCCTTGCTTTCAATACCATATTAAGATCTTTCATTTGGGTCAGTTAAGAAATGTAGCAGAGGTGATCTATTAAAACAGAACAGAAAAGGACGTCAAGTTAAAGGAAAAGCAAGAATCTGCATTGCTTTTCTTTATAAAGAAAATGAATCATTCTCAAAACAAACACATAATTTTAAAAGCTGGGTAGAATAGTGTAATTATTCATTAACATCTTCACCATGAGTTCAAGATCTTAGCTAAATATTAAGTTCTATAAGTGAAACCAATGAAAGAAGTCATCAGTGGTGACAAGAGAACTTCAAAACAAATAGGAGAGAAGCAAGTTAATTCCTTCTAAAGATTATCAGAAGCTACAAAGTTGAATTTATTTAATTAGTCTGATTGAGTATCAGAAGCAGAGGAAGGTGTTAAAGTTCTTTTAACAATACCAGAAAAAACCCTGCCTTCTAACAATTTTTTCATGCTTTCTCATCAGGAACTGATTTCTAGCTGCAAATTACTAACTACCATATCAGCACTTAACAGCACACAAAGTACCTAAAATGAAGCCAAATCAGAGTTCACTTGTCTGATCTGCGAAAATCATTTTCGTCCTCTGTGTCTAAGAGATCTTTGGAAGATTCTTCTTTTCCTGGTAAAGCATCAGAGCCACTAGTGTCTCTTCCTGGAAGTGCTGCCACCTTGCCAGAGAGCCAGGCATCTCAGTGTCTGCTTCCCAGCCACTGCCATGAGGAATTCATAAACTGCATGACAACACTGGAAAATTCCCCATATGCACACGCATTTTAAAAAGGTCCCTTTCAACCCAAAGCTATTCTAGAATTCTGTGATTTTAAGGGTGGACAGCTCTGTGTTTTAAAACTGGCATAATCAGTCAGTGTATCCATAAGACCAAAAGGAATGGAAGTCTTCTTCCCCAAAAGCCCAGAAATCTAAGCATTTTCTCAGAGTGCAGCTTCTGTGCCATCATTAAAAGAAGAGTTTAAGTCACATCTTTTATTTGCAAGATGAAGCCATAATAATTACTCTTTATTCCAAAGTATTTGCTTTCTCCCAGATTTGTTTGCATCTATAATGAAAATCCAACACTTTGCTTTCACACTTAAAGGAACTGGAAAGACGATTAGTTTGGACAAAAACTAAAATCTAACAAAACTACTGTCCTTTAAAAAAAAAAAAACAACAATAACAAGGCATGTGAGAGGAAAGCAGGAAAACTCATAATAAAAAGAGCCTGATTATTGAAATTATTTCCTCCTAGTCTGCTAGGCCTCAACTACATTCATAATAAAACCCAGCACTGCCACGAAATTCACTAGCACAACATAAGTGACAGCACTGCTAGCTGCAAAGGCCAGTGCAGACTATGCTTAAGGTCTTTTTGGTGTCTCCTTAAACCCCATCTTATAAATACACTACTTTTTTATATCCACCAGTTGTTCTCTCAGTATTAATTCAAACATTTTAAATTATGGAAGTTAAAAACAGTGGTATAAAAGCATACTACTCATTTCAGGCTTCAGTCTGTTTTTCTTCATCTTTTTAAAAAGAGAATCCATTTCCAGTAGTCACATATGAGAGCATTTATAAGAGAGCAGAGAGAGAAAAAAGCAGAGAGAGAAGGCACATATAAAGGTTACCCTAAAGCAGGATTTTCCTTCAACACATTTGCTACACTGGCCTTGCTGAATGCATGCAACTGAAGGCTGAACATTTCAGAACTTGTTAAAAAAATTAAAATTTCTTAAATCACAAAAATATCCAAAATGTTAAATTGAATCCTGTCAATTTATAAATAAGAGTGTAATAGAGATGCACAAAATGGACTTTTAACGAACAGTGAAATTCATTATTCATTATTACTGCAGTCAGCACAAGAGAAAATAAATTATACCCATTGGCAACCATTCACACATCCCCCATAAGCCATAATATTTTAAATATTTTTTCTAAAGTTAATCCTGTTATCAAGTAACATCTTAGATTTGGTTAGTTCATGAGGGCAAAATATGACAAGAAAATTCTGGAAATTATTTTTAAGGCAAGCAGTAATTAAAGCTGGGGCAAGGTAAAAGAAGGAGTCTATTAAACTGTGATAATGAGTAGGGGTCAAAGACTTTATATTTTTTCACAAAAAAAAATAATTCTGTGGATCCTCTCAGTGTGTATATTGCTACTAGGCTCAGAGAAAACTGTTTCTGATCATTTGAGAAAAAGTAGTTTGGTATGCCACAGTTTGAGTTTACCTGGTATACAGTATGTGAGAAGGATCCTTCCCTTTAGCACTCATCCTGTTTTTAGAGTGTTACTAAATTTTGCCTTTGCATGACCCATGCATCTTAATAGGGTCCTGTAAGGAATTAGACAGATGCTGGAAGTGAGCAGACAGCTCCTAATAAGAGCACACCAGGCAGTGTGGGAGTAGGCACCATGAGAGAACACATCAGGGTGTGTAGGAAGCCCTACCACTTTTCCTCACAGCCTCTTCTTTTGCAGAAACCCGCCTGTGACAGACTGTCTTCTCCTCCTCCTCCTCCTCTTCCACACCTGGCAGAAGGGAACGAGGCAAAGAACACCGTGCTGATGTTGATACCATTAATGCCACTGCTCCATCCCATGCAGATACACGTGGTTGTGTTACGCAGTTCACCTACAGCAACACAGCATCATAAAGAACCAATAACTTTGCATCATTACAAACCTTTTCCAGGCAGTGAAATGAGAAGACTGAATTAAGGCAGGTCAAAGGAAGAAGTGCCTTAGCAAAACTTGTTGAAATAAATGCCTTCTAAAGCTTGTACATAGCCTACTACACTCTCAATGACAAATTTCCTGATCTTCAGTTTCCTTCTAGGTTATTTAAAAAAATATTCTAACACAGGTTTCACTTCAAAGAGCAAGCATAAACACACACAAAAATATAAAATTGTACAATTGTTTTTGTTGTTGTTTCAAAAATATGAAACAGTACTCAATAATTTCATTATTATTATATTTTCCTTCACAGATCTTGCCACAAAATGAATGTAGAAATGGAGCTCACTGCCTTTCCCTGCCTTTTTTTTCCCTCTTGGTGGGCTACAGTTTCAAATGGATTCCAAGGGTAAGCCAATTTCAGACAATGAACCAGAAGAAAGAATAACTGCTAGAAATTGAACATAATTGATCAGTTTTGTGCTGATGTAACTTCCTGTAATTGATTTCATATGGGGTCAGACAAGAATTTGTATTTGCAAAGTGGCTGTAGTAGGAGGGGCAGTAAGATAAAACCAACACCTTCAGAAGTCACAAAGAGTCTCACTGGCTTGACTGTGTCATAAAACCACAAATTCCAGTTATGTATCTGTCCTGGTTTGGGACAGATTTGGGAGGGAACATCCCAAAAAATGTCTCCTCTAGAAAGCAAATTTCAGCAGACCCTCCCCAACCAGTTTGGTAGAAAAAGCTGGGAAGGAAGCACATGAGCCATTTCCCCACAAAAAGTAAAAGCACAGAGAGGATGAGGACTGGCATCCCGTAAAACTTGCCCTGATCTAGCAGGGAACTTAAAAGCACTTCCAGGTTCACAAGTCCAGAAGTAATAATACCAAAAGTATTTCTTTATCCTTTTTGTGTCTCTCAACAAACCCCAGCTTTACAAAAGAAACATAACTGTAGAATTAGCTTTTTTTTTAAAGGTACCTTTTAAAATGTAATAAATTGTGGAAATAGCAATATCTACATCTCAATATAGATTTTTCATATGTAAATACTATCTTTAGAAGGTAATTCACATATCAATATATTAAGCCTTAATAACTTATAAAAAATGTGCATAGACTGGTGATAAGTGACTTTCAGCAAATCTCTCAATGCCTTAGGTAAACTTCAGGTGTACATTTACCAATCCCAGTCCAGAGCTTTATCAAGAAAGCACATTTCCTTAGTGAGACTTTGAAAATTATGCTGACATCAAGAAACATGCTCCTTAGGTTTGAATTGCAACAATATTGATAAAGGCTGATAAATATCATGGTTTTGAGCTTCTTCTCTGGCATTACCTATTCTCCTGATATTTGAATTCTCTTGTCCAAACAATCAGCAGACTTTCTACACTAAGCCCTCACAATAAACAACTTTCTGCCTGCTCCTGTAGCTTTGTTACTGTGATCGTCAGTACAAGGATGAATTTTCTCTGAACGAAACAAAGGGCAAAAGTGTGTGATTATTAGTACAACAGGCATGCTGTCTCTTTACATGTGGAGGTAAAGAGGGGAGGAGGGAGAGAGAGACATGGATCTTCAGGAGTTTATTGACTTGGTTCCATGAATCCTGGTAGTTACAGCTACTGAAATTCTCCAAGGAGCTGAACAGAGCTTTTATATGATCTTTCTTCTTAAAAAGCAATGCTTTTTGCACCCCATTCCCTTCATGCATTCATCCAAATAAACCCACTTGATGAAATAAAATTATCCTCTTCCTTTTCATCCAGTGAAAGAAAACAGAGAATTGGCAGTACTTGTCCCATTACAGTAAGAGCACAGAAATTATTTAACTGCTATTAGCAGAACTGTACTATATTCTACCTGTCTTTTCATTTCTACCGTCAAAGCTAACACAAAGCCTTCTCTAGCCTTTCAGGAGTAATTTTATTTTAAAAATTGAAGGAATAGCTACCTCATAAATAATTTTTCTTTTGTACCTTCCATTTATCAACTGGCATCACCCAGCTATGAAAAAACATTTACGCAAACATTGAACATTTTCTTTCCTACTCTCACAGAAGTAAAAGGAAAACAAAAGACACATTTAAGAAATAATTCTTTACAGTAAATAGCATTTAGGATCCTCAAATCTTCCAATTTTCTTTACTACAGAAATATTTACTACACAAAAGTTTAACTTGACTGAAATTTCTTCTGCAAGGAAAATCCATAACATAGAAACAAAAGCATACTCATTGCAGAAAAATGCCTTTTTTTCATTATTTCTAAAGTCAAAGTTTTAATCACATCATCTATTACAGTTCTTCCTGAAGTGTGACTCAGCAGTTGTTATTATGATCTCTGAACATCAGTATCTGTAAACAAGATAACTTTAGGGCTTGATGAGGCCATGCTTCTCCTTTGCCATTCAAAAAAACCCACTGTAAAGTGACTTCCAATTTAATTGGATCATCCCGCAAAAATATCACTGGACACCGGCAAATTCATAACTAAGTAGATTAATTTTAAAGAGGAAACCTCTTTGAAGGAAGGATCTCCAGGCTGAGAGAACAAGGGGCTCACTAGCCCAGTGTAAGGAATCAGTAACAGTGTAGACTTTGCAACTGAAAGACTGGATTAACTGAGTTATTTTCCCCTGTATTTACCAAATACAGAGACTGATCTATCCCACAGATGCATATTTCTAGGGAAAATGTGAAATGTCAAGGCTTTACCACTTCACCAGAGCAGATAATTAAGCAATTAGAACAATTAAACGTTGACAGAGCACCAGCGACCCCCAGGTGAATTACAGCCATGAATTTTGAAAGTGTGAGCAAGGGAAGAGGGAAGACTTTGGCACATATGTAGGACAGATTGAATGCAGCTATAGGAGCAGGTTTATAATTTCTGTACTTCTTATCTTCCAGGTGTGCTTAGCTGTCCACAACTTTTGTTGT
Source organism: Dicaeum eximium (assembly GCA_013396995.1). Taxonomy (NCBI): domain Eukaryota; kingdom Metazoa; phylum Chordata; class Aves; order Passeriformes; family Dicaeidae; genus Dicaeum; species Dicaeum eximium. The sequence goes on from VWZP01001589.1 coordinate 2,189,505, forward strand.
CAAACTGCTTATTTAGATGTCAAGGGCAAACTAATGTAGGTGCATTTTCCCTCTGAAAAAACAGTCAATTAGAAAGCAGAGTATATATTAATCTATTCTCTCAACATTTTACACCACATGAAAAGGCTGAAAAAGAGTGCTTTTAACAAATCTGCATCCACTCAGTAAAATGCACCCATCAGTCAAGGCACCTGAGAAAGGGAATGTCAAAGGGGCCCTTTGCATGAAACATATGCAAATCATCAATCCTTAAATTATTTCAGAGGCTTTTAACCTCCATCACACCTTTTTTAGGGACTGTCTGCTCATGTGATACATGCAGAAACACCCTATTTGCTAAATAAGGAATATGAGCAACACAACCATCATAGCATGCAGCTCAGGAGTCATTGATTCTCTTACTATTAGGGCAGGTTTGCATTACTAAGTATTTTTAGGATAAGGAATTTGGTTCATAATCCATTGGACTGCCTGCTGTGATGAACCAACTCCAGGTAGAATGAGCTGGCCCTGGGGACTGGATGCATTATGTAGATGGGAAGCAGGGACAGAAGCAGAAGCTGAGCTCAGCTGAGCAGGCACAGCTGCAGAGTGCAGGGAGGATGGATAACACACATGCAATTCCCAGAGCTGTGAAAACTTCAACTACCACATTTGTTGCAAGTAAGAGTGTGTGAACATCTTATATGCCGCAATTCCTTTTAGGTGGAAAGTTGCTTTAAAATGAAGAGAAAACAGGGAAAAGAAGAGAGACCCACCAAAAAGCCAATATAAAACATGTCAAATACAGAAGATTTCATACTTTTGTTTCTCAAAAGCACATCTAATATTCTTCGGCTCTGAAATTGTTAATAATTTATCATTTTATTGCCTTTACCAAATGGAAAGAAATACTCTAGATAAAATAAGATTAAAGACTATTAACTAATTTTTTTCTAAAATAATTTATAATTTTATAATAAAAATATAGTAAAAAAGCAATTTTTCAAATAATTGATATATTAAATATGCAAGTAAAAACCTAATTATTATCTCTCACAGCAAACTATATAAAATCCATATTTTATTTACAAAATGCCTGTTGTAATATATATTTATTTACTTACTTAAATATGAATTTTTAGAATTATATGGCTTCAAGTCAAACCCTATATTGGTATGGTTTAACATACATTACTTAATGTAAAAAATAGTCTAAATTAGCTGATGACACAAAAAGGGTAGAAAGTATAAAAAATTATAGGGTAAGGAACAAACCTTTCAGAATGGTTTCTGTAGATTAACCATGTGGGTGGATAAGTAACTCTCAGAGTTCAGAGAAGAGAACAGAGCAGTGTCAATGTAATGAACAGAAGTAGGTGGATGGTTCCAGTTCGAATCAGAACATCTCCCACTTCATCAAAGCTGCTGAAAATGATTCATTCTATGGTACATTTTACATACCATGGACATTCTGTAGGCTCTTTCCTACTTGCCAAAGCCATGTACATAGTCAGAGGAGGTGGCAAAGAAAATGCCCTTTGATTACCTTCCACCATTATTTTCTTTCAAAAAAACAAAAAAACAAACAAACAAAAAAAAACACACCAAAAAAAAACCCAAAACAACAAAAACACATAAGTTTGGAAACAAGGAATAATAGGGAAACTCAAGCCTAAACTCAATTCAAGTATAAAAAGAATAAAATACAAATCTAAAATATGGAATTGGGAAAAACAGATTTGGAGGGAATGTGGGGACAAAAAAAAAACAGAGAAGGAAATTCTAAAAAGCAGTTTTACTGAGAACACTTACCTTGAGTTCATATATGAATCCTTAAATAACATCTAGGGATTTAGCAGCATTATACCTTAGTGAACATTCTTCTAGAGGTTTCCATGGGAGAACAGACCAGTATCCATTCCTCAGAAATAGCTAGACAAAAAAAAAAAAATCAGCCCTTCACTATTAGCCCCCAGAATCTATGCAGCTCCCAAAAAGACAATATTTCTCTGTATTCTACTTTGCTAACAGTACCATTAATGCTCCATCACAGATCATTAGTTTAAAAGAAAGTAGAAAAGAGATGGAAAGCACAAGCTCTAATTCATAGCTCTGTGAAAGAGACCTCTCTGAACCTGTAATGACCACTGACAATGCTGAGCTATGACCCAGCTATATGACTGAACTGACCATACTCTGCCTCTCATTAAAGCTCCCATTATACCTAAAAACATACTGAAACTGATTTTCACTGAACTAGGAACCTCAACACATGTTTAATTCTGAGCACATGCTCTGCTAAATGCTGCAGAACAAAAACCCTGTGTGGTAAAGGAGGTTAAGTAAAGAGCTTTTTCAGACCATTATCTTCCACCATGCACATCTGCTGAATGGCTTATGAATGGGAAAGTGTGATTAGTACCTTCCAGGTCCACCCTGTATTACTAACAAAGTTATCCTAGCTTTGGTGCAAAAGGCTAGTGGTGTTCTTTTGGAATAATTGCAAAAATTAATTTTCAGGAAAAATTTCTTCTCCGTTAACGTTTAGTTGTCTTACAAACCAAGCAGAAAGAAAAGGCATGTCCCTTTTAACTGGAACTGAAAATTAAAAGTATGCCAGTGGCTATGGAGAATGCCCACTCACAGGGGAAAATCAAACAGAATCCTAGAGATTTAATCTATTCCACTTGGCAGACTTTGCATTGCATATGGGGACTAGGTGAACAAACAGGAACATTGTGAATTCTAACTACCAATTCATAACTAGGTCTTTACACATGACACCAAACAGAGAATCAGTGCCAAGAAATAGCACTTGAGTTTGGGAGAGGAGGGTGTAAGGGAGGAGACTCAGACATAAGAAAAGAGACACAGAGAAGAAATGAAGACAGTAAATAGAGTAATAAAGTTCAACTACAAATATAGTCACTGACATTGAAAGTTATGAAGAAGACATTAATTAACCAATTCAAGACTTAAGCAGATATCATTTCCTCTACTTACAGCTTTGAAAAAAACCAGAGTGGATAAATATTAGCAGCAGTCTTCTATTCATCAGAGTAAGAAAGTCATGTCATTGCTTATGAGAATAAAACATATAGGTAGTACAAGAAGTAATTTGTAATTTAAAAAAACCCACTAGCAATACAATAATATGCAAGATTATACATTTCCTTTTTGTCACAATCCCGCTAAACTACTGCTTTTAGCAGAAAAACAACAGATGCATCATTTGAATGGCCCGGTTTGCCAAAAGATAATTTTCAGTTTTGTTTTCTTCCTCTTTGCCCAATACTGATAAAGCACACAAGCTACTCCTTAGTGTTTTATAAATTAAAATGTAGCCTCTCTTTCTGTGCATGCATATGACTTCAGTATATGTTTAATTTTGTCTTTTGTGGACTCCTCACACATACTGTAGCCAAAAACATTCCAGTCCACAGGCCAATTTTACAGTTGGGTCTAAATTTATTTGAGATAAAAAAATCCACACTCCTTATCTAAAACATATGGTTTCTGCTTATCACTTCTTTTTATTTTTTTTCCTCAACTCTGTAATATTACAGGCCTCAAACGCCACAAATGTTTTGCATAAATCAAATTAACTGCTTTGATTTAGCTATCTATGTATCATGAATCTTTACAGAAATCACTCCTTTAAGGATTGATCTCCGACAGGTACTTGTAAAGCTTCCTAGCGAGAGTCCTGTATGTTTCACTTGTAATATTTCAGTTTTTTCAGAATACCATTCACATCTTCCCAACTATCTGAAAAGTGTACTCTATAGGGTACTTCGTGATCACTAGATAGAAATATGAAACACCGTCAAGAACCAGAAGGAAAAGCTGATATTTTAAAGTATAATTTTTCTTTTTAATTTTACACTTGCCAGGTGAAAAGGCACTTTCTACCACAAAACTAAATAACTCTTGCTTTTTTGAGCTTTCTCCAGGGCAAGTTTAAACCTCTGGCATTAAATTGAAAAACTAAGAACTTTTGCAAACTTTACTGTCTTTTAAATGCAAAGTATCCTCTTTGATGTATCCTACCTGAGAAACACAGCAGGATATTTGTTTTCCAAAGGACTTGTGACAAAATGAAACCTACTACAAAAAAAAAATCTCTCCTTACATGAAGAAGATAAGAAAAGAGTAAACAACACATGAAAGATAGGAGTTGCATTAGTAATATACTTCTGGAAGACTTTGGCATATTCCAGAGAAAAATATAAGTATATATCTTGGGAGGAGGGGGGAGGAGGTAACAACCCTGAGGGGGCGGGAGAGTGCATTTGGTGTATACGAATATACTCACAATAAATAAACAAACAAACCCCAAATATCCCCTCCATCCAACACATCCTTTTAGTCAGTGTCAGCTCTGATGGCCTTCAGCTGGTGATAATCTCAACAGAAAGTTTTACAGTAGCTAATGCAGCCAGGGCTCTAAGTGTAGAATCAGTGGCAACTCTTCCCTTGGGAAGATCTGTTCCTACCAAGACTCAATAACCCTTGATAAAATGTCTGAGGCTCTTTTTTCCCTCTTGCATTAGGGAAGGATTCCAATGTGCCACCAAGCCTGGCAGTCCAAGACACAAACACAAGAAGCATTCTGGGCCAGCACAAGGGCCCAAAATAGGGAGTTCCCTGAATGCTCACACGGCCACAGCATGTGACAAGTGATAACTCAGGATAAGCATGAGCAGGGGAGCTTAAAAGAAAATGAAATGGTTATTCACAAGCTAACAGGCAATTCTTCTGATTCCAGTGTGTGCCAAGTAAACATTTCCAGCTCATTCTTATTAGTTTTATCATTAATAACCTATATTGATCTTATCCAATGAACGTTGTTCTCTTAAAACTCAGTTGTACAAGACTACTACAAAATTTTCTCTTCAGATATCTACCAGCTAAAAGCATTACAGACAACACTGATTAAAAGGATCCTTCATGATAAGAGAGGATGTAGGGCTATAGGGACATAGTATTTCTGCTTCATTTCCCTTCATTAGTTACTCAAGTTTCACTTAATAGAGGATAGGTAATTTCTTAGTCATGTCTTCCTGTGTGGAGCACAATAGAGGGAACTTGGTATTCCCAAACACTGGGAAGCTCACACTAAAAAGAAAGTCTACAGCAGGAAAAGGAAGCATTTGTGAAAGCAGCCATGTTTATGCAATTTTTGGTCTGTGGATTAAACAGATTTACCTCTTACATGTTTGGGAATCCTTGTATTTTTTTCTTGAACACTAAAGAAACAGAAGCTACCAAAATTTTACATACCATTTGCACAAAGCTAAAAACTTGCCCTTTCCTATCTGAGAACAGATATCACCATCTTTTTTGAAGCAGTGCAAGCATTTTTTATACATTATAACCATTTAAAAATATAGATATTATCTAAAAATTTTTCACTTTCATCAATTTTTATTCATGTAGGAAATAAATAACCAGACTTTCAGGATATAGAAATCCATTGGCTTGTCCAGGATCTTTTATAGAAAGATTTTTCTGGTTGGCTGGCAACTCCCTTAGAAACTGTACTTTTACACTGTGCAAAATAAGATGCAATAAACCAAGCACTCAAGATAACATCTACCTACTTCAGCAGGATAGGGACAGTAATAAATACAGCTTTTGTTATGATTGCAGGCTATTTTTCTTTGAAGGGCCCTCTCTCAGAGCAAAAGATAAGTACATTGTAAGAATAAGTAAAGATCACAAAAAAGCTTCCATTTTTAGAGCTCCTGTTCCTTTGCAAGAATTAGAAAGCAAAAGTGAATAAAGAGAAACTAGAAGAATTTACTACAGTTAATATAACTTTGTGCTCTCTGGAAAAACAGATCCCATTCTAGCACCTTCCCAAAAGATCCTGTGTGGTGCTAAGCAAATCCCTTAAGCTGATTTCACTTTTCACAACGGGTAATTAACAGTGCAGTCTCCACAGCTGACCTATCTCTAGAAAGTCATCTACAGCTAGAGCATACTGTCAATTGATTTTGTGAACTCACTGTGAAGAGTTCCTGTGATTTGTAAGAGGGAAGATCAGACTGTTCTAGTTGGTGACTTTCAACAGCACAGCACGGCTCCTTAGAGAGCTTTGGCAATGTTATTAGCCATGTCATTGTGCTCAGTCTCGTGCAAGAGACACCTGAAATAATTCTCCCACCTGATGGGAACAGAAATAAACTCTAGTCCTCAAAGCAATCTTGCTGTCACAGGAGACTCAGCTTCACACCTTCATCAGCAATTATCAGCCAGCTGAAAAAAATTTATTACTAAATGTATAGTCTAGATACACTGCAACTCTTCTGTATTTGTCACAGGGATTCATAGAATATCTTGAGTTGGAAGGGACCCACAATGACCATTACCTGGCCTGTGTTAAAAACTTCTGTGCTTGGAACTTTTGGATGAGGCAGCCAAAAACAGATCTCTTATCTCATAGCTAGGAAAGCTACAAAATGCTGAGAATTCGTCTTTCTTAACTGTAATATGTGTTCTGCTTGATAATTAAGAGTCAATTTACTCCTTAGGACGTGGACTGCTGCCTGTTCATCTTGCTACCCCCAGCTGCAGCAGAAGCTTATGTAGAAAAACAACACAAATTCAAAAGCACCATCGAAAAGCTTGAAATGTGACAGTTCAAAAAACTAATTCAAAACACAACAATGCAGACAGATTTATTTGTAACAGAACTCAGACTACATGAAGATGTACCAAGATGTTTAAACAGCACCATACAGCTGCATGAACTATTTGCTGTTGGAATATGTAGAAGCAGTTTATGCAAGCAGCTGGCCTTTAAGCTCAGTGATTGCCATAAATGCAGCTCCTTTTAAACTGTATGTAAACTTGGAATGGGATTGGAAGAGATACAAGTAGACAAATCTAACTACCCACCTTTCTTGACAGGTAGAGAAGTCCAATGCCATCAATCACTTCTCCTCCTCCACTTCTCCTCCAATCACTTCTCCTCACTCCACAAGCCTGCACAACACTCCAACATAGTAGGATGATACCCAGGGAGAAAGAAATAAAAATAGTTTTCTACATAACAAACTGAAATGACTCACAAAAGGGTTTAACAAGTTAAAAAAAAAAGAATATAAGCTTAGCTTCTTGTGAAACTGCAGTCTAAGATTCCATGTATCTCAGTTTCCTCTCAGTAGAACAGGAATATTCATTACATTGTACCTCAGAGGAGTTTGTTGGAAATGTATTCAAATACATGCCTCAGAAGCACTGAGAAAAGTATGATGCACTATACTGAGTACTGAAGCAAAGTCCATGAGGAAATTAATAATTCTACCTTCAGTGCATGTTCTTATAATTTGAAATAAATAAAATATAAGGCCAAATACTGAATGAAGAAGATAAAAGTGAAAAATGAAATAGATGGTCATGAATGGTGAGCACCATTCACCCTGTATGCTAAACAATTCACTGGTCCTATTAAGCTAACAAGCCAAAAAACAAAACCCAGATAAGACTATTTAATTAAAAACTTATATTAAAACCCAATTGTATTCACTGTTTTTCTAAAGAAAATATTAAAAGACAACAGTAGATAAATTCTGCGAGTGGTGCCAAAGCTCACTCTAAAGCTAATAATGCTGAGAACACTACAGCTGGTGATGCTCAAACTGGACAGCCTAGGAAGTCTAGAATATGGGGCTTAGCTGGAAAATATGCACTTGAGGACTCCCAAAACACAAAGCTAGGCACTGTGAAATGAACAATACATACAGGCATAGAGTCCAGTTGTAGAGACCTACAGTACAGATGTGATACAATGGAGTGGTAGAAAATGAAATCAGATTGAGAATAATGCCACGTAACCAACAGAAAACCAGTCCCCAGTGTAAGCCTGTAGCTAAGAGGCTAAGCATGAGGTTTTGGTGTACAAGCAAGGGAAATACAGCAAGGAGAGGATTTTGCAGAGGATGACAGAGAGCAGGAAGACGACACTTCATAAGAACAATGTATTACTGACCTGGTGCTTCTCTGTCTTTGAAAGTCAGCAATGAAGAGTAAATCTCGTGGGTACTCCACACCAGCAGAAGATTTTTACAAGCTTCTGCAGCTGAGCCCTCCCACCTCTGCCAAAGAAGCTGGTGGTCCCAGGTATAAGGTTCCTGTTTATCAGCTGTGAGGGCCATCAGAACAGAAGACTGAGTCAGATTGATTAGTTACTGTTGGTGTTTTGCTTCCTACATCATCAAGGTTGAGTTTGGGTAGCTGGTTGGCAAAACCAAAATTTAAACAAAGACAAAGGCAGTTGTTAAATTTAAAAATATTCATCAAGTGGTGGTTAAAGTCTGGTTAAAGTTTGATGTGTGATCCCACTGCAACAGGGATGTTAGAATCTGACAGGCTCTACAGAAAGCAAATCAGCAATGACAGAAAATGCCAAAGTGTCCAGGCAAGGAGGTGGCTGAAGAGCATCTTCTCAGTCCTCTCTGGTTTTTCATCTGCAGGGTCTGGAAATATCTTTGTTTCTGGATGTATATTTGTGAATATATATTGTTCAGACTTTCTCTTTTTGTCCTGGTCAGCCTCACTGATACAGTCTTATTTTTCTTATTTATCAAAAGGTAGAAGTCATGTATTTCTGCAAGTCTATGCTGACTTGCACCGGAGAAAAAAATTCCTGTTCCATTTACATTTTGGGCATAAAAAATAATAAAAATATTTCCCAGACTATAGAAATTCTACCAGGTGCCATTGTAAACAGATTCTGTATTTTGGTTCCAAACATATCAACAAAGACAAATTAAGGACAATTTTCACCCCAGAGAGACGTATAGCAGATAAATTATTAACTGAAAAAGAATGTTGAGCTAGAGAAAAAGTGGTTGAACCAATTACAAAAAAAATAACCCTATATCAAATCTATTTTATATTGCCCCAGCAAAGGAATTGTTGGCAAGATATAAAACTCCTTAAGGAACTAAGCTAGCTTAGTTGATGAAGAGAGAAAAAAAGAAAAAAAAATTAAATCCATTAAATCCTATGTCAATACCACGCCAGAAATCATTTTGCAGGCAGGCAATCTATTTTTTTGTTTTAACAGAAAGCAAGACACGTAAGAATGTTGACGTGGACTGAAATTCCCACTCGGAAACACTGCAGCTATGGAGAAATTATCTGTCAGAATAAGAGAAAAGATGTATTTTGCCATTTAGAATCTGTGTGTTTCATAAGGAAAATAAACATTCATTCTGGAAAATTTCACCCTTTCCATTAGTCTGAGCTTGATTAAACTGACAAAATCTTGTTTTGAGATGTGTGTTTGCTGTTTGCATAATGACCTACATGTTATTTTTCACTTTTTACAGCTCAGATGCTTTTATTTGAAGTATTAAGCCCAGAGAAAAGTTCTAACAATTACTGTATCAGCTTAAAACTTCTTGCTCGCCCTTAGTTTTTTCTTTCATGGGTAAAAGTGCAAGGTTTTAAAAGGAAACCAAATTAACAGCTTTTTGAACTCTTGAGAAACTCTGTCAATCAGAGTATGGTTGTTTACAGTAGTATTATTATGCAAAAAGACTACGAGATAGTAAATCAAATGTACATCCTAATAAAAGGGTCAGGCTCTACACTGAGTAAAGTGCTTAAATGTCCCTAAGTGTCATCCTATCAGCAAAAATTCTTCAGAAGCTCTAGGAAAATCAGGCTGAGTTGAATAGTGCAGGTAGAGCAAGTGACTGGACAAATTGAAAGAAAAGGATGTCTGACAAGGTGACAATATACAGAAAAACATGTTGCATGCAGAAGAGCGCATACCCTAGCAAGCCAGATGTGCATTTTCAAATACACACAGTAGTGTCTTTCTGGAAACAAAGTGAGCAGAAGGACATCAGCTCACTCCTGTTTTCATGGTCTGACATGGAAACTCTGCTGCCATCACTATATAACTGTATGTGTCGAACATAACATATAAAAAATGCCTACATTGCAAACAATGTTGTCAATTAAAAAATTAAATAACACATTGTACATCTGACTGAGGCCCTTTTGTCTCCAAGCCTGATCTATACTCAGGACCCTCCTGAAGCCAGTAGGATAACTTGGTGATACTAATAGGATTTTACCAAAAACATCTTCTTTTCAAAGAATGGAGAGAAAGCCTTCTTTCCTTAAGCAATGAAAGCCCTAGGAAATAACCCTACCTGGCACTTTCAAAGATGCCTTTCAGCCAACACACTCTCTTTATAACTCACAACTATTCCTTTCTGGCCTGAAACCTTGCCAGTGGGATTTCTGCTCAGATATCCATCAATTGTTTTGGCAGCTGAACCCCTGTGGCATATTTGGAGGGCCTGATTGGGAAGCTGTGGGTGGTCACAGGCCAGGAAATGGCCAGCAGTGAGAGTCAGGCAGAACGGAATGTGGTGACTGAACTTACATACACACAGATCAGAAAAACCAGGCACCTCAGAAAATGCATTATTTTTATATTTCTTTTAAATTCTTTGTAGATAATAGATAGTACTTTGGTTACTCAAATATTTACCCAGAATGGTAAAGTTTGGTTTCATGTCTTGCTCATCTTCCATCTCATAGAAAAAAAAGTCGCCTCCCACCAGGCCATCAGTTTAAGGTAGGCGAATTCACTTTCCATTTTGAACTGGGTCTCTCCAGAGAAAAAAAAAAGAGAAAAAAAAAGAAAAACAAAGTGAAAAAGGAAGAGAAATAGGCCTAGCAGAAAAGTATAATGCATAAACCAAGCCCAAGTTCTCATAGCTGGGACACCAACTGGAACATCAACATAGAATGAGGAAACCCAGATTCTGATTCCTGCTTACAGAACAATCTCCATAAATGAGTGAAAAGCAGAACTGATAGATAATATTCCCCACCCTCATTCCTCACAAAGTAAGGGTCCTAATTGCTGGACTACACAGCCTGGCCTACTCTCCTTCCCTCTGCACTTACTACAGATCATTAGATAAAACACACCACTTGGCAGAATGGTTGTATTGCCTAAGTCTGTCTTGATGGATAGAAGGAAGATCTGCTCCATTCTTTCAAAACTAATGCCTAAGTGTGTCTGTCTCAGGATGGCTTTTAGCCTCCATACCTCAAAGCAGATAAGTTTGTGACATCTGGAGAGAAAGGAGCTTTGAGACATTCTTTTGCACTTGGCATTTTCTCTGGATTTTAGCCCAGCATTCAGGATTTTCTAATTGTTTTTCTGAGCCTTTCAAATACCACAGTGCTGTTTGTGAATCTGGGTTCACAGAATGGATGAGGCTGGAAGGGATCGCAATGGGTCATCTGGTCTAACTTCCCTGCTCAAGCAGGGTCATCCTAGAGCACAGGATTGCATCCAGATGATTCTTTAACATCTCCAGTGAGGGAGACTACAAAATCTCTGAAAAATCTGTTCTAGTGCTCCATCACCCACACAGTAAAGTTCTTCCTCATATTCAGGTGGAAATTCCTGTGCATCAGTTTGTTCCCATTGTCTCTTGTCCTATTGCTTGGCACCACCAAGAAAAGCCCGGCTCCATCCTCTTGGCACCTTCTCTTCATGTATTCATGTACATTGATGAGGTGCCTGCTCAGTCATCTCTTCTCAAGACTGAAAAGGCCCAGCTCCCTCACTTTAGATTTTGTCCTTCCTTTGCCTTTCAGGAAACAATACCTTAAGTGTGGGTCATGTCTAATACATAACTATTTTAGGCCATTTTTTAAATTCTGGAGTATGGAGTACATTAGCCCTCTTCACCATGCAAAGAATTGAAAGGTTTATCGGTAGTAAAACAAAAGTAAAAACTAATAGAACTGGACAACCGAGACACTCCATATAATATCCATAATAAATTCTTCTCTCTGCAGATTCTGGTGCTTTTTTCTAGCAAGTCCAAGTGAATTTACCAAAATATCTGAATGGACTATTCACCGTATATACAGTATTCGCTGTGCAATATCTGTCTGAAAGTGAAGCACAAGAATCCTCCTGTTTTCTTTAAACCTTAGTTTGTAAACAGCTGATGTTACCTTGATTAAATTTAGCTTTTCAAATGTTATCAAATCTGTCCTGCCTGAGATAGATATGTTATCCTGCCAAAACAGTCTCCATTATCAATAAACTGAGCTATACACTCATCAGCAGGAGAATCATACTGAAGACTGTATGTTAGGATAAGGCAATTGTCAAGCACTTACTCTGCAAGACAATATAGAACTAATGGTAGAAATCTGCAGCATTTTCTACTTGCAAAAAAGCTGTTCATATATTTATAAACAATATTTTCCATTTTCCCCTTCTTCCTTCTGTGTTAGCGCTAATGTCTTATTTGTAAGACAATTAGAGACATCAAGAAAATTTTGGTTTTATTTTCATGACAAGCATAAGATAGAGGGGAATAATAAATGCAATTTAACTTAACTTAGTTTAGCATATAAATTGAACTGTTGCCTGTATAGTTCATCATTAGACCTTCATCTGTATCCATTCTTTCCTTCACATGTTTATGGAATTAACCAGATTTACAACTACTGAAACTATCACTGCCCACAAAGTGCCATCAAACTACCAGCAAAAGAAGCTTTGCCAGCTTTGAGACACAGGAGCAGTGACTGTGAAAAAGCCAGAGGTTCTAGTGTGTGGCACTAGTGTTTCTCCCTCTGTCAGAGGTAATATTTGACTCTGATGTGCTAAGCAGCCCCCAGGATGGCTGTGAAGCTGAGCCACCCCATCTGCCTGCTGAGACTCTCCTAGGGGCTTTCACATGCCAAGAGGATATTTTCCAGCTGCATAAGAAAAGCAGACTGGCACAGCAAACAGTTCTGACCCATTCTCACAATATCTCTTAAACTGCAGAGCAACCTAAACCTGATATCACTGGTTTTTCAGATACAAAAGACTCCTGGGCATATAAAAGCAAATTACATCAGTAGGCTACAAATTACTTCATTTTCTTGGAAAGGAATAGACAAGGAGTAAAAAAAGGCATTAAAAAAAAAAAGGTAGGGGGGGAAGAGAGAAAAACATCAATGTTTATTTTGTTTAAAGGAAAATAAATACATTTTAATGTGGTTGATATATAAGGCTCAGAAACTGACAAACTGCAGTCAAGACACAAATTTATGAAATCAGAATCAAGTTAATTTCTATTTCCAAGCAAAACTAAATCAACCAGTTATGACAGGTGTGAAATGACCACCTTAACCTCATGCATTTAGTTCCTACTAGATAGAGCACTGATGTAAACATAAAGAAGAGAAATATTATGAAGGAAACTGGAAAAGTTAGAATGCTGGAAATATATTGAGGAGACAGTCATGGGAAATGTCAGTGGGAAATGAAAGTCAGTTTTATTTTTCTTATGCAAAGTTATTTGTATAGTGAAAGGAGAAGAAATTCTGGGGAGAAATAGTATTGACAGTAATTTATACACATACAGGACGTGACAGAATGAGAAAACCAGAGAAAGGAAATGCCTTTTAATGGTTAGCGATAAACGCTGCCAAGAAGGTCATCACAATCAAACCGGGTAAGAAAAGAGTAACACGCTTTTACTGAGACAGGAAAATCTCCTGCTGTTAACCTGTTACTTTTCCTCCCTCTACCACCAAGAAAACCTGCTGACTATCTGTTGCAATTGTGTTTAACACTCCTTCTTGAAACAGAAGTCTTAGTCTCGTTACAAAAAGCTCCTGTTCACATTCCCCATCAGGAATACCAGCCAGGAAGGCCCAGATTGGCCAGTTAATATTCCAGCAGTGAGAAGAGTCCTTAGAAATTCATTACCTTCCATTATGTAAATACTCTGAACTAGAGACAAACAAAAAGAAACCACAAAAAAGATTCTGATTAAGAGACAACATTAACATAAGTGCTTGTTTTTAAGGTGTAATGATCAAAGAGAAAATCACTTGCTTACAATTACAGGAATGTAAGTTCGATAATGAAGTAAATTTTCTAGATCACAGGTAATTAAAAGTAGCTTGGTTAGAGAACAAAATTGATACCATATGTGTTTTATAGTAGCACATTATAAATTTCAGAAGTTTGTAATATAAAAGGTCTCCACTTAGAAAGTTTTTTTACTTTGGCGAATTATCTGTTGTGCAATTTCAATTAGGATGTCTGTGTACTGCTGGAAGGCAGATACTAACAACAAAAATGAGAAAATACAGGCAGCAGTGTAACCTCCTGTCAGCTTTCACCAGTCATGACAGCTTTTGCTACAATGAAAAATGTAATAAGATACATAGATAATAATGGATTTCTTGTTTTGATTTTTCATTCTTTACTTGTTCAATGAAGCACAATAAAGCCAAGAAGACACAAAATGACTGACGTGGAGAATTCAAATTTATCAAGTTCTTTCAAAGTCCTGATTTCTCCCAAATATCTACAAGTAGGGAAAGCAGAGGAGGAAAATTAGCCAATCATATTTCTTTGACAAGAGGCAGTCCCTAGTCAGAGAATTGTCCTTTATAAGGCAGTATATGATGCAATAAGAAAAGTAGTTTCTAAAGGCACTTTCAAGAATTCAGGTTGAGTTTTGTAGTACCCACTGTGGGAACAGAAGTCACAATAATAAAACCCAATAATGTACATTGGAAAACAGGAAAGAAAAACATAGAACTCCAATTTTAAAAACCCAAAATACTGCTGTTTCTGTGATCCAAGGGATATGCAAACTGTGACCCTTATCACACTGCCACGGCCAAAGCTCTAATCCACAGAAGAGATTAAAAGTGACAGGTTTTTATGAGAAGGAGAGTGTAAAAAGCAAGGGTGGACCCTCCTGTGAAAGAGAGGAAATGAAAGGCGATGGGTTTTTCTAAATCAGCCCTGAGGAAAATAACTTCATACAATTGATTCGTAAGGCTGATTCCTGAGGCTGCATAAGGAAAGAAGGTTTTAGTCAGCTCTGTACTACATTTGGTAAGCCTGCTCAGGACTCAATATGCTCGTACTGTAGACCAGTGGCTTCCCAGACATCTGTCCAAGTCACAATTTTACACATTACCTGACACCTGGCTTTCCCTGGATCGTGTGCTGCTGCCTCTCATGACATTTCAGGCACACATTGAACACATCCATTGCCAAGTTAATTCAATTCATTAAGCAGCAGCAAACTCATTTTCCCTAAGGAAAAGGAAACCCAGTCCTACTGAGACAGAAACAACTGGTTCAGAGAAGAGCTGTCAGTGAGTTGTCACCAGAAGGGAGTGGGGTTGTCCCTTTTGGCAGTAAGGAATCATGAGCTTTGCTCAGCTGTACATACCTTCAGCTAGCAGTGAACTCGGCAGCAATGCCCCTTGCACAGAAGGCATTTTTAAGGGCCTTTTCATTCACCTTAAAGAACCTTCACACAGAGAAATAGAGAGTAAAGCAGTAAATCAAACCAAGCCCAAATAGCTTCCAGAAGTTCTAACCAAAACATTTACAGCAGCAATCTTTGCTGCTGCTGACCTCAGACAGATGGCAGCTTGCAGCTCAAGCCCTTGTTTTTGGTCTGCAAAAGAGGAAAATGCACTGCATGCTACTTTGCTTTCAGCTTAGAACAACACTACAAATCTTGGTGGACCACAGCTACTGAAATAAGGACTAAAAAGTGGCTTACACCATTAAGCTTCTCCTCTTTGCAATCAATTAAATCACCAACCTCTGGCATCTCCACCTCTCCATTTAGTAAACTGCAGTAACAGAGTGACACAGGTGTGTCTCATGTATTAAGCTCTAGATACTTTTAGTAAAATGCCTCAAAACAGTTCAGATTCAAACCAGGAGAAATTATATGAACAAAACAAAATGCTAATTTTTCCTCAAAGCTCTCCTTAAAGATAATCATGCTAAAATCTCTTAGATAACATCACATCAATAAAAATGTTTTTTAAAAATAAAAAAGTACAGCTATTCAATGTCATTGCTATGTAAAAATCTTATTACCAAGAAAAGATTTTCATACTGGGAAAGAACTGGGAAAGAAACTGGAAGGTAAAGGAATATAAATCAAGAAGGAACATGTAAATGTAGAGTTTGAAGATAAAAACCATCTTTTTAAGCAACTCATCTGGATCCGTTACAGCCCAGCCCCCATTATGTTTACAGTTTCACATCCATCAATGGGGCAGCATTTTCTTTTGTAGCAACATCAAAGCAGACAAAATTGGCCACGTGTAGCAAAATAACCACATGTAGCACCAGTCACACTGGTGCCATTTGCTTGCATGTCTCTAACCACTTCCTTTCATTCCTGTTACTGCCAGCACTTATGGATGTACACAGAGCTTATCAAATGCTAAAATGTTCCCTTGAATTGAAAGCTGGAATCACTGTCCTGTCATCCTGTTAAGATCATTACAGAGAATTAAGGAGGGTTTCAGAACAATATATATATATATAAACATTTAATATATTTAAAAACTCCACAAATCTCACTGAAGTAACACCCTATGGGTACTCAAAGTCATATGCATATGCAGCCAAGTGGAGAAAGCAAACATTCAAACCAGCAGACAAGGGAGTGAAATCACCTAAAACTGCTGCCCTAAGAATCATCCTGTCATTGCTCTTCTTAAAAGTCATGCTCTGAGTAGACTGTGACAGCTGCAGAGAGGTAATCAAATTGTTCAATCTAAAATAAGTAGGTCCTGTACAGTGAGAAACCCTTTTTATGAAAAGGTGTATATGGGAATGGTACATAAAACCCAGAATGGCCTTGGAAAGCACCAGCAGAGTTGCACATTATCATGGGGAAAATGGCCCAGACAGCAGGGACTCTGGATTGAAATGCTTCTCCTCACTATTGCTCCTTCTGCAGTGCTATCACTGCCAAGGGCAGAGAGAGTCATGGACAGAAGACATCCACTTGAAGGACAAGATGAAAGTTTTGCCAGTGGATAAGGAAAAACACATGCTGGAGCACTTCAGGCACCTTTTTGTAGTTTACTGCAGTTGAAACACCTTCCAAATCTGGAGTTTAGAAGTACTCCCAGATTCCTCTCCCACACTAACACATCCCCCAGCTATGCTTTTCTTTGGCTGAAAAATCCATGCTGTACGAACTTACCAGTCTTTAAACATGTGACAACAGGAGTGCTCCTTCTCCTCAGTTTTGCATATGATCAATATCGCAAATTGTTCGAGCCTTTTATGTACAGGATTTTTACCCTACCATTCCATAGAAGTATGGAGACATTAAAGAACTGATTGCAAGTAAAGGTTGCAATCCCAAGGTGAGACAGGATGAAGAAGATCTGGATTCAATCATTGCATTTTAATGGACCAGATAGGGAGGTCACTTATTCTGGGTTTTTCCCATGGGTTGATAATGGCACATTATTTTATGGATGTTCAGCTTGAGGCATTAAGATGTGATTAATTGCTTAATACCCCAAAATATGAACTGAATACAATTAGGGTAAGAAATTAAAAGTGGTGGATATCCAACCTGGGCTTCAGTTGCTCCATGTCCCCATTGTGTTTTTGTGTGCATAAGCCTAGATGAGAATTTTGCTTGAATTCCAGCTTCACCGCTTTAAGAGCTGCGAAGTTTCTAGGACATAGGGTCTTGACAATCTCTAGTTACCAGAGGGAAGCCATCCCACTGCCCCAATCACTTATATGAAGGGAAGTAAGAAAAAGTGCTTTAGGGAGCTGATCCTTATTGATATTGAATCCTTAGTTGTTGTTTTTCAGATCTAGTCTTTCTTCACACTATACCTCTGGGCAATAGCAGACTCTCTTGCCAGTCATGTGCAATTGCTGCCTTCTCCCAGAGTCCCCAGCACTTCAAAGCTGCATACTGGAACAAAAGATTATTATGGAAAGATACATATATTTTTACGTGATGCCAATGCTTTAAAACATTCCAAACAGTGCTCCTGAAGTCCTATTTCAGCTGCTGATTGTATATTCATTATGATAAATACATTCATTGTAGTTTTAGTTATAGTATGTTCCTCAAAGTTTTAATTTTTTTTATAAATCCACTTACACTACACTAGAGATAATTCACATAATTTCCCTTTTTCCAAATTTATGAGATGTGTTACCATGAAAAACAAGCTCATTGAGCAGTCCCTGTCCCTGATCCTTCCACACAGCTTCTAACTTAATATCAGAAACAATAACATAGATATACTGCTGCCAGAGTCCAGATAAGGCAATGTTTTCCTGATCTTCAAAGTCATGGTTTGACTGATAAACTGAGAGATTTAAAAGATTTTTTTCTTCATGCTAACTTGAAAAAATATTTAACACAAAAAACTGAACGGACAACATCATCCTGGATGTTTCTCACACAATCTCCAAAATTGTGATCTAAGGTTCCATTCAAATACCAGAGGTATTACAGATCCAGTAGCACGTGCTGCTGAATTACACTTCACAAATGTTTTCTTTGTTCATCTTCACAACCACTTCCCTTTTGGCTCCAAATGCCTCAGGATAAGTCAGGCTGTGTTAAATAATTGCAGATATGGAGACAACTGACTTTCTACTAAGATAGGAAGGTCCTATGATTATGGTGTAGGAAATGTGCTTCAACAAGCAACAGGGCTATAGATTTTCAGTCAATTACAGTCTAAGCTCTTGAAAGATAAGCTCAGAAAGCTGCTTAAAGAGAGGTACTTGACTTAACATTTCCTTCATGTCAGTTCCCCTCATCTGTCAAATGGAGGCAACATAATTTCGTTACAGAGACTTACAAAGGCAATTTTTCAAGGCTAGTTCTTTTCATACAGTCATTATGCTCCTTCAGCTAACCTGAGGGTATATGTGTAATCTCCATGCCTCTTAAGACTGCTGCACCTTGCATTCAGGAAACTACTGTTGTATAGATAATGGGATTCTAACAAATAGGGTCTCATAATTTCTTCATAAACAAAGAATATGGTTTCCATTTCCACAAGGAACATGCATCTTCAGACTATCAGACAAGTGTCTTTGAAAAGCTATGAGTAAGTAAGGCTCACTTGCTCCTTTTACCCTATCTCAGAACATCCTCTAAAGTTTTCAAAATCCTAATATTCTGTTAGACTGTGTGGAAGAATTTTAGAACTTAAATGCTTGGGTGTGATAAGTTCTTACAATAGGTATGAATCAGAACTGCATTTTAACTACCACCTTTGCCAGATCTATGAATATGGGCTCCCATATACAGGGAGCAGAGTTTATAGACACGTCCAATGTATGTGCCTGAATAATGCACATACACAAACCATTTTATCGTTCCAAAATGTCCCAGTGGGTGAGAAGCGAGTAGGTAGAATTTTTTTTCAGATATTGGCATCAGCTGGAATTGTGAGGAAAATCTGTGACAGTGTAGATGATTCTGAGTCCATTCCTTTCCAGCTTACATACTAATTATGATCTAAGGAAATTTACAGCTACTAAAATATGACTATGTAGGACACCATAGGTTTGATTTAACATTTCAAAAGTCCCAGCAACATTATTTAAAGATAAGCACACAGAAATGTACATCCTAAGCCTTTCTTTATACAGGAACGTTATGAACCAAGAGTTTCTGTAGCAGATTTGTATCTGAGCTATGTATACCTATGTATTTCTGTGTTCAGTCCTTCTGTTTGTTATGATATCCATTAATCCATAGCAAGGGAACATGAAAGAGGGATGTGAGACATTAATCTCAGGGCTCCAAATCACAGGCATGACATTGATTTTTATTATTTGGAGGCTACGGAGAACCTCTTTCATCTCCATAACACTTTCCATCATTCAAAAAATAATATAAAATTTATAATAGATGACAAACAGACATTGGCTACAGGAATACGCCAGGAAAGATCACACGTAAGATCACATCAACCTAGGAAGTAATGCTGCTGTAGACTACTGAGAGGAAGGAGAGTTTCCTATGCTTTTTTCTCCTAATCAACTCCTAATATTTTCATAGGCCTTTACAGACATGGAAAACTCTGCTCCAAATATCAAATTAACCATGGAAAATTCTACCAACCCATAATAAAATCAATCACATCTTTTAAAAGGATTTGCTTTGCAGTCACACCCTGTACTTACTGCCTAAGTCTGTTCAGTACAAAGTATCCAAGTAAAGCTGCTGTAGAGAAGGAGGCTGGACGCACTTCCTTCTTCCATTTCTCCTTCACTGTTCAAAAAACAGACCCCTTAGATGTCAGACATCTTTTTTTCAGTATTTGGTCACATTTACAGCATATTTCAGTGCTACTCATAAGAAAGTCACCTGTGGATTTGGACTCTCATTTTTCTTCCTACACTGTTGAGTGCAAAAGACTAAAGGAAATCTAAACCCTTTCCCAGGCCCTGATGGGCAATCACCTCTGAGGTGGAACAATAACTGTTGAGACAACACAAAGTACATCCTTGCACATTAATTTAGGCTGAGTTAAAGATCTCTAGAACAAACTACAAGTGTAGGGAGAACCAGTTATGTATAACATTATTATCCATAGTTAATGCCCTGAGAAGTAACATCAGCCTTACTTCATCTTTAAGATCCCTTCCAACACAAACCATTCTATGATTCTGTGATCTTCTAAGGAAATCTCACAGTATAGCACAGTATTGTCAGCTCTACTTCAAATATAAAAAGTAAACTTTGCTGAAGCTCTAATTGTTTTTTGATCTGAGAACTTTCCAATTTTGTCTACTGTGGAAATGTGGATCAATCTGGACACTTATAAGAAAGAGATATTGGTGCATCCTAAAATTACCTTATATCTGACAACCCGACTCAGATATGTGTTCTATTAAAAAAAAGTTCATCATGGAAGATGATGTGTCACCATTGATGTTTAACAGCCAAATGATGAAATGCTTGAACTCAAGTCCCAAGGGAATGCTGGCTTGCCATAGGTTCCAGGTAACACAACTGCTTCACCTGTCTCAACTTAATTTTTTATATTCCATGCTAGCAAAAGAACCCAAAATTCTTTCATTTTATTATTCCACTGATACTATGGAGCTATCCCATAACCCAAATCTAGTAGCTTTAAATCCAGCAGTATGTACAATCACTATAATTTTTTTTATCATAACATTATATGACAAACAAAGTGAGGTGTTGCGAGTCAAAAAAGAGAAATATCACAATTACAATGTACAGAAAGGATTATTCTCCCTTGCAGATATGGAATTCCTGAATCTCTGACGAATGGTGAGGGATTAAACTACACTGTCTTCCAGAAAAATCCTGTCTTAAGTAATGGTATTCCTGGTATTCCTCTGCAACAGAGAAAACACATAATCTGAAAGAGTAACAGTTTCTCTGTTTAAGTCATCTTCTCTCTACCACTTCAAGTAGAAGTTAAATATTGGAGCATAAGATAAACTGTATTAATCAAATTAATATATATTTATATATATTATATAATACATATACACATTGAAATGTGTTTACACTAAGAAGTTAGGAACATCTTCCCTGTTTTAAGATGTTGCAGAATCATTTTCTATACAAAAAAACCCCCACAAAAACAAACAAACAAAAAACTCAAAAACAAGCACTACCATAAATTAATTTTTTGATTGTTAGGAGGGCTTAGTATTAAAAGGGAAAGAAGATGCCTTATTAAAAATTTACCAATTTATATTTTCACTTATCAATACAAATGCAGCCATCTTGATGAATCAATATGCATAGAATATTCCAATAATACTTACCTGTAATATGCACGAAATCAGAATTGGGATGAATAAAAGTGGACCAAAGTTATTCAAGTAATGATTGGAGTTGTGAATGTTGCACTGAAATTAAAAAGATAAAATTAACCACCTCAAGCAAATGAAAAACCTATGTCTATTGTTTGTATAGTGTATATGGAGTATTTTCTAGGATAAAGGAAAACATTGTGGCACAGCTCACTTGAGAATATAACCCCAGAATGCAGCCAGATGCCCATGGCAGCTAGAAGCCAATGGCAGTGGGTGAGTTCTGCCAATGTCATCTGTTTATTTTTTTAACATAACCACAAGTCAAAGTAACTAAATGTTCCTCTTATCTCCCTCTGAAAACACAGTTAAACAAGGAAACCAAAAATTGTCTCAAAAATCAGACTTTGCCTTCTCTTATATTCTAGAAACTTCAGGTAAAACTGCAGTTGCAAGACATACGTAAGAATGGTCTACAGAGAAGCACCAAACCATCCTTCTTTAGTATTGTAATTTCAAGAATGATTTGCAATATTCTGATGATACTCATCGAATTATTTCTGTCTTGCAAAATACATCCTCTATTTCACATAGTTGTTTGGAGTTATCCATTCACAGGGAACATAAATTAAGAAGGAAGAAAGGGGACCAAGTAAACAAGCCAAATTCCAGCTAACAGTACAATCCATCATTACCAAGTTAATTTCCCTGACTGAAAAACAAAAACTATTATCTGGTGTTGCCCATATAAACTAATTTTTAAATTGCTGATTTAGAGATACCAGTTTAAACACATTGAAATATTTATGGGTCCATTACAAAGCAAACTACTTACTTAGCGTTCCTTTCACTGGAAATAAGAGACCCTTTATATCCATTGCACACTCTGATGCTGTCTTTTTTTATCATATCCTTCACTTTTTTCATTTTTTAGGTCTTTTTTTCAGATTATTTCTGTGTTCTCTCTAACCATTAGAGTATTAAAACATTCCCTAGTCATCAATGACTTTGTAAGCAGAGCTACTCACTTGTAGGGCAGAATCTAGAGATTAAAATGAGCCAGAAACACTCTTGGAAGTCATATGAGAGTCTTCAGTTAACAAAAGATTAGGTGGTATTTATTAACATATGTCCTCCTACAAGCCTCTTTTCTGGAACAGTCACAAAAGATATGCTAAGGAAGCCCCAAGTGATGGATGCCCTGCTGGGACTAAGGGAACAGTTTTCATCACTGTGTTCCTAAAGTGTTTTTCAATGCTACAAGAAACTGAACTCCCCTATCAGAGTTTTGACCTTCCTCTTTGGTAGGATGTGCATTTCTGTCAAGTAGTGCTACAAAATAACATGGTCACCAAAGAGATCATTCATGTTATTTTGCCACAGATGAGTCTGAATTTCTATTTCCACAAGTGAAAAGCTAGAGCTGCATAACAATTTTCTGTATGCCCAGTATAAATACTTGGATCTCATTGTCTCTCACATGTTGATACACAAGGTAGAAAGGAAAAAATGTAAAAATATAAAAGCTTGGCTTTTCACAGTACAAGTAACCAAAAAGCACAAGATTAGGATGCAGAGAGGAGTCTAGTAAAAAAGTAGAGCTGCTGGCTGCGGCTCAGGTATCGTATATATTACTGACACAGGCACCAAAAAGTTTAAAAAACAAAACAAAACAAAAACAAAAGCAACAAACAAAACCAAGAAACAACCAGAACAGTACTTATTCACATGGAAACGACTGGACTGCCCATTCTTGCTGTATCAATTCCAATATCAAGAGTTTAATTCACCCCTCAAGTCTGAAAGCTCGCTCTGTGTGCAGAACCTCTGTGCATATCAAAACACAGTTTGAAGAAGACTTGAGACTGCCTTGTTTATAAAACAGCCCCCACTTGGCTGGTATAAAACAGCCAAGTGGAACTCCCTGGTTACTCAGGTTTTTCACAAACAGGATGTTGCTCAGATGCTGCTAAAGACTAATGTTGCAATTCATCAATTAAAAGGAGTTGGTGCAGTCAGCCTGAGTGTTATTTGGAGATGCCTGAGCAGCCTCTCTGCCCTAGTTGATTACAAAAAGGGAAGCTTTTGCCATCACATTGACTCTCCAATTCCAGCATTTCAGTCTTAAGTGAATATTGAGTCATATCTCAGGAACTGTAAGAAACAGCCGAGCAGATGCGCTCAGTCAGCCTTGTCAGCTTTTCCCTCGTGCAAATCCAAATGTATCAAAGTTTGATTAGCACGGTGGAGAAAAAAGACCATCTGCTAACAAACCAAATGCATGTCTCACTGCAGACAAGGAGCAAAGAGCTATTAGATACCTCTTGCAGCGCTGAAATGCAAAAGAAGCAAGAAATCGTCATTTCTCTCAAACAACTGTATGTCCAAAATAATATAGTAAACTGTCAAACCAACCCAGAAAATGTAAAATCACACAATCTTTTTCTTACAGTCCATTTTTTCTCTATGCCAAAACACAGGAAGTACTGCTGCTGCATCCAGTTTTCTAATCAGATTAAGGAAATCCATTATTCACTGGATAAAATGATCATGATTATTTTTTAGTTAATCCTAAACAATTTAGATTAAATTCCTAAGCCTGCATCTGCTTAAATTCCCGCTGAAAAACTTTTGGGACACCCTTTATAGGCATATGCTTAAATGGATAATAGAAGGTCACATTCAGTAGAATTCTTCAATGAAAGGTATAAAATCTTTCTACAAGTCTTGGTGCTTTAGAAACATTGGTTTGGGGTGAACAGGAAAAAGAGAAAAGGTCTTCACATCAATTTTGTTTCTGTTTATCCAACAGCTATTGCTCCATAAAGATTGTTAGGAAAACACAGAATTTGGAGTGATATTTCCTTCATCCCTGCAATATCTATTACTTCATGAAATAAATGACCCTGCAAAAATGTCAGTTTATATATTTTGAAACAAGTTTTAATTTAGGCCTCTTGTCACAGTACAGAGCAATATTATAATTAATGATGTGAAACTGGTAGCTAAGATGTCATTACACATGGGAATGTCACATTGAATCAAGTTAAACTAGCCACTAAAAAAATTCAGCCCTGGAATATTAGTTTTTATACGCACAGTATATCAAATAAATCTTTGACAAGCCACAAAAAAAAAGTATGGATTAAATATGATGTGGGATGAGCAGATTTGGAACATAGCTGGCCTGGAATCTCAAAGTGCCAGCAAATCAAGGCCTATGGGTAAGTCAGGCTATTTATTTGCCAAGCTGACCTACTTCTATTACCCTTATCATTCTTCTGAATACCATTTACAAGTCTTTCTGTCACAGCAAAAGACAATGTTAATTCATCAGAGCTCTCATGTAGTTTCTAAGAAGGCTGCATGCCTCCTGAAGCTGTTTGTACAAGGATTTATAGGAAGTGCTCTGAGCTGCCCAAAACACCTTTACCCTGTTACCAGCAAGCTTTTATTTTTTCTGATCAAATTAGCATTATACCTAAAAATTAGACGTAAAATCTAATTAACACTTATGCCAGATTTAAAAATCCTTTCAGTTGTTATTTTTCATTACAGAAATAAACTTGTTAGTGCCATAAGTTTCTCCTCATCTAGTCACTACCAAGTTTTTAAGACACCTTAACATAATTGAATCTGCCTAATATACAGGAAGTATGGAACCTGCTATAACTAGTTAGGAGCCACATAGTCCATTCCCCTTGTGGCTGTGTCCTTGGGGTTCCTATAGGTAGGTAGAGGAGGTGTTGGTTGGGGCATGCCTACTCAAAAAAATTCCCAGCCCTAGGCACAGAAGTGGAATTCACACTAGGAATGTAAAGCGACTGAGCTGTTGCTTTTGTAAAAATAATTTGGGGCTTACCTTTATTCCATCATTTTCAGTACATCTTCCCTCAAACAACACACATTACTCATTGAGTGACCAGAACAGAACAAAGTCATTAAAAAACAAACAACTACAAAATATCCAGGTTTTACT
Source organism: Dicaeum eximium (assembly GCA_013396995.1). NCBI lineage: Eukaryota > Metazoa > Chordata > Aves > Passeriformes > Dicaeidae > Dicaeum > Dicaeum eximium. Next base: position 2,215,094 of record VWZP01001589.1, read on the forward strand.
TATTGTATATGCATCAGCTTATGGCAGGAGACAATTAACTACCTGTCTGCTCTTAGCATGCTCTGATACATAGCCGTTCTTATAGCAACAAATGAGCACATATAAGAGCTACTGCAGCACTTATACATGTTGGTGGCTCTTTCTTCCATTTTGTAGATTAATTTTTTTCCCTTTAGTAATCCTCCTTTATTAATCTTCTTTTGTTTAAAGTTTATTTGTATGTTTGACTCAAAATTTCCCCCACAAATGGACTGGACTGCAGTGAACAGTTTCTCTAGCCACTCATGCTTATGCTATCAGACACTGCAGCTACTGGAAGGCCTGACTGCTACCTGGGGATGTAACCAGGCTGATTTTGAGCTGGTTTGTTGGGACAAAAACTTCAGTACGGATTCAATCTCATGCGCTTCCTCCTGACTCTCCCTCATATATCCAAACATTTCCACAGGCTTATATTTAGAAGTCCACACTTCTCCCACTGCAATCATCAGCTGCTTTAACCAGAAAGAGCTGTTGGCTGCAACGCCAGGCATACAGCAGTCACTTCTCCACTGTTTTATAGATTCACCTTTAGGCAGTATAAATATTTAACAAGGATGTTTTGGAGCACCGCTGTGGAGAGGGCTTTCTCACCTCTCTCTTTTCCAGCAAACTTTCCTCTCATGCAACCCCAGCTCTCTGCATCTTACACCAATCACTTAGCTCTAATGAGCTCTTTGGTACAAATACACTCAGGCAGGACTTGTGGCTCAGGAAACATCTGAGAGTCCATCTGCTCCATATTACTCTTTGCTGCCTTGATACACAGTTCAGCTCCTGAGTTTGTGATGTGATCAAGGCCTTGTGCGGAAATTTGTGTAAAAAGTCACATTAATGAAATGCACAACAGTGCTAAGTGATGGTATGCAAGTAACTGTGCAAATAGATGGTTTTTATTCTGCTAAAAAAGTATGTTTTCAGCACTAATTGTATTTTGGTTTACACATTGTCCCATTTTATTATGATCATAAGAGTGTCAACACTACCCATGCAGTCCTGTAGATGACTGAGAGAAGAAAAGAGAATTTCCTTTGCTTTTTCTTCTAGTCAGCTCTTAATGTTTTCACAAGCCTTTAGGGACATCACTGCTATAAAAGCTAAGAAAAGAACAGTTGGATACTTGAAAAAACTATTTCATGCTGTGCATACTGTCTCAGGTCACCAGTTATCTAACTTGTACTTATTCATACTCCAGGGGACTTTTCTTTTATTCTTTGTTTCTGTAGGAAGGAGCAGTTAAAATCAGTCAATCTAAATTTTCTCTGATTTTAGCATACTAGCACCAAAGGAAGGGCATAAAGAAAGGCAAGGGGATGGGATACAACAGCACATCACCACTAATATTATCTCTAGGGAAGACTTGGTGCACTACTGTTGCTTTGCTCTTACCTCTACGAATATTGGAAATGTACATTTGTAGGAAAAGGATATACCCAAAATATAAGGCATAGCTCTGTGCTCACAGACAGAATGCCAACCTCAGCTGATATTCCCTTTCATATCCCACAGTCCTTATTCCTTAAGTATGCGAGGAGAGGATGAAGCCATTACTTCCTTCTAAATTACCTTCTCTCTAACCTTTTAAAAAGGGGGGGCTGGGAGAAGGATTGGGGAGGGTTGGCAAGAGGAATATCCCTTGATTTGCACTATAATGGTTTTCATTCCTTCAAGTAGTGCTGGGCAGATATTGGACAGGTAGGCTTTTAGCATAGTCATTAATTCTGTACCTAAAATATCTCACTATGGAGCAGGAAAATGCAAACAACAAAGAACCTCACTACTCACTGCAGTAAAGACATCACAGAGAGTCTCTAAAATCAGAAAAATTTCTAGGGCATGCAAGGGATAACAGATCAGAAAATGTGCTATGTATTATGCAGTGTGCCTTCTCCTAAGGGACCACACAATTGTCAAACCTAGCAAGGGCATTTGGCTCAAGTGACTAGATGAAAGTGAGGCAGGTCACCTTGCCAATCTGAAGGCCTTTATGGTAAAACACTGGCAGCACAATTTTGAAGTAGGCAGAGGAAAAGGAAGTGAACATACTCCCTTTGAAATTCAATCTTATTCAACATGGACAATGTATAGAGGTCAGCTCTGGGCCAACCACTGCAAACTGGAAAAGGCTCAGAGACCAAATTATTCTCTTTGTATGCTGAGATGCAGAAGCTATGAGGAAATATTTAATAGTTATTAATAAAGAATAACAGAATATAATGTTAAAATATCAACTCTTTCAAAGGGCGTCTGCTGGCCAAAAAAGGCAAGTTTGAATAACACCCTACAAAACAACCAGACAAAACAACCAGACAAACAAACACCACACCAAACACAGCAAATCATGCTACCATGGTAGTTTACAGAGAGACTCAGTAACAAGATCTGTGCTGTGGAGAACCTCCAGTCTCAGCTGACAATACTGGGACAAGGACAAGGAAATGAAAGAACAAAGAGGTGTGAGGATAGAAATTAAGTATCATCTCAAAAGACAGGAGAAGCCCAAATATGAATTCACTGCTGCTGAATGGAACAGTCCTTCTCTACCTCCTCTCCTCCACAATTTTTGCCTCACATCCTTACAACCAACCACCCCACCTGCATCAAATTCTCTTCTCCCAAAATCAGAATACTTGGAAGGGACATTTGGAGGTCATCTGGTCCAGCCCATAAATCTCTCTCCCCTCCTTCCTCCAAGCTAATTTGGCATATTGCAATACCTAAAAACTGCTTTTAAAAACCCAGAAGTGTTTTTTTTTATCATCTTAATGAGTCAGACCACATCCCAAAAAGAACCTCTGAGGTCAGATCTAGTTGTAAGGGTAGGAAACTGGGGGAGAAGGAGCACAAGCAAGATTCCTCCTTCTGAAGGCAGAAAGGCATTACTTAAGTTCAACTGCACACACGGTCATCCCATCCTCTCTGATCCACTCTTTATGTAATATTACTACATTGGTTTTAATTTTGTATTTTTTCTTCTGTTTCCAATAAACTAGCTGAGTAGGTTCAGGGAGGTAGTTCATTGTGTGTCTCTCTGAAAGTGTGCTGGCAGAAAGGTTTTTATTTTGCTCTGCCTTAGGAACTCTTCTCTAGCAAGGCAAACAGACATGTTTACTGATGCTGCTGAGACAACTGCAAATGAGAGATTAAAGATCCATAAGATTTGTCCCCCTAAATCTCACAGGTATAGTTCAAAAACCCTATCGTGTGGCTCTTGAGGTTATTTTCCTCCAGCACATGTTTCTGTATCTAAGCTCGCTGCTCTTTGAATGACCTCACTAGAAGCACTTCAAGGGATTTTCTCTGGTGCTACACTTCTGATGTAGCCAAACCAAGAGGGATTGCACTGGGAGGCAAGCCAAAGTAGGTGCTACAACCAGCCACTGCTACATGCTGCAGACTACATGACTCTTATCTGCTGTGAGCATTGCTTTCCTTTTGATTCCTTTGCTTTAAAGACGTGTGGGTGTTTGCTGGCTCATTGTTGTTGTTTTTATCAATACCCACTACTATCTTACTTTTTCCATAACCAAAACGTATTTCAAAGGAAGTGGAATTTTAGGCAAATAAATTTAATTCTGCCTTGCCCCTGATTCAGCATTTATTTTCCCCTTCTTTTAAGGGCATCACTCTGGGCTCTCAATTCTATTTTCAAGCCAATCTCAGACAAGTACCAGTTCTTACCCTTTCCCAGACAGGTGGCCAGCCAAGAGATTTTGAAGCATTAGTGCTCAACTCATTTAGACTTCCTTCCAGACTGAGTGATTTCTGGGAGGGAACTCAACCTCTCTGACCTCCAACTACACTGTACTTTGCTGCTAATCACTCTGCCATCAGTCCTTGAAACGCAATTTTACATAATCTTCACTGGGTAAAAAGATTTACAAATATTCCAACAAGCCTGTTGCTCTACTTCTGCAATCAAGTTCCAATGTTACTTATGTTTTAACCAAGTATTTTCATCTGCCTTTATGTGCAGATAAAGCTCTGTATTTATACATTTTTATCTGCATATATATGCATATGCATTTTTATGTGTTTGAAAAGACAACTCCTTTAAAGACTATGGTGATAAATTCAAAAGCTTAAATAAAAAATATTAAAACAGCCGAGGCATCCAATAATATATAATGGGAATGTGAAATGTGAATTGAAACTATTTACACTTTCTTCTGTATGTCACATACACTAATCTGTAATAATCCTAAAATCACAAGATAAGAATGACATTAGTGGTTTGAATGAATACTGACCTCTGACTCCTAGTTTCATAAATCCCAATTATAATCTGCCTGCTGGAAGTTCTGGAGGCTCCAGCTGCAGCAGCTGTTTAAAACATATGGCTCCTTCTCTTCAAATTACCAGCAGTTCCTTGCAGAAGTTGCAGAAGGGATCACACCAGTGCCTCAGTTGCCTGCAGCATGTAGAGCACTGCCACCTGATAAGAGGCCAGCACAGCCACACAAACACTGACAGCTCTAAATTGGAGCAGCTGAAAGATGAATACATATTACTTCAGCTGCTCCTACCAGGGAGATGGGAGCTTTTAGCTGAGAGCTGTTTGTCTTAAACTACCACAGCTGGATTTCTGCAACTGCAGGAGAAGTGACTGCAGTTTTTGGTGGTGTTACTTTACAGTAGAGGTGACTGGTGATGCTCAGGCCTGTCAAATGTCACATAAGATTTTAAAGATAACATATACAGTGGTCGTGCTGTGTTTGAGGATACCTTGCCATTTGAAATCAAATATGGGAAACACTTCTCTGGCAGAAGAGCTCAAGGGATAAATAGGATCATGCCTTTCTTGAAAGCTATACATATCCCTCTCCTATGTGCAGTATGCTTCAGCAGAACTGAGCAGTCTTGCATGCAGGTGTCAGGGCTGAAGTTGGGGCTGCCCAAGAGAAGTGGCAAGGGACTGAAGGAGCAGTGGATGTCAGATGTAGTCTGTAAAGTAAAAAGCAAGGGAGCAAGGAAGAAATGAGAAAGCATCAATGGAAAAGTGCAAGTCAACAAGGAAAAACAAGTTGCCAGAGGATGACTTTTTTTGATTGTGGGTGCTGGTAGTTCCACCACAATGAGTCATAAATGGTCAGCAAGAATGGCTCTCTCTCAGGTTTTGGTGCCTAAGTTCAGAGATCCAGACCAGTGCTACAGCAAAGAAAGCAAACTCACCCTCAGGCTAAGCATTACATTCCTATACCAGCCACCTCCTTTCACAAGGAAAAAAAAATTGTGTCTATCTTGAGTTCAAGAGTTTGACAGTAACATTTGAAATATGGGGATCCTCACACAGCTTTGGACTGATAGTGGCAGCACTGTGGCATTTTACAAACCTAATGGAGAAAGCCAAAGCTGAGAGAACCTCTTGCTTTTTCAGAAAAGCACAGCTAGAGAAGGCAAGAGAAAACAATAAAAAAGTGTTGTAATATATGCTGATAATTGAAGAACTGCTTAATCCTATTCATAAGTCTCATAGCTTCTGAGGGAATTTAAATAAGTTAGTGAGGTTTAACATTCTTCTGAGACATGAGCCTATGTATAACCTTGTATTTAATAATTAAAAGTATTTTTGCTATGTAGGACCCAGAAAATTGATTATAGTAAATTACAATCTGAACAACCAACCACTTGATGCTATGCTTGATGAATAATGCAGGAAAATTTCAAGATCAGACTTCTTATGTCTGGATGGTCTACTGAGGATATGGGGCTATGGAGGGCTTGGCTGAATAAATCAGAACCACATACTCCCACAAAGAAGAGCTTCACCTTCCTCCTCATTAACACTAACCACAGAGTGGCAAAATGTGCATAATTTTAGCAATAATGTGAATGGTATAATAATAATAAAAGAAACTTAATCCCTGAACCAGGATGAATGTCTAAAGAAGAAAAAACCTGCCAGAAAATCGAGACAAAAAAAATCCACAAAAGGAGCTGGAGAAAAAAAGGAGATTAAATAGGTAGAATGAACTGGCTTTATTGTGTCTAAGAAGTATCAACAGGGTCAAAGGAAGGGCAATTCAAATAAAATAATAGCTCAACCAAAGAAACATTGACATGAGCTATTTTGCTTCAATAACAATTTATTAAGAATAAATATTTTATATGTTATTTCAGTGACTGAGCTAGCTATAAACAAATATAGGTGTATACAAGTAGACAGAATATTAACATTTAAACATAAAAACCTTGAATCTCCACTTTTCTATCCCTCATCACCCCTCTTCCAAAAATCAGTCCCTTCATTCCAGAAGATACTATTTCAAATTAGCCAGCAAAGAGTTTTCCAGTAAGGTCATAATGTCAAAGCTTAACAAAGAGAAACATTATTGGGGCATACAGAAAATGGAATTTCAAAAGTAATACCAGTGTAAAAGTATTTTAGAGCAAGAACATCTCAGTATTATGTCATGTGAAGGAAAGCATTTCTACAGCTCTGGCCACTCTGAGTTCTACCAACACAACAGTTGTCCTTTATCCTCAAGCCCTACACACACAGAAAATACCATATTCTCAGCCTCTTTGTGTTACTGAGCTCCAAACCAGAGAAGCATGCCATAATTTTCTTCATACAGGGAAGTGATAAAACAAAATTACTCCACTCAACCCTCTTTCCATTCCCAAGCAGCTTTTCTATAAACCATCATGGACAATGTACACTACAAACCCAAAAAACATGCAGAGATGATCAAGACATGGTGTAGAAAGTATTATAGACTGAAATCATGCTCTATCTATCTCTAGATCTTATTTCTTAAGCAGGTTCTATTTAAAGATGTGCCACAGTTTAACCCCAGCTGTCAACTAAGTGAGAAGACTCATTGGTTTCCTGCACAAATCCAAAACACAGTCCCATAGTAGGTACTAGTTACTAAATAAAAAATTTAACTCTACTCCGGCCCAAACCAGTACAGGATGTTTATAGATGATTTTTCTGTACAAAGATGAAACCCTGAAAGATAAGCTATTTGGTCTTAGACCCAGTTCATAAATAGATTTCTTGAGAAACACCTTGGTTTAAGTGATTTGAAACCATTAATTGTTGATTCAAATTTTGTCAGCAGTTCAGTATTGACTGACTAATTTGTAAGAGATTTTTCCATAAATTACCTTTATAGGCATTTAACTGAATTTTCCCAAATTTTTTAACATAAAGAGTATCACAGTTTTGGAGGCTTTGTAGTTTTGGTTTTTTTTTTTCATAAAGGTAAAACAGGCAGGAGACACATGCCAATCTTAAAAAGCAAGACTAAGATGAAAAGTCACCCCCATGTTTTCTTCAATTAGAATTGTATACTTTGATAACTATTTCCAGTTGGCTTTCTCAAAGGAAAAGCTATTTTATCAAGCAGTTCAGTTTACAGAATAAGTTCCATAATCTCTACAGCAACTTATATGTAAGGAGTCATAAATCTCTTTCTGTACTTGTCATTTCAATGTTGATTCCAGTAATAACACCAATAAAAATCTTCCAGAGCTCCTGTGGTGTCCCACCTCAAAGGGGACGGGAATACTGAGGATTCATAGATGCCCACAGTTCAAAAGGAATGTCATAACTCACAGGGTCAGCAAAAAGTTACATAGTTTTACTAGTAAACAATACACACAGAATGGAAATTGGAATAAGCTAGTCCCTTATCTTCTGGTATAAACACATGGTGGTGGATTTTGAATAAGCAGTAGGGTGAAAGAAGAGAAAGAGATTTAAGAGAGGGAGAGGGACTAAAGCCAGCACTGGACTCCAGCAAAAATACTACAATATACTAGAGATAATTTTTGTCTGGTAAATCACATCCTGTGTTTGCTAATTACAGAAATATTCTGTATATGTGACTAGAATTTTCCATCATGGAGCATAGCAAGGTCAAACTTCTGCTGTAGCCCTGCATTTTTTAAAAGAATCTGTTCAAGTGATTTGACTGCTGCATACACAGCATACAGACAAATAAATAAGAAGAGCATTAAACAAAACCTGGATAAGAGGTGATTGCTGAGAGCTGTGAACTAATGATAATGCTTTTTTTCTGGTTTTCATTTATGTACTCAGCAGCATACCTGCAATGACTAAAGTAGCAGATAATCCCCCTATCTTCTTGTAGAATCCCAAGGATCCCAATTATTTTCAGAGGGCTACATTTTTAGCTCTACAAATAGCATCCACCAACTTCAATTTTTTCCTCTTAAAAGGGCTGAAAACAGTGACATCTCTTTTATACTTTTGTTGTCATTGCAAATTTATGTCTGCCCATACTACATCAATATGATGGCTTTTCTAATTGGATCTATTTGTGGGAGGAAGAAGGATCAGTAGCAGAGAGAGACAGAGATACATTTTCAGAGTTGAGCTAGGAAAAATATTGAAGCTGAAGTTTCATCGGTATGACAGGAGTTCTGCATCTCATTTCCATAAATATGGAAAAATAGAAAATCTTTCCTCATAAGAGAGTATTTTTAGAAAGAGATGAACATTTAACTAAATCAGATGCTGTAATTATTTTAACCAAAAAAAAATAGTCTCAAAGCACCCACTTAGAACATTTAGTTAAATCTCTGGAGGTACACAAATTTTTTTGTGAAGAACAATGGAGAGACAGAGATACAGCCCATGACGGGCAGCAGAGAGTGACCCAGGTGACCAGAGGCTGAGCTCTTCATACCTTACAGGTCTCTCCACTCTCAGTACCATGACAGTGAAAAGTCAAGTAACTTTGCTAGAAATACAGCTTCTATGCTGGCTTATTGCATCAGCCATTTTACAAATACTAATGTCCAAGTACACAAAATATCTTTAAATCCACATCTTATTTTAATGCAGTAGAATAAAATCAATTGCCTTTTTCTCACTTATGAATTCACATGAAATACAGGTATTTGGTAAGAAACCATAGAAATTTTTCAGCTCATGACTCACTGACTGTATAACTCATGGATCTGGACTTCTGCTACTCCCTTAAAAAGAAAAATGGTATGCCTTTTTTTTTTTTTT